>CM053276.1:41037687-41425687 GCA_028583415.1 Protea cynaroides | reverse complement strand
GTCATGGGTTGGACTTTGTTGAGGTGGGGTTGACCCTACCTGTTTAGGCATGTGACCGACCCTACCTGTTTAGGCATGTGACCCTACCCTCAATTTTACTGTTTTTGGTCAATTTCATTCCTGGTCTTGTGATTTCCTTCACGCACTTGGTCTACTTGGCTCGACCATGATAGGTAGACCTGGTACAAGGTGGTAAGACCGGTTAGTTTGATACGGGTCTTACAGATTCCATGGAGGAAATCATTATGGACTATGAATAGTGTATAACTTGTAGTTTTGAGCCATAGAACAATCATAGAATGGAATGAAAATAAGCCAAAGGATCCAAACATGAAAGAATGGACTTTAGAATGAAAGGTCGACTCAGAATACATGTGGTCGCACGTAGGGTCGAATGATATCCGACCCTACAAGACCACAAGATCGACCCCATGCCCTCGGGAAGTTCTAGGGAGGGTTTGGTCGCACATAGGGTCGATTGGTATCCGACCCCATGTCCGACCCTACCCCTAGGGTCGCAGAAACTGCTATCCTAGGTGCGACCCTACCCTGTGACCCTACCCTACGACCCTATGATTTCAGCTAGTCTAAATTGTTGGAATTAATTCTAATTAAAATCTATCGACTTGTTAGGTCTTTATAGTGATTTTAAAGGTAATTCATAAAGCTTGAATGAGGATCTACTAGCAACCAAAGGTGAGGGAACAAGACCTAAACTAATTGGTTAATAATAAACTATTTTATTTATGGAGTCTAATGCCATGAATGATTCTATGCTTGTTTACGTGTAATGTGTATTTAACATGTCATCCAATATTCCTACTATTACTGTTCATGCATATTTAATTTCGTTTATTTATAATATGATGATGATGGTGATGTTAGGAATAGGCATGTGACTGGTTGTGTGTGGTTATTGTACTTGATGCGAGTGGGGCATCAGGGGGAGGACGTGACACTGTGGTTCATCCTGGTCACCAGACTCTAGCTCTATCTTTACTCAAGTCTAGTCCACTGATATCGTCGTATCGCCATTACCTTAGCAGAGCTATTACGTCGTAGGGCATCAGGGGAGGTGGTCTCGGATCGTGTAGTCTCTGACTCTGCCGGGGGGTCTTAACTCTATCTCTATGGACGTATTGAGGGATGCTGGGGTGAGGCCTTGGATACACTATTTGACATTAGGATTGGTTAGTTGCGAGCCCAGTTTGCAAGCCCTCGCCAATAGGGGCTTACGTGTTGGTATGGGTGCATGTGGTACAGCAATATCGTTACTCATTGGGTACACTATTTCCATGGTGGGTGCATGCGGGACGGAAATGCTGATATTCATTGGGCGGCTTCACACACTCGTGTATAGAGGTGAGGCGGCCTCTGAACCTTTCTATTGCACATTGCAAACTTATGAACCAGACCAAAGATATGAATTGAATGCATGCATATGTTTGTTGCATTGTTTTGTTTACTCACTGAGCTCAAGTTGGAGAGCTGACCCTCGTGTACGCAATTCTTTTTAGTTTCTGATGTTGCAGGTATTACGGTTGAAGATTATATCGACACGCCAACATATGAACAGGCGGCAGCTATGATGAGCAAGTTGTGAAGGACTATTGTGATACGTTAAGCCAGCGTTTCAACTGTGGATACGCTTAGTGTTAACTTTCGTATTTGGATATTTGTAATATGTATTAAATTATGTTTTGGTTACTTGGAGATAAATGGAATATTAATTATTTATCATGACTAGACCTCAGTTCATTATCAGTAAGCCTTCTGCTATTTACTTTATTATCTCTGATTAATGTGGAATGTGTTTTGGTTTAAAAAAAATGGGGATAGCCTATTCGAGATCCTGGTTGAACCGTTAGTTTATTGACGGTTCATCACACCATTCTGGTTGGTGCAGAATTGGGGTGTGACAATCACTTAATCGGGGAGGAGTGTATGAGGAAGAGCCTTCAAATGGCCTAATAGATACTTTCACTAGAGTGGGCCCATTAAATCAGTCCTAAGGCCACTTTTATGCCAACCGATGGCATTGTCGGATGATGCACCACCCGATTGTCAGCATCTAGTTTAAGTCTAAGAATCACTCACTCACTTTCTCTCTCTCTCTCTCTCTCTCTCTCTCTCTCTCTCTCTCTCTCTCTCTCCTTGGGATTCTATAAATAAGGAGCCCAAGCACCTTATTTCTCTCTTGGACCATTGAGAGTGTGAGAGAGTGCTTGAGAGGGAAAGTTAGAACTCAAAGCTTAGAGCTCAAGCTTCGTCTTCCATTGGAGGTAGGTTCCACTCATCTTTCCCCCTTCTTATGGTGTTAAATGCATGATACCACACGGTGGGAATTCCACCATTTATGATCTCCATCAATGGGGATTGGTTACAAACCCTAGGAGAGTTAGGTTGTTCAGCCCCACTCCATAATCGAGGTAGTGATGAGTGTTGAAGACTTTAGTAAGTATCATTGGGGTGGGAAAATGTCTCCCACCAGCTAGAATGAAGATAAAAACCAATGGGGAATCCAAGCCCCAAGAAATGGCCTTCATCCTGGTTTGTGTCTGGTTTCTAGGCTCGAATCGGATGATCATACCAGAGGAAAAGCCATGGCCCTACCTCTGGATCTGGGAAGGCATTCCCTCTAATTGGGTTAATGCCTTAACTGTATATGTAATATAAGCCAAAGGCTATACCGGAGGATATACCATCCGCCAAAGCCTCTGCTTTCCTTTAGTTAATTGACCTAAATATTAACCGGAGGCCACTAAGCACAGACAACCCATCCGGGGGCATCCTCTGGGTGACTACCCTCTGGTTACCATATGGGTCTGATTGACCTATGACCTCTGGATAGGCTTAAGTATAAGCCGGAGGGAACACCATCCATGCTTCCAGATGACTCTTTTGAAGCCCCCTGTTATGACAAGGTATATATCTAGAGGGTAAGCCAGATGATTGACCATCCAATTCTATCCTCCGATTTAAGTTAAAATGGAAATTGTCTAAAGGATAGCTGAATGGTGATTCTGGAGCGTATACCATCCAAAAGTACCATCCTCTTCTAGCCTAGTTAACTAGTATGCCTAGCTAGGACCATCGGGGACTAACCATTGGGTTTATAGCTTATCTTGGGACCTATGCATGGCCACCTAGGACCTGTCCATGCTTGTTAAAAGCTATATAACCAACTAATGAAATTATCTAATTAAATAGATTAACTAACGCGGGTAGAGAAGGAACCTTGTGCCAGCTTTCAGGTTCTATAGCACCATTGGTGTCCACAGGTGAGGGGTTGGGTCCGTAGAGTTTAAGCATGAGACATGTGCATTTATATTAATGATTATAACATGCCATCCAATAATTGTTATGTATGTGCATGCATTTGCATAACAACAATAACTATGTTTGTTTGGATAGTATGTATGATTGGGTATAATGGTTCGTCTGGCATATGGGTACCTAGAGAAGGGTGGCGTATGGCACACGAACTATGTTTATAATGCTAGTACCTTAGCAGAGGCATGGCGAACCATGGGAGTAGGGAGCCAGGGATCTCTGTTAATGTGCAACCTTGCTTCTGATCATCTATCTGTGATCAACCATGTAGGATGGTTTGTGTGACATACTACATGGATCATGTTGGAATTGCTAGTACCTTACCAGGGGCACGATGAACTATGGGAATGGGGAATCCAGAATCTCTATTGGGGTACAGCCTTATTTACCACAGGCACATGCCATATTTTGTCTGATTGGTTGGGTATGTTTAGTAATGATTATAACTATCATGCTTGATGTGTTTGGTGACCATGTGTCAAAGCTAGCACCTTAGTGGGGGCACAATGGCCCAAGGGAGTGGTGTTGGGGATCTCTACTAGGGTGTACCCCCTTTTTCCTTTATGTTTCCATGCATCATTCTTCACCTATGGTCGTATGTTCTGTGCTTTAATGGGGGGACATACTAGGAGAGGAGAGGTTCAAGTGTTCAGGGGAGAGGAATCAAACATATGTTCAGGGAGGAGGAATGAACTTAGTCCAGAGGGAGGTTCAGACAGATCTCTGCTGAAGTACAGCTAGGACCATGGTAGCATACACAATTGATTGTGTGTACATTTTCTCTTTTTACTTAATTGCATCAATGAAGTGTTGAGATAGGATTGCATTGTTACTCGACTTCTCGTTGAGCTGGGGTGGGAGGTCACCCCTACATATCAAAATCTTTTCAGCTTTTAATCCAGGTACCTCTTCTGCAGCTGACTGTATGGAGTCTGTACCGATGGATAAATCTCTACTAGGAAAGGCTTTCTAAATGGTCATGACAAGGGCTTTCTAAATGATCACGACGAGGGCTGTCCCTGTGAAAACTGCATCTACAAGACCTAATCCAGTGCCTAGACTAGTCCACTTTGATATCTATAGATGGATGATGGTTTGGTCTATCTACAGCAGCCTACTCAAATTTACTCTCGGATATTTTGTACTGGATACATATTATGATACTACGTATAGAACTTGTTTTGTAAGACATTACAAACTTAATTATGCTATAGTAGCATTAGTTGGCATCTGTTCCTTATTAATATGATTCTACTGCAATTAGTTTGATTTATCTATTGTCATTATGGTTATTGTTTGTGCAGACTATAGGGTTTGTTTGGAAGATGATTTTGGCGTTGGAAGTATTCGGGTTGTCTTATGGGTCGACCTGGATAGTACCCCAGATTCTTAGAACGGGCTGTGATAGACCCGATGGATGTATCCGAGTCTTAGGTAAGTCACTATCCAAACCTAGTGGATTAAGTATTAAGGTGGGCCCTAGATGACCCAATACGCTCCCAATGCATTGGGGCCAATTAGTTGATCAAGGGGGCCATATTTTGGCCTAACCGGTGGCTTTGCCAGATGATGCACCACCAGGTTGTCAACATCCGGCTCAAACCAAAGAGTCTCTCCCTCCTTGAGATTCTATAAATAAGGAGCTTGGGCTCCTTATTTTTCTCTTGGACCCTTGAGAGTGTGACAAAGTATTTGAAGAGAAGAGTTGGAACTCAAACCTCCAAGCCCTAGCTCTCCTTGGAGGTAAGTCTACTCACCTCTTTCCCTTTTCTCTTTTGAAGGGTGTTAAATGCATGAGAACTTGGTGGTTTCTCCACCATTAATGGTCTCCATTAATGGAGACCAACCAAAGGAAACCCTAGATATTAGGTTTGACACCCAACACCTTAATGGTGTTTGAATGGGGTATTGATGGCTCCATTTAGTGTAGTTAAGGTGGGAAGATGATCCCCACCAACTAAATCAAAGGTTGGAGTAATGGGGAGTCAAAACTCCCCAAAATGGAAACCAAGCCCTGGTTCGTGTCTGGTCTCTAGACTCAAACCGGAGGACTCACCCAGAGGATTGGTCATAGCCCTGCCTCCGGAAAATGTGACGTCCTCCCTCTACCAGGGTTAAAGCCTTGGTAGAAAATGGTATAAGTGTTAACCGGAGGCCCCTAACTAGAGACAACCTATCCGGGGGCATGACCCTCTGGGTGACCACCTCCAATTACCTTATGGATCCGATTGACCTATGGGGTCCGGTTAGGCTTGTGTATAAGCCAAAGGCAGTGCCGGATGGAACACTACCGGGCGGAGCCTCTGGATACCTCTCGGGAAGCCCCCTATTATGAAAGGGTATATATCTGGATGGTAAGCTGATGATTGACCATCGATTTTACCCTCTGGTTCAGGTTATAATGAAATCTTATAAGTATAAGTCGGAGGGTAATTCTAGAGGATACACCACCCGGATGTACCATCCACTTCTGACTCTATTATCCAGTATGCCTAGCTAGGACCATTAGGGACCAACCAATGGGTTCCCGACTGATCTTGGGACCCATGTATGGACATATGAAACTTGTCTATATTGGTTAAAAGATATACAACCAACCTAATGAAATTATTTACTTAAACAAGTAAACTGACACAGGTAAAGAAAAAGCCTTTTGTCAGCTTCTAAGTTTAGTTGCACTTGTAGTGCAATCAGGTGAGGGTCGGGTCCGTAGTACTTAAGGCATATGTAACATGTCTACATTTATGCTTTATAACATGTTGTCCAATAATTGTTTATATCTGAGCATACATTTGCATTATAACAATTATGTTTATTTGGATTGTATGATGTTTGGGTATGATGGTTCGCGTAATGTATGGGAGTACAGTACACAGATCATGTTGATGATGCTAATACCTTAGCGGGGTCATGGTGGTCCATTGAAGTGGTACCGGGGATCTTCTCTAGGATATAGCCTTTCTTATATTAATGCACTTATTCACCATTGTATGATAGTTCGTGTGGTGTATGGGAGCACGGGCATATGGGCCATATTTGTCACACCATATTCCCAACATATCAGTACTATGGAATGCAACAGCATCTCTCCATCCTATCTAAGCACAAGAAATCCCCTTCCAGGATCGTAGATCACGGTATTCTACAAATCAAACCAAACTTAATAATTATCAGAGTAAATTTATCATCTTATTTTAAATCAATGACATATCCAAAGTGAAAGAAGGGAAATTAGCAGAAGACTTACAAATTAAAATCATTAAATCAATGCTGATGAATTACTAATAACTTATTATATTTAAATTCCAGAGTTTTCATAAACAAAGTTCATTATTCAAATATTCCAAAACCAAATAATCCAAAATAAGGTAAATTGTTTCCAACTAATAAATATTGTTCACAGTTTATTCTCAGCGTAAACCCAAAATAATTAGAATATCCCAACTAAAAGGAAAACTCAAGCATAGACTAAGCCCATGCTTAGCACTATGAATCGGTCAATAATCAAATAGCTCCTCCTCAAGTTCAGAGTCTTCGTCTTCCACACCAAATTAAAAACAACCAGAAGAGTGATGAAAAGTACCTACAATATCTAAAAGAGTTTGTGGGCATAGGGTAAGCTCAACCACTGAGCTTAGTAAAAAAACTAAACATGCAACAAATAATATGCATGCAACTATCAACTACGGTCAGGTATATAGCTGTAAGTGCCAGCTCAGGACAATCTATACAAGGAGTCTCCAGTTTACACAAGTCATCCCCCATCAGATGATACCGCCTCACTCAATGTACAGTACCACCCCCCAAGTATGGGTACGTCGTTGAAGTACAGGTTTGTATTACGTCGGCCGCTTGTCCATAACTCATCCCAAGTCCACCTCATGGAACTTGAGGAGATGATAATCCCACTAGTTGACTAGACTGCCCATCCACACTACGTTGGGTATGGGGAGCATTGCAGCTATGTTCATACCATATTTCTATTGCACCCATGCCATTACATAACCCCTTAATGGCTAGGGTACAGCTATTGGGATATTTATGTTCAACTAACCATGTCCACCTAATTAGCCATATTATTAGACCATAACTTTGCCAAGCTTCTGACTCCGTCCGGTCCCCACATAGGACATTGTGACTTGACTAGATTACATATAGTCAATGCAAAGCAGTGCCAGTAAGAAGTGGTGTAAGCATCCCATTCCACCCACCTTCCTCCTCACTGACTTAAACAGACATCATGAATCACCAAGACTAGCTCTACCTTTCATGGAGAGGTCACGAGGCATCCCATTCCACCCTGCTTCTAAACCACTATGGGTTTCACTGATCACACACAAGAGAATGCATATGCATGAGCAAACAATACAGTTTATTGGATGACATGTTATGACACACAAAGCATGTTATCAATCTCATAACATCACTCAACATAATTCAAAAGAAGCTAATCTACCAAACAAAGGTTTAGTTCCCTTATAGTCAATTAGAGAGTAAATCCTCAGCAAGTCGTTTAAGTAGTTGTCTACCAGAGTTCTCATAACTAAGAATTCAAAATCATAAACAATAATATTTGTTAATGCATTATTTAATAGCATTAGTTAGGTTTCTCTTTGAGTTCATTATTCTAGTGATCATAGCTTAGTAGCTTATCTGACATTCCATGCCTTCCATTTACTGTTTTCTTATCATGCCACGGCATCTAGGGTTCATTACTAAATTCACTTGTTACTGCTCATAACTCTTGGATATATCTATGCTTGTAGAAAGCCTGCTGTCCATAGGAGTCAAGTGCTATCAGCATCAATCCTCCATAATACGGCACACTTGTGAGCAAGGATTTCCTTCTAAGAACTTTAATACTAAAAAAGACTTCTTATCACGAAGTCAAGGGTTCTAATATCATACAGGGTCTGGTTCCTCATCCCTAAGGTTTCCACACTTACTGTCTAAGGGTTTCTTGTTCTATAACATAAAGGACAGCAAAGTACTTAATTAATTTTTAGGACTTCTAGTTAAACTAACATAATTAATACTCATAGATGTTCGAATTTCGAGATCTAAGCCTATAGGCAAACTCATAAAAATTCTGTAGAGTCATTGACCAAAGGTGGTCATCAACAGGGACAAAAATTACGTACGTAGTTGACCGCACGGTCATGGACCACCAAGCGTGCGGCACGTGGTCAGCCGCTCGTCAAACCGTGGTTATGTGACAGTGCCAACACCTCAGGAAATTTTCCTACCCTCTGTAGGGTTGGTCTAGGGTCTCATAGTACAACGATGGAGTATAGTTGGTCAATACTTATCCCGAATGTACATTTTGCACAAAGGGTTTCATATCAAGGAAACGTCATAACACAATTCTAAGGCCTCCAAAAATTCTAATTAATTAACAAGGAGTCATCGGCCAAATTTGATCAACATCTGGTGTCAGAATGGCATGCGGCACGGCACGTGTGCGATCGCATGTCATGACAACCAGGCCGTGCGGCACGTCCTCGACCACACATCAGATCATGGCCATATGGTCTCCGAATTCTTTTGACATGATTTTCCATAATCTTCTTAGACTACATATTGAGTTTGGGTTCAAAACTCGATTTCTATGTCCAGTTACGGATACCGCTTCGATTTGACAAACTACCGAGATCTTAGATCTGGTTTGAATTCCTTTAGATCCGATTTTCATTATGCAGATCCACTATCAAATCATGGTCTCAGGTCTTCATTGGTATTTTCTGAGGTATCCGAAGTCCATAATATTCTTCTTAGTCCATTTGATACATTATTTTGCTCATTCGTCAAGCCATGTACACTACCATCCATTCATTTGGATTTGGGAACGATGGTGTGCACGTTCATGGCTCCGCCATGGTTGATGTTTGTTCTTAACTTTTTTAATTTGATTATATAGACACTCCATTCATCAAGCTTTACAAATCATGGTTGTGATCCAATACTCCCTCAACCATGCTTTGCATTAACCCATTATTTCCCATTAACGAAGAAGGTTTTAGAGTAACGGGAGTATTTACAAAAGATTCGACTCTCCTTCGAGTTTTCTAGCAGGCAATCCATCAATCCTGAGGTACGTATTCCTTTCCTCCTTCTCTTCCTTCTTTCATTTTATTTTCTTCTCCTTCTCCTCTACGTTCTCTCCTACTGGGCGATATTAGGGGGAAGAGTTCCTCCTCTCTGCTTTCTTTCTCCTTCTTCCCTTCTTCTTTCTCTTCTTCTTTTCTCTCTGGTCGTGCGTCAATCTCTTTCTCAATCTCTCTTGTCAATTGGATTGAAAGAATAGAGAGTAAATTCTCTTTTGATTCCAAATTGGTAAGCATGGGGGAGCAAAGATGGAAAGGAGATGATTCTCCTCCTCCTCTTTCCATTCTAGGATCAATCAAAGATGACTTACCATGCCTAGAATCCATACTCAGTAGGTCATAGAGGGAGAAGACCGATTTTGAACCGTGGGTTCACTTTAGTCGGTTTCCAACTCAATTTCACGCACAGGGGGTGTGACTAGACACATGCGGTCAGTAGTTGACCACACCTCTGCCTAGTGCTGGACCTCATTTAGTCGGCCACTTTTTAGGTTCGAGCATGCCAGGCTTTTGGGGTGCGTACAGGCTGGGTTCAAGACTTCTTCTAGGGCATTTTCGCACCCTTAAGTGACATGAGAGGTTCATGATTGTGTTTTGTGTCACCTCATAGTTATTTTTTCATCTTTGGACATGTCGATACGATAGATTCGTACGTGGGAAGACCTAACACATGCTCAAAATAGATGTATCGTAACGAGATTTGGGCACAGGTCTTACAATGTTGGATTTGCTAGCACTCTATGGGGGGCACGGTGGTCCATGGGACTGGTGCGGGGGATCTCCGCTGGGGTGCAACTCTATTTACTTCTATGCATATGATAGACATAGGTGGTGTCATTTTATTGTTTCTACACCCTTACCAGTAAGGGTTTAGGTACAGGTATAGACTCACATCCCTTCGGTCTGGGACCTGATGGGAGAATCAGATCAGCTTGGGGTCTTCAATGTTAGATGGGGTCTATGGTGGAAGGTGAGTGGGAGGTGACGAACCTGAAGGGTCTTGGACTTAAAAGGGGCTTGCTTGTAGAAGTCTTTTAATGGCCCAGGGTCGTGTATTCTGCTTCTACCTTGCTCGGTATATGAGAGTTTGAGGCCGGGGGACCGTAGACAGGACTGAAAGCACTGGCCAAATCTCAAAAGGATACCAAGTAGAAACATTACCCAAAGACTTATAAGAATAAATTTCATTTCCATTGCATCGTGTGATTCATGCATGTGATACCTAATTTCTTACTGAGCTATGATGGGAGCACACCCTCTTATCAATACGTCTTTTCAGATTCTGATGTAAGTGATTACTCTGTAGCAGATTTTATGGAGTTACCGCTAGCGAGCGATGCCACTAGGGTTGAGGACTTCGGCGGGGAGCACGGCAAGGGCAGCACCTGCAGCGCTTGCGTCTACGCATGGCACAGCCCTTCCCTTACTCCTTCTTCCTCTTCCTTCTGATTATTTTGTAGATAGTGTGATCTATCTAAACACTGTTATGATTTATTCATTTTCTATTTGGCTATGTGTATACGGGATACAGTATTATTTTGATGGAAACGAAGGTTTGTAAAGCATAATTAACTTTATTATGAAGCGATATCACTCAGTTGGCATCTATCATTTATTAATGCTTCTGCTATTATTACTTAATCTCTTTATTGTTATGGTTATTGTTTGTATAGACTGTGGGGTTTGTATGGTATATGACTGTGGTTGTCAATCGCAGAAAATATTCGGGTTGCCTAATGGGTCGACCAGGATATCACGCCCGATTCCCAAAATGGGTTGTGACCCTTAGGTAACCGGGTGAGCCCAATACACCACTAAATATGTAAAATAAGGAAATGGAGAAGATACATAGGTAACCCGGTGAGTCCCTACCCCACTTGTTATGTAAGATATGGAGTATATGGGCAAGATACGTAGGTAACCCGATGAGCCCAATACACCACTAAATATGTAAGATAAGGAGTATTTGGGCAAAATACGTAGGTAACCCGGTGAGCTCAAAACTCAAATCCACGATAGGAGTATCTGGGTATGATACATAAATAACCTGGTGAGCCCAATACTCAACCTAATATGACTAATAAGTTGGGCAAGATACGTAGATAACCCGGTAAGCCTAAGTACAACATTTAATATGGAAAGACAAATATGCCAAGTACACAATCTAATATGAAAATACCGATATGTCAAATAAGAGATAGTAAGGATAAAGATAAGCTACCTTGAAACTAAGAATAAGAAATAGCAGAAGAACCATTGATAAATCATGTGTTGGAAATTTATAAGTTATCCCAATGTAAGCATATGGTGTGTATTTTATTTTCAATTAAGTTTCATGTGTTAGTTGTATGCTTGTTTGTATTTTTGCCATGATAGGAATTCTCTTCACTGAGCTCTGGCTAACCCTTGTTATGTTGGATATTTTACAGATGATGATGGTGAAGGAACGATTGAAGCTGATAGTCAATGAAAGTCCAATTGGGAGAATAATATCCATTGGCAATCTTGATATCTTTTGTTTATACTTTGGGTTTTGTGTATTTTGGAGATGTAATGTAAATCTCATGGTGGGCAAGCAAGTTTTTGGTGATGCACCTACACTTTTGTAAAAAATGGTTTAAAATTTCTATCTTTGCAAAGAAACACTTTTAGCCACCAGTCTTATTTTGTTATAAGTCTTCTGTTATTGATTGATTAATGAATGTGTGATGGTATGTTATGAGATGATAAAATTTTCAAAAGAAAAAAATTTATACAGGTTTCCATAACTATGTTGTATGATTAAAACCCGACCACCAATCCAAGCCCAATCCTAGGATGGATCTTGCAATATCTGTCGGTTCATCTGCCGATTCACATCTACCGGTTTAGGCATAAATCCTTAAGGGGCTAATAGAAGTCAACCAATTGGTAATAGTCAACTGACCATTCAGCCGTCTCTATATCAATTGGTTGGTTACCGGGGGTACAAGTCAATCTGAAGGCAAGCCGATGGATATTAGCCTGGCAGAAGGTGTTTCCGCCTTCTATTTGTTGGCTTAGCCCAAAGCCAAAAAATGTGTAAGTGTGGGTCTACCGGTGGATAGTAGCCTGGCGGATAAATCCATCCATTGGCTATATCTTCCGACAAGATCCCTTGCTCAACAAATCCAGAGCCGGGTGCAAGGGTTTGCCCCTACCACCAGCTCGAGGGTCTATCGGTTCAATCCAAGAACTAGGGCTTGACCAGAGAAAGAGACATGGGAGGAGGGGGACAGTCTCACCCACCTCATTCTCAGCGGTTTCACATAGTGGTGATCATTTCCCCACCACTAATGGTGGTTTTAAACCAAGAAACACTTCCATTGGAGGTGTGCCCAACCATTGGTGAGCTTTAATGGAACCAATTAAGAGAGAGAGTGTTGGCACTTACCGGGAGAATAGAGTCGAAGGCAAAGAATAGTTTGAGCTTCAATCCACCAAGGTGTCTTCCAAAACTCCCACTCCAAGCTTGCAGCTCCTCCTTGATGACCAAAACTCCAAATGACGGGTTTGCTCTCTTTTATAAATGAGGAGAGAGCCAAAAGACCCGACTCAGGTGTTAAGGTGAAGGCAAGCAACTGGTGGATGTTGTCGCCGGCTTGCATCCGCCGGTTGGGGCAAAAAGCAACCTTGGGTGCTGCTTTCAGCACCCAACCTCATGGGCCACCTTAGGGATCTACCTTAGGGATCTAAGGCTTCATACACATACCATAGACCCAAGTAAGATTCCTTACCTAGTATCTAGATGTAACCATCGGACCCATGTTGGGTCCACCAGTTGACGGCGTGGTAAGACCCGACACGAACGAAGGTCTAAATTGGTATGGAAATTTTGGGGGCAAGTCTTACAAGTAACTTAGAGGATGGTGTAAAGGACTATCACACCAACTTAAAGGATATCTTAGAATTTATAAACTTAAACCTATACTTTGATTGGGAAATTCTCCATTTTTGTCTATAAAAAAAATCCAATATTGAGGCCTGGGCCAATATGGATACAGGGGCTGATTCTTATCAAAATAAAATAAAAATAGTAGATAAAATTGAAAAGAAAAAAAAATCTTTTTTATTGACCGATTCATCAAGAAATCAACCTATCCAATAAAAAAAATAAAAAAATAAAAAAATAAAAAGAAAAGAAGAAAAACTCTGATTGGATGGGATTGAATGAAGAAATACTAGGATTTCTTTAGACTTTTAATTCTTTCGATTTAGAATATTGAATGTCGGTTAACAAATTACAGTGCCAAAAAGCTGTATTTGAGGTCCAACAGTCTCGTCTTAACCAACCTCATGATTGAGTTGATGATTTCGTTAAAAATCTGTCTGACTGCCCACATATGTGTTGATCAAGATTCAAAAATCTTGACTGGGTCTTCTTTACCTACCAAAATCGATGGCTGCAATTCTCATCTCTTGGCTTTGATGCATACCAAGCCGTCTTGACTATTTTGAATTTACTTGAGTTGCATAGTAGGTTGCTCAAACTCTTGACAATGTGGTTTTCATATTATAACAATAAAAAATAAATAAATAAATAAACAAAACATGGTGTCCGAACTCCAAATTTTCTGTTTTGAAAAACCGAATGCACAGCTTTTACCGATTAGGATTCCTTAGGGGGTATGCTGCGGGTAAAACAAAAAGGCACAACCACTATCAACTGATTGCAAGTTTACAAGAAGCATTGCATCAAAGAACTGTAAATTACACTTTATCATCTAATTTATCATTTACAAGAGGAATCATCTCAGTTCGATTCCGAGGGGTCTTGGGTGTTCTTGGCGTTCCTGGTGTCTGTTGGGAAAGCTTGTGCCTCACATACCCATAGAATGTACAACCAGTAAGTGTCACTGCACATCCCATGGCATTAAGAGCCGGGATTGGGTTGCGAAATACTAACCATGAAACCAAGACAGCAACTGCAACCTGTAAATCCATGAAAGTAAGTAATCATAAATAATCATAACTGAGCGGATAGAAAGGAGAGCTTGAGGGATCAGATCCACCCTACTTGATCTCACCTTGAGATTACCAACAACATTGAAGGTGACAGCATTCGTAGAGTGAATTACATAGAAGATGGAAAAGTTCAAAAAGAAAGCCAATAATCCTGAGCTGAAAATTATGACAAGCGAAGAGCTGACAGACTCCTGTGTATAAAACCAATTCATGATCCCAGCACCTTCAAGCAGTAATGCTGGTATTCCCAATATCATAGTCGCAAAAGGAGCCATGTAGTACACTGTGTTGATGCTAAAACATGCACAACAAAAGAATTATAGATCAGGGTATAAGTTTAACAAAAAAAATGATTTAAGAGCATTAAGAATCCAACTCTCGAGCAAAATCTGATAAGAAAAGTTCAACATATAGATCACAACAGATTTGGAAAGCCACATTGTGAATTTGTGACTCAAATGTATATATATACCAAGCAATGTAGAACATCTCTCCAACCCCTACTTAATGGACAGCTATGACTCAAAACTGTTTTACTACCAATCATGTGACCTTTATATGCATTGCACTATTAATTTTGACAGCAGTGCTACAAACTACAAAGAGGTCGCAACAAGAAAAATTAACTTAACTGAAGCAGAGGTCAACAAAAATAGGTGATTTCAAGATGAACTGTGAATTAAAAACCCGAGTATGTTTCTCAGGTCATCCATCAACACATGTCATTCAGTTTGCAGTTTGTTATACATTCAAACACTGAGCACCTACTTCATCCACGTTAACATATGCTGCAATCAGAAGCATGAGTTTGAAGTAAGCAGCATATGTTTCTTAAAAAGTCCATTGACAACCAACAATTGTGTATGCAGAGACAACTACCAGAATAAATATTTGTGTGGCTGCAAGAATCATAGCGTAAATCCAAGCTCTAAGAAGGAATCAACTTTGCTGCTTGATCAATATATGAAAGCAGTGAAAGCTAAAAACTCTTGTGCCACTTAAATTAGATATCCTGCATTGCAATACAACATTAACTATGAACTCTCAAATGTCTAGCAGAGTACTACTCTAACAGAAATAGTGTATATGTCATACATGTGATGGTAAACACTCCAAACTCCAAATTAGGCACTAGTCTAACAGTGTAGCTGATAAACATCAAGCTTTTGACCAAGATTAATCAAATACTTGACAGCTCAACAAAGCCCTTTCCCAACTAAATGGGTCAGCTACACAGATCCTGTTTCACCATTAGACCATATTTAAAGCCATCTTTATTGTCAATGATCAAGATAAACCAAATACTACCAAATAATTTACTAGTGGAAGTAATTATATACAACAATGCAAGGTGAATTGTTATTTTATTTCAATCAACATTGACGATTAGCAATAAAGAGAAAGATGGACCCCAACTGCCTCCAGGAAGCCCGGACCATCCAGCCCCAGTGGAAGTCCCGATCAGAAGAAACGACCAGTTGTGGGCACCGAGAGGTCCCAACTCCTACATGGTGATCAGTAGCACGACCACAATGAGGAGCAGTAGCCGAACAAATTCAGCCACCAACAGCACTCAGGTTCCGATCAGAAAAAGGTTGTGTCCTGTGTGAACCCTGAAGCAACCCCGGCAAGATTTCACACTCGTGATCCATCCCTCCAAGAGCCTTGGCAGTCCCGATAGTAACCCGACCTGATCGGGGGAAAGCACCACTCGTCATCGAAGAAAATAAAAAACTAGAAGACTGTATGCTGGCACGGAGGAGCATATGGACAAACTCATCCATCAGACTGAGGTCACGAAAGAAAAGGATTATAGCATAGAGGGTCCTCTCTCGGATATGATCATGAGAATGCCCCTCCCCAAAGGCATATGCCGAAGGTTCCACTATATGACTGTTCCACCGACCCAGAGCACATCTGGGCAGCTTCATGGCGATGATGCTGCTCCACGGTTTCCAAGACGCGATTGTTTATAGGGCATTCCCTTCTACCCTAAAAAAACACGGCCAGACTATAGTTCAATAGTCTTGTGCCAAAGTCGATCGAGTCGTTCAAGGTCCTCAGTCCGAAGTTCCGTACCCATTTTCAAGAGAGCAAAGTAGAGAAGAAAACGACAGTGCACTTGATTAATATGAGGCAATGACAAGACCAGTCACTCTGGGAGTTCGTCTGTCGATTCAACATGGAGGTGCTCGAGATTAAGACATCCAGCCCCCTAGGTAGTCTCTACAATGTTGATGACCGCGACCACCGACGACTGGCTAAATTTCACTATTGCAAAAAGGAACCATTGATCTCAAAGATCACTTAGCGCGATGCGAGAAGTATGCCGCCGCCAACAAAGCCTTCTGACCAAGCAAAGGCGAGGCTAGCACCTCAGACAAAAGAAAGCCCAGTGAACGAGATCACAAGCGAGATAGAGAGGGCAAAAAGCATCGCAATGGAAGAGAAGATGACCCGACAAGAGGAGGGTAGACCGGACTTCACAATTCTACGTCAAAAAGATCAACCCCGTCCTCCTCGACATGACTGAGGCAGACATCCTGGGGAGGATAGATTGAAGTTCACCATATCCTACGTCAAAAAGAATCGACTCGTCTTCCCCAGCATGACCGAGGCAGGCAGCCCGAGGGGGTAGATTGGACTTCAAATCCTACGTCAAAAAGAATCGGTTCATCTTCCCTAGTATAACCGAGGCAGATGGCCTGAGGATGGTAGATCGGACTTCACCAAATCCTACGTCAAAAAGAATTGACTCATCTTACCCGGCCTGACCGAGGCAGACGGCTCGAGGACGATAGATCGAACTTCACCAAATCCTTCGTTAAAAAGAATCAACGGCATGACCGAGCAAGCGGCCCAATGAGGGTAGATTGGACTTTCACCAAATCCTATGTCGAAAAGAATCGACCTATCTTCCCCAGAATGACCGAGACAGGCAACCCAAGGAGAGTAGATCGGACTTCACCAAATCCTACGTTGAAAAAAATCAACCAACTTCCCCGGCATGACTGAGGCAGGCGGCCCAACGAAGGTAGGTTGGACTTCACCAAATTCTACATTGAAAAGTACGAACCTGTCTTCTTGGCATGACCGAGGCTGGTGGCCCAAGGAGGGTAGATCAAACTTCACCGAATTCTACGTTGAAAAAAATCGACCCGTATTTCTCAACATGACCGAGGCAAGCAACCCAAGGGTAGATCGGACTTCACCAAATCTTATGTTGAGAAGAATCCACCCGTCTTCCCCAGCATGACCGACGCAGGCAGCCAAACAAGGGTATATTAGACTTCACCAAATTCTACGTCAAAAAGAATCGACCTATTTTCCTTGGCATGACCAAGGCAGGTGGCCTGAGGAGGGTAGATCGGACTTCACCAAATCCTACGTAAAAAAAATCGACTTGTCTTCATCGGCATGATCGAAGCAGGTGGCCCAAGGAGGGTAGATCGGACTTCACCAAATTCTACGTCGAAAATATTTGACTCGTCTTCATCGGCATGATCGAGGCAGGCAACCCGAGGGGGGTAAATCAGACATCAAACTCTACATTGAAAAAAATCAACCCGTCTTCCTCTACATGCCCAACACAGGTGGCCCGGGAAGGGTAGATTAGACTTAAAACTCTACGTCAAAAAGAATCAACCTGTCTCCCTCAGCATGACCAAGACAGGCGGCCCGAAGAGGATAGCTCGGCCTCAGTAGCTCAGCCATAGTAGCTCGGCTTTAGTAGCTCAGCCTCAATAGCTCGGCCTCAGTAGATCAGCCCTAATAGCTTGTCACTTCGGCCTCCGTACCTCGGCCTCAACACATCACCACCTCGACATGACCGAGCTAAACGGCATGAGGAATGTCACACCCTATACCGGAACAACCGAATGTGTGAAGGGGGTCGCCCATTGGCAACCTCAGCTCACCTAGGAATCTACACAAGCAGTGTAAACCCAAACAACCATCACAACCATAACAAATAATATTAAAACAATCAGGGAAAAAGAGAGTTGACAGCAGAAGACCTTAATACATATCAAATAGCAAGTGTGATGACATCTGAGTGTTATAGTATAAATCAAACTGTTGGTTATATTCTTACATCGTGTGTTCAAAACATAATATTATCAATACATAACACACCATTAATAGTAACCACAGACTGTAAAAAGAAAACAAGCAGGACTCAACTCCTGGTCACCAACTGACCATGAGCCCAAAGACAGCCAAGAACCCCTGTAGAAAACACTAAACTACAGAATAATAGGGGTAAGCAAACCACAGCTTAGTGAAGGAAATAGACATACAATCACACAAATACATGATCCATTTTTATTTAAGTCTGGCTATAATCTGCTGACAGTCATCCTAGGACTTACCATACTACCTCGGGCGTCGTACCCTTAGAACTATGGAAAGGCACAGGGCATCACTGCCACAATCTGGGTACTGTGGGAGCCTATACCTTACAAGCAACACACACAAGACAGCCTCGTTACCAAATATGCCCGCACCCCATTCAATAGGCTCCCTTCTGGTGGTTGGGTCCTGGTACCACTACCCCTTCCCTCCTACAAGCACATCGGTAACCGAGGGGAATGAGCCTATGCCAGTACATGAACCCCTACTGGCAAGGGTCGCAATCATGGGTTTTACGTATTCCACTAACCATGGTAACCTATATGACAAGTAAGTTTATATGCGAACTGTAGCCCAACCGGGACTAGAGACCTCAATACCTCGGGCATCGCATCCTCCACTAGGGTATCATCTGGACAGCACCCTAGCTAAGACTCCCGGCCCCAGTACCTCAGGCGTCATAGTTTCACCAGGGTGACCAGCCAATAACCCGAATGGCAGTCACGGTACCAGTACTTCGGTCCCCGCACTCCACTCAAGTCACAAACCCAATACACAATACATCATTCAATCATCATTTATATATATGCAACTATGCATGCTCAAGCAATACAATTCATGATATGACATGTGAAATGCAACAGTTCATTAATTATTAATGAACAACCTAATATGAAAACATTCAAAAATAAAATCAGGCTCTGAATCCCTCACATGGTAATGAACAACAACCAACTGGAAAAGACGCCAGAAAACATTCCCTAGTTCCCTGCAGAGATTTATTTACCTATTAGTTTGCAATGACATAGTGTTTGACTCGGCTCATACTTAACAAGGTCTCAAATATCCCGGAAAACACTTTCACACGCCCCAATACAGCCTAAGGGTCCAACCGTTGGGTCTGAATCACTCCTTGCATCCAAAACAACATTTTAGACCCCAACCAGAAGAAATTCGTACTGGTGGCACTACTTCCGGTCCCATTTCTGGTTCATGCTTCCGGTTCATGCCAGTAAGTCTATAAAAGGAGCCGAAAAGAAGAATCCAGAAGCAGTACATCCGGTACATCTTCCAGTACTACTTCCGGGCCCCTATGGGTAATGGATTACGCTAACCGGAGGAAGAGGGTTCGGAGGTCATGTTTCCGGTAACTCCTTCCGGTTCATCACAGAGAATTTTCTGTAAACGCATTGTGACGACTAGAATTATGTCCGGAAGTAAGAACTTCCGGGTTCTGCTTCCGGTGATGGTCTATCTGCGCACCAAGAAAGGTTTCTTAAGGTTTTCTCTTGGGGTTTCTCTTCCCTGGTCAAAAATGAGAACAATAGGATGGGGGAACAGCCCCAAAGGCCTCAGGGCTGGCCGAATGTTCCTTTCCCCCCATTGAATACGAGAGGCAAGATGCCATAGATTCAATATTACTCCCCTCCCCCCCCCCTCCTTTTTCATACTATCGATATATATGACACCCCAAGTTAAATGAGAAGACTACTCCTTACCCCTAACCTTCAAGGAACCCTAAGGTTGTGACCAATTCACCATTCCTCTCCAACAAGCTACCATCCCATTAATTAATGATTCACCCAGCTGATACTTGTAGTGAGTACGATTGAGCCTTCGGGTCTCCTTAAATGCACAACTAACCTCCAATGGTGGTTGTGGATTGAAGAAGAGGGAAAGATTGAGGGATTTGAGGAGGAGAGGTCCCCAAGCTTCAATGCAGCCACCCACACCCGATTGCAGCAGTTGGGATGAGTAAAATGCTCATCCCAACAATTTATAGTGTCCCAATGGGTTTGTAAGACAGATTCCCGAGCTCACTGGAAGAAGTGATTCCGGAAGTACGTCTTCTGGTGATTGCTTCCGGTCAAGCTAAATCATAGGGTTGTGCTCAACAAGAGTGTACCTAATTAGCTAAACAAAAACCCAAGGCGCCCACCACCCCCCCCCCCCTCCCCAAAACACCTTTTATCAAAAGCCTATTGATCAATATGGGAAGTCACCTAAATACAATAAGCAATACTTAGTGTCAAGGATCGGGGATCAGGGAATACTTTTGGAGCTTCTTACTGTCAAGGATCAGAGATACCAAAAATGGCTAAAATGAAAGAAATTATGAGAGACAACATGTGGAATGATAGGCCGAATGAGGAGATCCAAACATTGCAAATCTGGCATGCTCTTGACTTGGTGATCAGAACCGTGGGCAGGAGGGGGGATCAATTACTTTGGAGGTACTCCCCTTCAGTGCTTTTCTCCACAAAGTTGGCTTTGAATGAAATCAGATCTAAAAACAGTAAGGTGGAATGGTACAAAGCAGTGTGTTTTTCAAGAAACATTCCCAGACACTCCTTTGTTGCATGGAGAGCCATCCTTAATGGTTTGGCTATTGCTGAGCAGCATAGAGCCCGTAATCTTATCACTCCTATGAGCTGATGTTTCTGTTGGTCAAGGGTGGATAATGTGATTCATTTGTTCTATAATTGTGAGTTCTCTAAACACATATGGACCTCCTGCATAGCTAGATGTGTCCAAAGTAGAATCCAAACCCATGACTTGATGCATGTGGCTAGGTGGGTGGCAGGAACTTTTAAAGGGGGTAAATGCTTCGAGATGATAGGGAAACTTGTTTTTTGTGCTTCCATCCACCACATCTGGCAGGAACGGAACAGAAGGATTTTCTCTAGAAAATCTAGAACCAGAGACATGATATCAGATCTCATCATTGAAGATACCCAGCTCAAGCTCAAAACTTTATGTTGTGAAGGGCGGCAAGGGCCTGAGTCTTCAGCAAGAATTAAGCACTTAAAGGCTAACTGGTGTTTGATGTAAACTGAATTCTTGGCTAGCAAGGGGTTCCTCTCCCCCCCCCCCAGGGGTTCCTCTCCCCCCCCCCGCTTCCCCCCTCCCCCCGCTTGCTTCTTTTGTTGGGGCTCTCCCCTTGCTGTTGTCTCTTTTTTGAGTCTTGGTTTGTTCGCCCCCCTTTGTTTGGGGTTGCTTGTTGTGTTCTCTCTTATGGGTTCAAAAAAAAAAAATATCTATTTACCCAAAATAAATAAGATAAATAAATAAAAATAAAAACTTAGTCCTAGTTCCTCCGTCTCCGGTGTCGAAAGGGTAGGAAGACCTGCAGCAATAAGGAGTATTAGGCGTAGGTCTTACAAGGAAGATAGCTCGGCCTCAGCAGATCGACCTCACTAGTTCAGCATTTGTAACTCAGCACTTCAGCCTCGACACTTCAGCACCTCAGCATGACCAAGCCAAACGGCCCAAGTATAGCTCAGCACTTCGTCTTCAGTACCTCAGCCTCGGCACTTCACCACCCCATCATGACCAAGCCAAATGGCCGAGGAGTATAGCTTAGCCTCAGTGGCTCGGCCTCAATAACTCGGCCTCAATAGCTTGGCACTTCAGCCTCGACACTTCAATTCCTCGACATGACAACCAAATGGCATGAGGAGGATATCTCGGCCTCAGTAGCTTGGCCTTACTAAACCGGCACATCAGACTCGGCACTTCACCACCTCGTCATGACCGAGCCAAATGGCCTGGGGACCTCAGCCATAACACCTCGGCCTTGACACTTCAGCACCTCAGCATGACCGAGCCAAATGGCCAAAGGAGTTAGCTCGACCTCCTCTCAGTAGCTCGGCACTTTGGCCTCGGTCTCGGCACTTTGGCCTCGGTCTCAGCACTTCACCACTTCGTCATGGCCATGCCAAATGGCCCGAGTATAGGTCAGCTTCAGTGGCTCGGAAATAGCTCGGCCTCAATAGATCGGCGTCAGTAGCTCGGTACTTCAGCCTTGACACCTCAACCTCGACACTTCAACACCTTGGCATGACCGAGCCAAACGGCATGAAGAGGATAGCTCAGCCTCCAAAGATCAGCATCAGTAGCTCAGCACCTCGGCCTCAATAGCTCGGCCTCAGTAGATCGACCTTAATAGCTCGGTACTTCACCATTGACACCTCTGCCTCGACAGTTCAGCACCCCTACATGACCGTACCAAACGGCATGAAGATAGCTTAGCTTCAGTAGCTCAGCACCTCGGCCTCGGTACCTTAGCCTCGGCACTTCACCTCATCTTGACAAAAACAAATGGCCGGAGGAGTATAGCTCGACCTCAATGGCTTGGCCTCACTAGCTCGGCCTCAGTAGCTCAGCCTCAAAAGATCGGCCTCAGTAGCTTGACAACTCAACTTCAACACCTCGGCATGACTGAGCCAAATGGCATGAGGATAGCTCGACCTCAGTAACTCAACACCTCAGCCTCAGTAACTTAGCACCTCAGCCTCAATAGCTCGGCATTTCAGCCTCAGCACCTCAGCCTCAGCACTTCACCACCTTGTCATGACCAAACCAAATGGCCCAAAGAAAATAGCTCAGTCTCAGTAGCTCAGCCTCAATAAATCGACCTCAATAGCTCGGCACTTCGGCCTCGATACCCTGATCAAGGCACTTCAGCCCCTTCACCTCAGCATGACCGAGGCAAAGTGCTTGAGGAGGGTAGATTAAACAATAAAAGCAAACATGGCAAATCCACCTTGGCAAAACCAAAGCATCTTGCCCAACCAAGGCACTATGGCCCCTTCACCTCGTCACAACTGAGGCAAAGTGTCCGTGTCACAGCCCCATTCCGGACATAGGTATGGTACCCGGGTCGCCCCATTTGGTGACCCAAATCCACCTAAGATCCACTACATTGCTGTAATTCACAACCCATACCAACAGTCAACATATGCAATATCCATCAAAATCAAATAACAATCAAAGTAATAATAGCACAAGCAAATTTCATAAGTAACCAAATGAGTCGATGACAACAAAATGATATAAATAATATGGTTAAAGTTGTTATGCTTTACATCAAATTGTTCCCCAAAATATCATATTGTATCCAGTATACACGTATACCTAAAGAGAGTAAATCTATATAAAAAACCTACATTGATAGATTAAACAGTATCTATCTACAGATTTGCAGGTAAAAGAGAGAGGGCGTTGCATCAGTTGTAGACAGTTGCTGTAGACGCAGCCCTCGACATGATCATCCAAAGAGTCCTCACCAGTAGAGGCATCGCCGACTAGAGGAGACTCCATGAAATTCGCCACAAAAAAAACACCTACGTCAGAATCTGAAAAGAGTATTGATACGAGGCGTGAGCTCCCATCCTAGCTCAGTGAGGAAATTAGATATCACATATAAAGATGGCATGTTATAAAAACAATCATCCACAGACATACAATTATGACCTAGTTACTATGGACCCGACCCCTCAACTATAGGCACAAGTAGTGCTGCTGAACCTTGAAGTCGGCAATAAACTTTACCCGAATACCTACTTGGTTTACCTATTCGTGTGTATAAGTTTTAGTATGTTTGTTAAATAGCTTTTAAACCAGCTAGAATATGTTTCAAATGTCCCAATGCGGGTCCCACAACAAGTCGGGAACCCTACAGTTGATCCCCGAAGGATTAGACTACTCAATTGGATAACAGCAGCCAAGGCGACGGATGAAAGCCCCCCAGCGGTAGGTTCCGCCAGCTGGCATCGGCCGGCTAAGCCAAGGCTCAAATAGGGCCTTCTGTGATCGAGCCGGCCCACCATGCTGCCGGATCAAGTATACCGTCGGCAACATGGCTGAAGGCATTAGCTGACCCCATGGCAGGGCAGCCCCGTAACCTAGCGAACCCATGAGCTGAGCCGGGGGACTCTATCCGGCAGTATGTGCTACCGGTTGAGCTCAGCCCAAAATAGTTTCTAAGTGTTTGGTTTGTCGGGGGATGATAGTCCAACGGACTAGTCCGCCGGCTCATCCACCGAACAGACCCCTAGGTCAAATGACCGGAGCCAAGGGCAATGACATTGCCCCATCCACCAGGTCAGGTCCACCGGTTGAGTCCAAGAAACCAGACTCAATGGGGAAGATGAAGTGGAAACTTGGGTATTTGTTTCCCCAACATCATTCATTTATAAATACATGGTGGGAAACATGTTTCATTCCCACCCTTGGTAGTGGTTTTAAAGCTAATAGCACCATCCTTGGAGATGCATGGGTCCCTATCCATATTTCTAGGGTTTGGTGGCCTCCATTAATGGTGGCCAACCACCACCATCAATGGTAGACTTTAATACAATAAGAGGGGAAAGATGGGACCTACTTGGTGGCAATGTAAGCCTTCAAAGTTTGAGAGTTTTCCTCAAGAGCTCCAAGCTACCTCCAAGTTTCCACAGCTGCCCTGCAAGTTCCAACACCAACCCTCAAATGTCTAAAAGGATTGAATGAGGGTTGGTCCTTTATTTATACTAAATGAGGAGAGAGGGGTAACCTATGCAGCTGAGCCGGCGGCAAGATGCCAGTTGACTCATCCGCCGATTGTGCCCCCCGGCTTCAGTTACTCAAGCCCCATGCACTAGGATGTATGTTGGGCCCACCTAAGAACCACTATTATAATTAAAGTCTATATCGAAGTTCAATACCTATGATCCGGATGTATCTATCGAGTCCGCATCAAGTATGTTAGTTGCCGGTGTGGGAAGACCTGACACAGAAGGAATCCAGGTCAATAGGGAATTTCGGGTGCATGTCTTGCAACCCGAAGAGGGTAGATTCGATGACAACAAACATGGGCAAATCCACCTCGGCATGACTGAAGCATGTCGTCCGACCCAGCCACGTTGGCCCATTTACCTTGGCAAGACTGAGGCAAAAAGTTTGAAGGCACTAAAACCCGACCTTCAACACAGATCCCACCTCAACGCACACGACCTACCGCGCCCAACCAAGCAACCTCGGTTTATTCTCTAACAGCCAACGCATCGACCTGAAAGGTCTAAAGCCCTTTCACCTTGGCAAGACCAAGGCAAAGAGCTCAAGCATGGTTCGAGGTGCCGGTCAAAACCATTCGATCGGCGTAACTTGGTTTCGAGCCTCACCGAGACGAAACCCAGGCTCAATTCCATTAAGTTCCAGGTTTTGGTCGAACCTACCAGGGTTCGACCTGATTTCGCCTGGAACCAAGGTTTCGGTTCATAAATGAACCAAAACCCATTATATAAGGTTCAAATTTAAACTTTGTTTTTGAAAGACACTTCTCAGTTTTCACCTCTGCAGCTTTGTTTTTGGCTCTTTTCTCTCTCTTTTCTGGTGAGAGGCAGAAGAAGGCAAGACCGCAGAGAAGGAGGAGAAGAAAATAAAACTAAGAAGAAAATTGAGAAAAAAAGAAAACTGAGAAGAAGAAAGCAAGAAAGGAAGGCAGAGCCGCAAAGGAAGAAGGAGAAGGAAGAGGAAGAAAAGCAAAATGAAAGAAACGAAAAAATAAAATAAAACCTATCTAACCGGATGTGTTGCCATAAAAGGGTGCCGCCAGAATCAATGCTTTTGTTTTTACTTCTTGCCGCTGAAGGTAGGTTCCCACCGAGTTTCATTTCACTTCTTGCCCCCGTAGGTAGGGTTCTCATAAGTCATAAGAACTCGATCTCTTCAATGACTTTGCCCTTACCCTTTTATAAGATAATATCCCATGCATCTCACTTATTATGTATTTGTACAACAACCCAATCCCTTTATTCTTTTATAAGTTATTATCCCATGCATCTCACCTGTATTTGTACAACAAGTTAACAACCCAATCCATGTGAGAATAAAAATCAACATACAATAATAAAATATATACCAAGTTTCAGCGGGTTTCGACAGAGTTTCAACTGAAACTCGAGAGGGTAGATAGGTATGGGTACCATGCCCAAAAAAAATTTTACTTACTAATTTGAATCTTGTAGACCCAAAAGAGCAAAAGGCAATTGTTGGGTGTAAATAATATCATCCTATAGAAGCATGATACGTGGAAAGTGCCAGAACTCTAGCTCCTCAAGGGTAAAATAGGTTAATTAAAACCGTTCAAGAAGGTATATCTATCATTACCAGCAAAAACTAGGGGTAAAATCGATCATATGAATTCTAGCATTGTACTCTAAAGATTGCACTGACATCAACATCTCCAATACCTATATATAGGCCTCAACAACCAAAGTCAAATTACTTGAATATTAAATAAGCAAGTGACCCATTTCGCTTTGACAACTCACTACTCGTTGTCCCCCTCTTCGGCCAGCTTAGCTCGCTACTATTACCATAATGCAGCAGCAGACCCACAAGCTGAGATGGGTTTGGATAGTAATCTTTCTAGGATTTCTAGAATTTAATTGGAATATTTGTAATCTTTTATTTTTGGGGATCTAGATGGCACAGCTAGGTAAGGTTTTATTTTAATAGGTAATCTATAGATTAAGTAATTTATTAGAATGTTAGATTAGGATCGCCATTTCAATCATTTTTATTTTAGAAAAGCTTTATATTTCTTTTCCTTTAAATATATGTAATCAAACCCATTGAGATTAGAAAAGAATTGAAAGAATGAAAAGGTGAGTTCTGAAGTTTGTGCGCCTACGGGCAGGAGTGTGTGCTCTCTCTTTCTTCTCCTCCTCTCTCTCCTTCGTCTTTGCAATCAGGGACAGCTTTCTCTGTAGGCTGATCCTCCCCCCCCCCCTCTCTTCCCCTTGCTCCTTCTTTCCCTTCTTCCTTATTCCTCCTCTATTCTAGGCAGTAATTCCAGCCCCATCGAAAGCCATCGAACTCCCTTGACACAAATCAGTTCGATCCAAGATTTGGGGGTCTAGTCTACCTTCCTAAAGCGACCCATATCCTAGGTTTTCATCCCCATCAACCCCCCCCCCCCCCTACTATGAGATAGCACTTTGAGATCAAACCTGCAAGTTTTCTTGTTCCCTGATTTGATTTTTTGGGCTTCAAAGGGATATGGGTTACGAATCTCTGCCCAAAATTTCAGCTTGATTGGAGCTGTATTGAAGGAGTTCTCTTTTATTTCAATTTGATTTTTCTGCCTCCTACTTCTATCGAATGCTTAAAGAAGTAATATTTCAGAAATTAGAAAAAGGCCCCTTGTCTTTTATTATTTCTTCTAATTGATCCTTCTTCATAATTTTATTTCCAGATTTACCCTATTGGTTAAGAATTGTTCTCAGTTTATTCCTAGGGGCTTGTTTGTTTCCTCAAGTTATTGCATAATTCTGGTTATTTACAATTCTGCCACTAAAATTGCTATTTGAGTATCTTATTGTTTGGTTCGGCCCATGAGCAGATCCAATAGGGTTTTCTTAACCCGGGTCCTGCATCAATTGGTATCAGAGCCAAACATGGCAGCAAATATGGATCATATGATGGTTCTCGACATTTTGCTTGATATCCGTCGACAAATACAGAGCCTCATAGAGATATTGGACAATCATCAGTGAAAAACTAAGGAAATTAAGAACAAGGGGTTGATCACGTTCAGTCATGACGAATTGCCGAAGAAAGAAATTCTTCAAGAACATCAAGAAGTTAAAAAGGACCTCATTGGAGCACCTGAAATCATTGTGACAACACGATGATGGAATTTGTGATCCCACTATCATTCTTTGAAGAATGGGTCCCACGACTTGAGGATTACATCCCTACCACTCGTGCATTACCGGAATTCTATTATGGACTGTGGTTGGATGTGCATCCACGAACTTCTTCCTTCGACTATACAAAATTTGTAGACGAATTTTTCCAAGCCGGTGAGAGTTGATGCAGTAGCAGACCCACAAGCTGAGATAGGTTTGGATAGGAATCTTTATAGGATTTCTAAAATTTAATTGGGATATTTGTAATCTTTTATTTTTGAGGATTTAGATGGAAAATTTATGTAAGGTTTTATTTTAGTAGGTAATCTATAGATTTAGTAATTTATTAGAATATTAAGATTAGGATTTCCATCTCAATCATTTTTATTTTAGTTAAGTTTTATATTTTTTTTTTCCTTTAAATATATGTAATCAAACCCATTGAGATTAAAGAAGAATTCAAAGAATGAAAATGTGAGTTTTGAAGTTTGTGTGCCCACAGGCAGGAATGTATGCTCCCTCTCTCCTCCTCCTCTCTCTCCTTCGTCTCTGCGATCAAGGACAGCTTTCTTTATAGGCTGACCCCCCCCCCCCTTCTTCCTCTTTCTCCTTCTTTCCCTTCTTCTTCCTTATTCCTCCTCTGTTCTGGGCGGTAATTCCAACCCCATCGAAAGCCATCGAACTCCCTTTATGCAAATAAGTTCGAGCCAAGATTTGGGGGTCTAGTTTGCCTTCCTAAGGCGACCCAGATCCTAGGTTTTCATCCCCATCAAACCCCCCCTGCTGTGAGATAGCACTTTGAGATCAGACCTGCAAGTTTTTTTGCCGTCAGGTTCTGATTTCAGAATTTCCTGTTCAGAGAATCCTTCTTGTTCCCTGATTTGATTTGTTGGGCTTCAAAGGGATATGGGTTATGAATCTCTGTCCAAAATTTCAGCTTGATTGGAGCTGTATTAAAGGAGTCCTCTTTTATTTCAATCTGGTTTTTCCACCTCCTGCTTCTGTTGAAAGCTCGAAGTAATATTTCAGAAATTATAAAAAGGCCCCTTATCTTTTATTATTTCTTCTAATTGATTCTTCTTCATAATTTTATTTCCAGATTTAACTTATTGGTTAAGAATTGTTCTCAGTTTATTCCTAAGGGCTTGTTTGTTTCCTCAAGTTATTGCATAATTCTGGTTATTTACAATTCTGCCACTAAAATTGCTATTTTAGTATATAATTGTTTGGTTGGGCCCATTAGCGGATCCAATAGGGTTTTCTCAACCTAGGTCCCACATTGTACCATCATAACCCTTCCAACCCCGCTTAAAACTATCTTTTCAGTTGGCCTTCCTAAAAGACCCAATCCTTATTATTTGAGGTTTAGTCTCCTAACTTAAGCATTGGAGTGATCCTAGGTCAACAAACCCGACCCCCCTCCTTGCCTTGTTTTATCGTCTGTAGGTTGGACCCACAGCAAAGGACCCAAGCGCAGAGTCTAGCTGCAACAACAACAACAACAACAACAACAACAATAACAACAACAACAACAACAACAACAACAACAACAACAACAACAACAACAACAACAACAATAATAATAATAATAATAAAGTACCTATCAAACTTGTATCCATGAAGTAGGGACTCTGCAAGAATAGTCTTTGTAGAGGTAGCAAGACAACCAAATAATGCAGCACAAAATCCAAATATGTTGAAATTAAGCTCAGTAGCAGAGGTGAGAATAATTCCTCCAACAATGGGAACCAAAGAAGCCCAAATTCGCCAATCAAAATGTTTCCTCCAAACTACCCACTGCAAAACAACTGAATTAAATTCATAGTCAGAATTTTTTATTTTTTATTTTTTTGGCAGAGGGGCAGTGGCAAATCTGAACATGATTGGTGGTGTTTAGCTCAGCACCAAGTCATTATTTTTTTTGGATTAACAAAAATGGAGAGGGAAGTGCTTAAAAAGCAAATGCAAAGTTTCATAAAATCACAAAAAATGCTATTACATATTAGTCGCCTGTTCATAATTTCATCATTATGGACTTACTTTTGGGGCATATCTGTTACTTGTTTGGCACTGAAATTTAACAATTATGGGTGAAGTGTACCCTATCCCGATCACATGGATCCACCCATGTTTGCCACTTTGTAATTAGGTGCCTTGTTAAATGACACCAACCATATTGTCATCTAGACAAACCCTTTTTGGGTGGGTGGGTGGGTGGGTGGGTGGGGGGGGGAATGGTCGTGAAACATTAATAGTATGTAACACTAACAGGAAGGCTACACTATGGTTAAATTACTCAAACAGAATCTCAATCTGACCTGTTGTTGCAGGAGTGAATGATTTTATAGTCTGCATGAAAGAAACAGGAACATATCGTAAGCTCACATTCCCCAGTGCAATGTTGATACAGAACACAAATGACATGGGGAATATCCTTCTCCAACGGTCTTCAGGATTGACCTCTATCAGTGGCTTAAGCTTCAGTACCTTGATTACCAAGTATGCTCCAACAGCTGAGCAGATGAAGTGAATGCAGGAAACTGATAAAGGATACTTAAAATCCAAATTCTGTACAAAAAATTAACATCAGGTTCCGCATATACACCAATGATAACCATGTCCAGCTAAAGTAAAATGAGAAGTATCATGAAGACCAAGATGCAAGGCAAAGAGCAATGACATAATACGTACGTCATTGCAAACCAGATTTTATGTGTTCATTGCTGGTTCCCATTTTCTTCAATTACTGAATTAGTTTTCTATTTCAGTTCCCGTCTTCAACTGTTACTAATTCTGTCCAGCAATATTTTCATAAATGAGGTTCTGGTTCTAATCTCTATTTCTGATTTCAGTTCAGTTTCTATTTAAATCTGGTACTTTTGGAAAGTTTCTAAAATCTGGCTTACATTTCTAACCTTCGATTTCTGCAAGTTCCTACTTTCAGTTCTTCACTCATTTCTAAAATCTTGAAGTTCCTAAATTTGGTTTCTAATTTTGGTAGTTAACAAATCAGAATTTCTATTTAAGGAAGTTAGTATTTTGGGAGCTTTTATTTTGGTAATTGCCAATTAAGGTTTCTACTGGAGATTGTTTGTATATGGGTCCCATGATAGGGGGAGTGTCCTAATCGTGGTTTACTTTATTTTCTTTTGTGTTATTGTTCTTAGGGATAGAAGTCTATTTAGTTTCCTTTTTATTGTTTTACCTTTCCTTAGAAACTGGAACTCCTAGTTACTCTAGAATTCCTGTTAGTTTGTAATCTTTTTTTTTATTCATTATAGATAAAGCTGGGACGATAGGTGAAAAAAACCTCACATCAATTCTCTCCATCTTCTCTGATTTTCTATTTTGTTACAGTTTCCATTATGGGATCCTAATCCTTGTGTTCCTGAATTTGCATGAGGTTTTCTATTCTACTAATGGAAAGCCTAGGGTTACAATCAATTTTAAACCCTCAGCCTTGCGATAAGATCTATTACAACCAGTACCAATGATAAATTAAATAATAACCAGAAAATCAGAAGTGAAGAACTTATCTTGCTGATCAATCTGACCGTCTGTTGACCAAGAAATTTGGAGGGCTTGTAGGTTGGGATGCCCTTGTAACAATATCCAAGTTTGAGATTGATCCGACCAATGGTGAAGAGATATTAACTTTTTAAGTTGCGGGGTTACTCTGATTCTACACAGGAACCAATGGCTGAAAGTGTGATGGCTGAAATCAATGGCAGCTCTTTTGTCCTTTGGTATCCCTTGGAAGAATGATCAACAACCTTAGATGCTTCTCCTTATGGTTGTGACAGTAAGTGTTGAGAAGTAGTGCAAAAACAATGAGAGAGAGGGCCAATAATAAAACCAATAGGGGGGAGAGAGAGAGGGAGAGAGAGAGAGAGAGAGAGAGAGAGAGAGAGATGGAAGAAGAAGGGAAGTAATGACAATGGAGAAGTAAGAGGGGGAAGGAGTTAGGTCGGTAGCAAGAGAGGAGGGGGTGGTGGTTGTGACTGAGTCTCACAGCCAAGGAGACTCAACTGCAACCGAAATTGCAACAAGCCTTTTTTTTCTAAAACTGATTCTTGTTCTCCTTATATTATATTGATAGAGTTGCTTTGAATTACAATTAGGAAAGAAGACTAATCAATCCATCTTTGTTGACAACTAGTAAGGAAAGGAAAGTCCAATCTTGGAAAAGAACTTTACAAAAGAAGAATCTTATTGCCTTATAGAAACTTTCTAAACTGAAAAATAGAAACTTTCTAAAACTGAACATAGAAACTTATGTTCAGGCAAGTGTCTAATATTAGAAAAATTAACTTAAGAAACAACTAACTATAACTAGAACTAATTTAGTAACACTCAAGTATGGAAGATCCTCTCATGGACAGCTGGCCAGCAGTCCAGCCAGCTAATCTGCTGACTTGCCAGCCAGCTAGGCTGCTGGCTTGACTCGGCTTGGCTGGCTTATTTTTCTATGGTACACATATACTATCAGCTCTCCCCGGCTTGAAAACATTCGTCTCCAACTAAAGAAAGAATGACATGTAGCGAGATCAGCATCTAGCCTTTTGAAGTCATCTTCATGGATCCAAGTACAATCATGACAGGGCCGTCTTTCCACTTGACTAGGAATGATTGATAACTGTCACTGTTCTGAGTAAAAGTGTGTTTATGGGCAAGGAAGTTTTCTATTTCATTAGTTGGTGGGGGCACAAATTGGGGATGCCGTAAGGCATGTTCCATGTCACCTTTCATCGGAGTAGTGGCCTGTGTAGAAAGTCAAATCCGCTACATAGAAGATGTTGCCAATGGCCATGTCCGGTGGTAACTCTCCGCTTCAGCACTTTGTATGGACCCATTTTTCGAGGGTGGAGTTTTGTGGTTGCGCTGGGAGTGAAATGCTCAGGAGTAATCTGAACCATAACCATATCACCAGGTTGGAATCCCACAAAACGGCGATGACAGTCTGCATTAGCCTTGTAAGCTTCATTACTTAGGGCAATATGTCGTCGCACATTGGTATGTACCTTTGTCATGTGCCGAATAAATTCATCCACCTCTATGCTTACACGTACATGAGAGGGAAGAGGTAATAGATCAATAGGCGCTTCGCCAAGAACAACCTCGAATGGAGTATTGCCCAAGCTCCAATTCAACACTTCTGTCTGGACATCCATCTGTGGGTGGAAGGCCGTCAAATATAGTAACTTGGTATTTGTCTTTAGCCATAGGGCCTTCCAAAAATAGCTCATAAATTTGATGTCGCGATCAGAGACAATCGTCTCGAGAAGCCCATGTAAGCGTACCACCTCTTTGAAAAATAATACAGCCACATGCCTAGCATCAAAAGTCTTCCGACATAGGAGGAAGTGAGCCATCTTTGAGAATCTATTGACTACCACGAAGATGGAATCATACCTCTCACAGGTGGTCAGTAAGCTAAGGACAAAATCCATACTAATGTGCAACCAAGGTGTATGAGGCACGGCTAGTGGAGTATACAAGCCAAAGTTATGTTTCATGCCTTCGGATAGTTGACAAACATGACACCTTTGGATCACATTCTGTACATCATGAGGTAAGTGGGGCTAATAATAAAGGTCTATGATCTGTGCCAACGTCTTATCTCTCCCAAAATGGCCACCCAAACCACCTTCATGTAACTCTCATATGAGATGCTACCATAAGGAGGTGTTTCAAATACACAACTGTGTGCCCATAAATAGAAACCCATCATGGATTGAGTACTTCGGGTTGATACCCCCTTGATGTAATTTCTGAATAATCGGACCAAATTCGGCATCTGAAATGTATTCATCTTTAATATGCTCAATACTGGTAACTTGTGCCGAAAAGGTACTTAGGGTGACTTTGTGACTCAATGCATCGGTTACTTGGTTCTCTTTGCGCGCCTTGTAGTTCAATGCAAAGGTATACTCTTGCAAATGGGATATCCACTTGACATGTCAAAGACTAATACTGCGTTGTGAGTGGAGGTACTTCAAGGCCTCATGATCAGAGTATAACACAAACTCTTTTCCAATAAGATAGTGCAGCCAATGCTTTATAACCTGCGCAACAGCATATAGCTCCAAATCGTAAGTAGAATACCTTTTCTTAGCTTCATTGAGTTTCTCATTATAAAAGGCTTTAGGGTGCCGCTCTTGCAGAAGCACACCTCCGATCCCAACATGGGATGCATCTGTGGCCACCTCAAACATGTGGTCAAAGTCCGGGAGGTGTAGGACCAGGGCCTCAATCATCATCTTCTTAATAAGGTGGAAAGCTATAATGGCGGCATGGGTCCATTGGAAGGTTCCTTTCTTCGTCTTCATGCACTAAGTGATGGGTGCCATGATAGAGCTAAACCCTCTGATGAATCTCCGGTAAAAGGATGCCAAGGCCGTGGAAGCTACGAACCTCTGTGAGAGTCTTTGGGAGTGGCAAATTTATAATGCTCTCAACTTTGTTGGGATCAGCTTATACCCCTTTGGAAGAGACAATAAAGCCAAGGAGACTCAACTGTAACCGAAATTGCAACAAGCCTTATTTTTACCCTCTCCATATTATGGGGTGAACCTCCATCGAATGGTCTTCAACAAGTCTTCCGCTTGCATGGCCTTCTCGAAGCAATCATGGATGCTCACTATGTTGGCCATGCCAATTTTATCTCGTATATCCAGATGTAGGCCAAGACGAAAGCGAGAGATTGTCTGGTCATCATTCTCATGCAAACCAATACGGGCACATAAGTTGTCAAATTGGAGCATGTAACCTTCAACAGAAAGGGTACCTTGTCGAAGAGTGTTCAGCTGATCATGGAGCCTTCTTTGAAAGGTTCGTGGTAGGTACTTTCTTTTAGCTCGTCCTTCATCTCCTCCCAAGTGATGGGTTCCAACCGTTGTCGGATCAAGCTGTCTCATAGTGTCTCCAGCACTCTCGAGCGGCTCCCACAAGTTTGAATATTGCCAACTTTGACTTTCTGACTTCTGGAAGTTCAAACCAATCAAAGATATCGTCAAGGGCACACATCCAATCATAGAATGTTTGTGGGTCATGTCGACCATTGAACTCTTTCAATTCCAGCCTTACTTTATGTGTATTGTCATGGGGATCACATATCATGCACATGGTAGGTGGGTCTTGATAATCAACAATGGGGACCGGAGCCCTTGGAAGAGTCCTTGGAAGATTATTGGCCGTGGACTGCCGCTGTTCTACGGTCATTGAATTCATCCTATTCTCCATACTAGTAATTTGGGATCGCATCTCCGCTAATTGTTCGAGCACCAAAGTCATGGAATCAACGGATTGGTCAGGAGAATAAAAAAGCTTCCATTGTCTAAGCTCTGATAACAATTAATGCAAAGGCTAGGGTTACAATCAATTTTAAATCTTTAGCCTTGCGATAGGATCTATTACAAATTTACAACCAGTCCCAATGATAAATTAAATAATAACCAGGCAATCAGCAGTGAAAAACTTATCTTGCTGGTCAATCTAACCGTTGGTTGACCAAGAAATTTGGAGGGCTTGTAGGTCGGGATGCCCTTCTAACAATATCCAAGTTTGAGATCGATCTGACCAATGGTTGAAGATATATGAATTTTTGATGTTGCGTAGATACTTTGATTCTACACAGGAACCAGTGGCTGAAAGTGTGATGGCTGAAATCGATGGCAGCTCTTTTGTCCTTCGGTATCCCTTGGAAGAATGATCAACAACCTTCGATGCTATCCTTATGGTTGTAACAGTAGGTGTTGAGAAGTAGTGCATAAACAATGAGAGAGAGGGCCAATAATAAAACCAATAGGAGAGAGAGAGAGAGAGAGATGGAAGAAGGAGAAGGGAAGTAATACGATGGAGCAGTAAGAGGGGGAAGGAGTTAGGTCGGCAACAAGAGAGGAGGGGTGGTGGTTGTGACTGAGTCTCACAGCCAAGGAGACTCAACTGCAACCGAAATTGCAACAGCCTTTTTTTTCTAAAACTGATTCTTGTTCTCCTTCTATTATATTTATAGAGTTGCTTTGAATTATAATTAGGAAAAAAGACTAATCAATCCATCCTTATTGACAACTAGTAAGGAAAGGATAGTCCAATCTTGTAAAAGAACTTTACAAAAGAAGAATCTTATTGCCTTATAGAAACTTTCTAAACTGAAAAATAGAAACTTTCTAAAACTGAAAATAGAAACTTATGTTCAGGCGAGTATCTAATATTAGCAAAAATTAACTTAAGAAACAACTATAGGTAGTACTAATTTAGTAACACTTAAGTATGAAAGATCCTCATATGGACAGCTAGACAGCAGCAGCAGCTGTCCATGGCTAACAGTCCAGCCGGCTAGGCTGCTGATGTCACACACCATTCCGGCATGTCCGGATGTGTGAAGGGAATCGCCCACTAGCGATTCACAGCTTCCTAGGATCCCACAAAAGCAGTGCCTACCTGAGCCACATCATAAATCACAATAGATGAAACCAAAACAAATTTACATTTACCAAAGGAAAAATAATATATATGCAGTGGAAGACTAATATAGAGATTTAAACTGTGATGCCCTCTATGTGATATTAATTACAATAATTGTCAATTATCTGTCTCAATACAAGTGTGACCCAAAACATAATATTTTTCCTTTACAACCACCATACACATGTATGCCCATTTGTATAAGGAAAACAAAAAGAAATAAACCAACCCTGAACATCAGTCAAGGCCCCCCATAGGCACAGGCCTGGCACTGTGATGCAGTATTGACAACCAAACAAGGTCTAAGCCAGCCACCAAGCCAAGCCAAGCTAAAGAAGTCAGCCAGCACTGTTTACGTGAAACACTGTTCACGTGGTACTGTTCACGTGAACAGTACCAACAGATTTTTTGAGATCTTTATTTCTTTCCTAAATTCAATAAGTTAGATTTATTTCCTAAAATTAGTTTTTATTTTGTTTTCAAAGTTGGTTTATGAGTCAATTTTAGATGTTTCTTTATTTTGGAAACTTTCCTAAAGCTATAAAGGTGACTTTCCTATTCTTGTTTAAGTTAATTTTTGGTTATTCCTTGAAGGAAATAATCCTTCCTTAGTTGTAGCTTTTCTAAGCTCTATAAATAAGAATATAGGAGAAGAAGGAAATCAAATTTGAACCCTTAGAAAGTGCTGTCAACTTTTCTTTGGGTTGGGTCTCTTCGGTTGTGAGACTGACTCAACCACAATTATTTTATGTTTTCAATTATTTTTCTAATTCATTCAAGTTCATTGAATCATTGCTAGTTCTACAACATCCACACTCTTGTTTCCTAGTCACCTAGTGTTGGAAGTTTGAAGATAAAGTCAGATTACAGTATTCTGATTCATCATCAGAACATAGAGGTGTCTATGGGTGAGATTGGTTTCTTCCTCCATGGTTGGATCGTGCTACAATTCGAATATGTTAGAAAGTACATCCTAGAGACCATCTCCTCCAATTTTGGTGTTCCTCTAACGGACAGATTTCAAGATAAGTAGAATTTACTACACTTTTACAATTTATTTGCTATTTTCTGCTGAGAAAGTATTTGGACTGATGTAAACGATCCCCATAGCAAGATTTTAGGTTAAATTGGAATTAGACCTTTCCTTCCACATCAATTGGTATCAGAGCTTCATAATGGAGGGTTCTAGCTCTCCTAACCAGCCCTATGACCGTATGCTCTCCTAACAAACCAGACATGGAGAGGAGATCCAATTTTTTCAATCTCTCTTCTTTTTCAGAAGTTCCATACTTTGCTGGCCAGATGGAGCCATACCTATTCCTTGATTGGTTGGATTCTCTAGAGGAATATTTTGATTGTTACAACTTAACAGAGGAACGAAGGCTTAGATTTGCTTACTTATGTTTAACTGGGTATGCTAGAGAATGGTGGAATTTTTATGAACAGAAGCTCAGAATTCGAAGATGAGAGCATAGGGCTTGGGAAGATATGAAGTATGAATTAACGAGAAAATATGTACCTGAACATATCCAAAGAAGACTCTTTCGTCGACAAAATTACCACCAACTGGCATTTATAGTTGAAGAGAAGCTGACACAACCATCCATATCACTCAGTTCACAAGTTAGAGAGTGGTGGAAGCATAACGATGTTAACGTGAAGGCTGAACCCAAAGTTACACCGACAAAGGAGGACTCCATCCCTCCACCCGTTGTAGAAGCGTCAATGATTGAAGCCAAAGTAAACGGTGATGAGTCTCCAACAGCACCTGATGACAAAGGAGAACCCACCATTGATGTTCCTTCTACAAATGGTTACATTGAAGAGGTTAAAGATGAAGGCCAGGACAGCCATATGGTGGAAGATTTTATCGTTTCAGAGTCATTTGTTAAAGAATGTGCTGAAGTGGTCAATAGCTAGATTGAGATCGTAGTTCAAGAAGACTTCTAGAGCATCCCTCGTGTAGCTCAGAATGTTACCAATAACGTCGTTGCTGCTGATTTCAAAGTTGAGCATATTGAATGTGTGCTCCCACTACATTTTTTTGAAGCAAGAGACCCCAAGGTCGAAGATTTCTTTCCCAACTGTTGAGAGCAACCAGATTTCTGTTTTCAAAGAAAGTTGAATACTCACCCCCGATATGTTGATGCTCAACCGATTCAAAACTCGTGGTCGAGTTTTTTTTTAAGAAGGGGAGAGTTGATGCAGTCATGGATTAAAATCTCAGCGAGATCTCGCTTTTTTCGCTAGTTTCGACACTAGCCGAGACGAAAACAGAGGCGATAACCATTTTCGTCTCGGTATTTACCTGTTCTCGCCGAGATCTCACCGAGATCTCGCAAGATCTCGCTATTTCTCGCTCTTTCTCGCTATTTCTCGCGAGATCGCGAGATTTTGCTTTTTGCTTTTTTTTTTTTGCTTTATAAACAGATAGAGGGTCTGTTCTCGGTCAAGAACTCGACCGAGAGCAGACCCCTCTGTTTTTTTCTTTAGTTTTTCATAGTTTCTTCATTTCTTCCCCATTTTTTTTTTTTTTTGGACTTCTAAATTGCTACGAGTGGTGCTTCGGACTGCGGGGATTGCCGTAAGAGCTTCATATCAACTGTTGAAGGTAAGTTTCTTGTCGAAAAATGAGATTTTTACATGAGACTACAAAGGGAGAAATTTTTTTTTTTCTAAAATGTGATGAAATTATATGTTAGTTACGTGAGCCCGATCTACAAGCTCACGGTTTCAGATTTCGATTTTGATTGTTGTAGGTATTTTTTTCAATTATTTGCATTTAAAAATGAATTTTCAGCAATTAAAATTCAAAATAATAATTATTATTACTCATTTGATGATGATGACCTATTTATATGTTAATCACCGTTGGCCGATTTACTGTCCTACGATTTCAGATTTCGATTTCGGTTGTTGTATGTTTGTTTTTTTGAATTATTTATATTAAAAAATAATTTTCAGCAATTAAAAATTAATTTAAAATTGATTAAAAATGCTATAAAATCGGGAAAAATAAGGAAAAATGTTTTGATCGCATTTAAAATATGAGAAAAATTTTGAAATGTAATTTCATTTGTGTTCAAGTTTGTAAGGTTATTGAAGTTTGTGTTTTCTATGAAACAAGTGCTTGGAAATTATGTCGAGACCAAGTTAGGGGCGGCGATGGGGGCGACGGTACCGGTTCCCGAACCCGACCCCGCATGGCGGTATGTGGACCGCCCTTCGGGGTGATAGGAAGAAGACCCAGTGTAATTTTTGTGGGAAGAAGCTTCAATCTGGCGGCATCACAAGACCGAAACAACACTTGAGTGGATTGGGCAAAGATGTTTCCAAATGCCCGCGCGGTGTCTGTGGAGATATCCGGGGCCATAGGTGAACAAGTTGAGGGGAAGGAGGCGGAGGGAGGGCAGCAATGGAAAGAGAAAAACAACAATTTGAAGAGGCAATTCGAGGCACCGTACCGGAATCCAGTGAAGAACATGAGGTCGAGGGATGGGATGTAGAAGATATGACAGAGGCAGAGGCAAGACGGATGCATCATGCGGCAATGGCTAGTAGAGAAACCCTTAGATCGGATGCGAGAGAGGAGACGGACAGGAGCGCGGGTACATCCGGAGCAAGTGGCGGTGGTAGTGGATTTGTTGAGCTTGAGCCACGAGAGACGGAGCAAAGGGATTGGTTCTTGGTTTTCTAGATCACGAAGTAGAAGGGAAGAACCCGTGCCACGGGGACGGGATGATTATGTTCAAGTTCTAGAGAAAGATCCCACGTCTTTACTGAAGCAAGGTAGTAAGAGAAAAAAAATAAAGGCAATGTTTGGGGGAAAGAATAGGGAGTCAAGTAGGGTATTCTTACTCTAAGTGGTCGTTTTATCATGGCATCCCAAAGAACGCCACCACAGGCCCTTTCTTTCGAGCATGCTAGATGCGATTCTTGAGGCGGTACAGGGGGTTAGAGGGCCAAATCAATATGAGTTAATGACTCATTATTTGCCTCAACATAAGAATGAATTACAAGACCGGATTCTAAGCCGGAAGAGGAATTGGGAAGATTTCGAGTAACTATTATGTGTGATGGTTGGACTGGTCCTACCGGAAAGTCCATCATCAACTTCATGGTTTCTTGTAATGGGAGGACGGTGTTCCTTAGGTCCGTTGATGCATCGGCTGAAGTAAAAGATGTAGATTATATTTATGGGCTGTTGCAAGAGGTGGTGGTTGAGGTGGGAGCTGGACTCCATGTGCTGCCCATTGTATTGATTTGATGTTGAAGGACATGGGCAAGATAAGTAAAGTCAAGAGAGTGGTTGAGCAAGCAAGACAAGTAACCACTTTCATCTACAACCATGGTTATTCCTAGAACATGCTCAGGGAGAGATGTGGAGGGGACTTGGTCAGACCAGGCATCACCAGATTCGCTACGAACTTCATAGCATTGAAGAGCTTTGAGGCGAAGATGGCCGGACTCAGATCGATGTTTGCATCTGAGGATTGGTTTTCGTGGAGACAATCGGCTACACCCCGGGGAGTGGAAGCACGCAGTACCATCGCCGGCACGAATTTTGGCAAAATGTGAAGGTGGTAGTCGGGGTGTTGCATCCTCGTAGTACAGGTGTTGAGATTGGTAGATATCGAGCGTAAACTGTGGACGCATTGAAAGTACGTGTTAAAGCTTTGATACCACGTGGCTACAAGAATTATATAAAGATCATCAATGACCAATGGGAGAGCCAACTCATGCATCCATTGCATAAGGCTGGTGAGTAAATTTGATGATGTATTTACTTTAGTGTTACTTATGTACCAATATAATTTTTATTTGCTTTAACCAAGTGTCCACTGGGTTCCCCCGCTCACGGTGGCCGGACGTGACAAAAGTGATCCGTGTATGTATTACGTTTAATTGACATACGAAATTAAATTATCTTATGTTTTATGTATTACATTTAAATAACATACCGAAATTAAAATATGTTATTGTTCTTATGCAAATTGAATGGTGGGTGTTGTATGGTAAAGATGCACCCGCTCCGAAGAAGATAGCAAGTAGAGTGTTAGCTCGGACATGCTCTCGCATCCGGTTGTGAGCGAAACTGGAGTACTTTCAACCTCATTCATTCAAAAAAGGCGGAATCGACTTGGCTCCCAACGGCTAAATGACTTGGTCTTTGTGCATTACAACATGAGGCTGAGGGTGCAAAACATGTTCTTTGATAAGGAGGATGATACCCCGCTCGAGCTCGCCAACATCTTCCAGCTTGACTCAAGAGGAAGATCCATTAGTAGAGTGGGTGCGGGACGGGGGAGTACCCGTGATGGACGAGCCCGGGGGGATGCCCGACTCCCATTTGGCCAGCCATTTGGATACCGATGTCGACGAGTTTTTAGCCTCGGAAGAGGGTCAAGTCCATACACGGTCACCCGTGCCGTTTGACCCCCCTGGCGGCACCGATACGGAAGATCCCGAGTGGAGTTGGAGTGGTAGTGGAGCTAGTGGCGGTGATCATGGGGGTGGGGGTCAAGCCACTTTTGTCAATATTGGGGCTGATCCAGAGCCACGAGCATCACCTGTTAGATACACCTGGGGGAGAGCCAGTACACTCATACAACACAGGATGATGACCATGGTGCACGTGCGCCATCCTCATCATGTAGACCAACTTCGTATTCGCGTAGGCCTCGGCATCATTCCCATTCTCAACATGATGAAGATGCTGATTGTAGTAGCACGATGGACACCGACGTTGATAGCCTCTCTAATGGCTTACAAGGATTGAGTGTGGAGGAGAATAGCGATTCTTGCGGTGGACATGAGCGGTGGAACTTTCCCGGATATAGCACTCGGTTCAAGATACACCTCAAATGATTATGTTGATATCAACTTCGTCCCCCATCCCATTACGATCGCATATGGTTCTTCTTTCGACGATGGTTCGGATGCGGGAGCACATACACGGAGTCATAGTGGATCAACCAACTTCTATTCCATTCCATCGGTACTTCCGCAAGATTCTACGCACCGCAGTACTACTTGAAGTTTTTTCATTCTTCCCAAAGATAGGTATCCTTCTGGACAGCTCACGATGTTATATTTATGAATCATGTGCAAGACTACCAGAACTACTTTGCATCAAGAATGTCATGGGAAGATTATGTTGCTCAATTGGAAGACAATTTGCGTCGACAACTTTCCCAGATGTATGATGATAGTAAGATGGATCATCTACGACACTCTACGTATTACTAGACATTGTATCTGTATAAGGATTGTGGAATTGCGGACTATAGGCACATGGGGACTATGGGATCATTCAATGTTGAATATTTGAATTTTGAACTATGATGTAAATTATATAATGATTTATAATGAAGTGTAATTTTGTTTCTCTTTCCCCTAATGCATTATGTTATTGTCTCATTTTCCATATTTGATTGAATATAATAGCTAATATTAACCTAAATTTACAACAGACTTCAGCATTGACTGTGAAAACATGGGTGTAAACCCAAACAACCACAAATGGTCATTATTTTTACAATTTTATACTCCAAATATGTTTATGTATGTAAAAATAAGGTTCCCCTAAAGTTGGAGACCTAAAAAAGGCATTTTGGCCACCGAGACAGCCTTTCTCGGACAAAATGCATAGTCTCAGCGAGATCTCGGCGAGATCTCGGTTTCGGAGGAGGCCGAGACTCCTCCGAAACCCGAGATTTTAAACCTTGGATGCAGTATTGACAACCAAACAACGCCTAAGCCAGCCACAAAGCCAAGCCAAGCTAAAAAAGTCAGCCAGCACTGTTCACATAAAACACTAATCATGCGGGACTGTTCACATGAACAATACCAACAAATCTTTAAAGATCTTTGTTTTCTTCCTAAATTCAATAAGTTAGATTTATTTCCTAAAATTAGTTTTTATTTTGTTTCCAAAGTTGGTTTATGAGTCAGTTTTAGATGTTTCTTTGTTTTATAAACTTTCCTAAAGCTATAAAGGTAAGTTTCTTATTCTTGTATAAGTTTATTTTCGGTTATTCTTTGAAAGAAATAATCCTTCCTTAGTTGTAGCTTTTCTTAGCTCTATAAATAAGAATATCAGAGAAGAAGGAAATCAAATTTGAACCCTTAAAAAACACTTTCTTTGAGTTGGATCTCTTCGATTATGAGACTTGTTAGGTAAATTCACCAGTCACCCAATGGGACATTGCCACGTGAAAGATTCTACCCACATAGATGGATGAGCATGTCCACGCCAAATGCCCTCTCAGCATAACACAAAGGAGTGGACGGTTAATCATATACTAGCCCAGCCGCTTCCGCATGGGCTCATCCAGCCCATCTGATCGTCCCTAAGAACTAAGGGATAGAAGGGTCATCTCCACCATCGCCAGGGGCAGAAGCGACTTTACAGCGAAGCTCTATTCACTATAAATAGCCACCAAATCTCAAGAAAAAAGGTACGCACACTATTTAATATTCATTATCCTAGGGATTCGAGCTCTGACACCTCAAACCGAGAATCCCTCACTTACCCACAATTATTTAAGTGGGCTCGACTGTTCACAAATTCCTGACTTTGGCATCGGAGTGGACCCAGGGCCATAGGCCTGCCTCCCCTTTGCCTTGTGTTTTTCCTTGCAGGTCCAATTAGCCTAGCGGGCCACATTTACAGATTCTGGACGAAACAGTTTGGCGCCCACCGTGGGGCCCTGAGAGATTCAAGGTCTGAAGACAAACGTCAAAACACACATTCATAGAAGCATAAGTCTTCGAAGAACAAGAAGCCATACAGTCAACCTAAACCCACCAGCAATCAAAGGAGCAGCTGCGAACCTTCAAGGGACAAGTAGAGCGAACGCTCGGCGTACGAGGGAGAAAGGGAAAAGGGCCGAAGAGCCGGCCCCAGCACCATCAGAAGCATACATCACTCATGAGCAGTTTGATGCAGTAGCTCAACAACTAGAGGCCTTGACCAGATTCCCTTAAGAATTTCAAGCACCAACTATGGGAGAGACCTCTAGGCCACCTCTACGATTGCATCCAACGCACGATCTAATACCTCAGGCGGATGAGTATCCCGGAGCCCCATCACCGCGCCCTAACAAGGTTACCCAGAGACGTACATGGTAATGGCGGGACAGAGAGGTCATCCACCACCCAAAATTGAAGCAAGACAGACGTCGTTTCTCAATACAGGAGGGTTCCCATTGTTAAACAAGCTTGGGCCGCAACCGGGCATCAGACTTGGCTAGATTAGGATATGCCCCTGCAACAGAGAAGGACTATTGGGATGATCGGGATTATGAGTGCTCCGTTTGATGCCCTCCCCATATCATCCTGCTGCATAAGTCGAGTTTTCGTCAATAGTGAGACCCATCAGTCAAACCAACATGGCGACTACCGAGCACATTTAATCGAGGAGGGTAGATCGGATTTCCATCCACAGTGAGACCCATCGGTCAAACCAGCTTGGCGATTACCAAGCACATTTGACTGAAGAGGGTAGATCGGATTTTCATCCACAGTGTGACCCATCGGTCAAACCAACTCGGCGATTACCGAGCACATTTGACCGAAGAGGGTAGATCAGATTTCCATCCACAGTGTGACCCATCGGTCAAACCAGCTCGGCGATTACTGAGCACATTTGACAGAGGAGGGTAAATCGGATTTCGTCAACGGTGTGACCCATCGGATAGACCAGCTCGGCACTGCCGAGCACATTTGACCGAGGGTAGATTGGATTTCATCAACTTAAGTGAGGCCCATCGGTCAAACCAGTTCCACACTACCGAACACATTTGGCCGAGGGTAGATCAGATGATGCAGCCCAAGTCTACTCCAGAAGGGGCCGAAAGAAGAACCTTCCAAAATTGGGCCAGGCCCAATTGGCTGACCAACCCACACTGTTCACGTGAACAGTGTTCACGGTACTGTTCACGTGAACAGTACCAACAGCAGAAATTTTCCTTCTTTTGTTATTTCTTTCCTAAATTATTCTTAGATTTTGTTTCCTAAAGTTAAGTTATGGATTGATATTTTGTAAGTTTTTTTTTGGAAACTTTCCTAAATCTATAAAGGAAAGTTTCCCTTTTAATTTATCTTAGGATATTTTTTAGATTGGAAACTTTCCTAAATCTATAAAGGCAAGTTTCCCTTTTAATTTATCTTAGGATATTTTTTTTTAAGATGACTAAATCCTTCCTTATTTTGTAATCTTTCTTAAGTCTATAAATAAGATAAAGAAGAAGAGAGCCAGCAGATTTAGACCAGAAAAAAGAAGAGAGTTTAGCTCCTGATTTTCTGGTTGAGTCTCATAGGTTGTGAGACTCAACCGAGATATTCTGTTTTATGATTTTCTTGTTCTTCTGTTAATTCCTTCAAGTTCTTATTATTGCATACTGAATTGCGATACCATTAAGTGCTGATTTGATCAACGAAAGCTAGTGGGATTAAAGATTAAAATCATATCGACCAGCTCTAACTAAACCAGTCCCGTTTTCAGATGAAAGGTAGTTTTCAAAAAAATCACATCTCTCTCATCTGTGATCGGATCATCTCCAACTTTGGATATGTCTTCAAGTACATCCTAAAGAGTATTTCCCATCAAGTTTCAAGTGATTTCAAGGGTTAGATTTCAAGATAAGTGGTTTTCTTCATTACTTTTCTCTGCAGATTTTGTATTGGACTGAATTAAGATCCTGTAGCAAAGAGGGCTTGTTAATTTGACTTGCTTTGAACCCTCTTTGCCATCATCAGACTTCATCCATATTACAACCTAGTCGGCTAAAAGAGCTCGCCAACTACCGAGCACATTTGGTTGAGGAGGGTAGATCGGACTTTATCCAAAATTACGACCCAATCGACCAAAAGAGCTCCCCAACTACTGAGCACATTTGGCTAAGGAGGGTAAATCGAACCTCATCCATAATTGCGACCCAGTGGGCCAAAAGAGCTCACCAACTACCGAGCACATTTGGCCGACGAGGGTAAATCAGACTTCATCCATAATTGCGACCCAGTCGGCCAAAAGAGCTCACCACACATTTGGCCGAAAAGGGTAGATCAAACTTCATCCATAATTGCTACCCAGTCGGCTAAAAGAGCCCACCAACTACCGAGCACATTTGGCCGAGGAGGGTAGATTGAACTTCATCCACAATCAAGACCCAATCGGCAAAACATCTCGCCAATCACCAAGCATATTTTACCAAGGAGGGTAGATCGGATAGATGCACAAAAAGATAGGGTTAGAACACTTAAAAAAATTATACTATAGGAGTGCGCTCAAGGACAAAGTCCATCAAAGACCGAACATATTTGGTCGACCAAAAAATTTCAGCCCTATGACGCGAACATAACTCCAGGGCCGATCATCTTTGACCGACCAACAAAGCTCATCCATTTAGCGTGGCCTTACCTCCAAAACCGTGCATTCTTGGCTGACCAATGAAGCTCATCCATTTAGCGCGGCCTTCTCTCCATAGTTGTCAAGGCGACAAGGCGATCCAAGGCATTTGGGGCCATCCTGGGCGCCTAGGCGCCCGCCTAGGCATTGCCTAGGCGACCAAGGCGTTCCCAGTGTATATTTTTATTTCTAAAATATTAATGTTTATATATATGCAACATTCTACATAAATAATCAACATTTAAGACATAACTTAATTAATATGTGGTGTGGACCCAATTTTACTAATGTACACTAAGGCCTGGGATTGTGTCTAGAGTTAAGTAAACAATTATTTATGACTAACATTTGCGTACTTTTAACGAATTTGATCGGAGCGTAACTCCTTTAATATAGTTCGGATTCAAGCAATCTCGAATTCGTTGCAAAGCTAGCATAATCAGCTTTCCAACAAATCCAAGATTGCTTGAATCCAAATTATAATGAAGGAGTTACACTCCGGTCAAACCTTGTTCGGAATACGGGAATGCTGTTTAAAGTCGTCTGAATGTAAATTATTTTTTGGGCATCAAAGCAAAAGATTATTTTGGTGCACTTTTGGTTTTTAGTGATGATTTATTATAATAAGATTTATAGAATTTTTATATTTAAAAAAAAGCCTAGCATTTAAAAGTTGAAAACCGCCCTCGCACCCAAAAATATGGTTTTTGTTCTTGAACAGGGGGGTTGACTTTTTTTCCTTCTGGAATTTGAATTTTAGACTATTTTTATTGGATTCAAATAAGGGGGTATTTGCTTATTTATGAATAATATCTTAATGATATTAGTCATAAATAAGTACTGCCTGATAAATGTTGTTCCTGTCTGGCCTGGGCGACCACCTTTCTCATGTACACAAGGCGCCCTGGTGCCCAGGCCTGTACAAACTGCCCGGACGCCCAGGCGACAGCGACGCCTTGACAACTATGCTTCTCTCCAAGACTGCGCGTAGTTGACCGCCCAACGAAGCTCATCAACTATAGCGCATGCTTATCTCCAGAACTGTGCATTCTTGGCCGACCAATGAAGCTCATCCATTTAGCGTGGCCTTACCACCAGAACCGCGCATTCTTGGCCAACCAAGGAAACTCATCAACTATAGCGCATGCTTATCTCCAAGACTGCGCATAGTTAACCGCACATAGTTAACCGCCCAAGGAAGCTCATCAACCATAGTGCATGCTTATCTCCAAGACCGTACATAATTAACCGACCAAGAAAGCGCGTCATCTCTGAAACGAACCCACTTCGAAAACTGACCTTATTTGGCCGACCAAGAAAGTACGGCATCTCAGGCACAGCCCGCTTCAAAGACCGACCTTATTTAGCCACCCCACTTCGAAGACCGAGCTTACTTGGCGCAGCCTCGCTTTAAAGACCCACCTTATTTGGCCGCCTCACTTCGAACACCAACCTTACTTGGCCGCCCCACTTTGAAGATCGACCTTATTTGGCCGACCAAAAAAGCGCTGCATCGCGGGCACAGCCCTGCTTCAAAGACCGATCTTATTTGGCCGCCCTACTTCGAAGACCGACCTTAATTGACCACCCCACCTCGAAGACCGACCTTAATTGACCACCCCACCTCAAAGACCAACCTTATTTGGCCGACCAAGAAAGCGTTGCCTCTCAGGCACAGCCCCGCTTTAAAGACCGACCTTATTTGGCCGCCCCACTTCGAAGACCGACCTTAAGTGGCCGCCCTACCTCGAAGACCGACCTTATTTGGCCGATCAAGAAAGCCCGCTTCAAAGACCAACCTTATTTGGTCATCTCACTTCAAAGACCAACCTTACTTGGTCGCCCCACCTCGAAGACCGACCTTACTTGGCAGACCAAGAAAGCGCGGCATCTACTTCAAAGACCGAGCTTATTTGGCCGACCAAGAAAGCACGGCATCTACATCAAAGACCGAGCTTACACAAGCACCATCATAAGCACCACCATAAGAAGCATCGTTCTTGTCATTCTTCATCCCACTACAAGATATTCTCCAGATTACAAGGAATCTTGGCATCAGCACAAGCATCATGGCCCTAGCTCATTTGAAGATGAACATAAGCATCGATGCAGGTTTGAGAAGCATAGAAATCATTTTGAAAGACAAAAGCAAGCTGAAGATCAAAAGCTCGAAGGAGGAAACCTTGCACTGAAGAACAGTATGGATGCAGGAACTGTTGTGAGGGTTATCCGTGGATTTAAGGAAACAAATAGTTCTGATTCTATGGACTTGAAGGGTAAGATAATTACGACCTACATCTATAATAGGGTAGTAGAGGATTATTGGACCGAATCGAGTACTCACGGTACTTCTATCTTTAAATTTAAGACGACAAGAGTTCTAGGCCAGCCAGAGCTTGCTCTGAAAGAGGTGAAGAAGTCAAGAAAGTCAAAGTTTGTGAGGGTCTTTGTGCAGTTGATATTTCTCAAGGGAAAGAGAAGATGCTTATCGGTGCTGTTAACACCATTGATGATGAGAAACCTCAGCCATTCACTTACATAACCAAGATGATATATCCTGACTGGTACAGCCCTATTCCTCCTAAGGGATATGTTTGCACTAATGGTTGGTTGAATTCGAAGATATGTTCTTGTGCAGCCAAGAATGGAGGGGATATTGCATCCAATTTTGACGGGGCCATTGTGGAAGCGAAACCTCTTGTTTATGAGTGCGGTCCTTCTTGCAGTTGCCCTCCTTCTTGCAGTTGCCCTCCTTCTTGCCATAACAGAGAGTAAGTCAACGTGGAATCAAATTTCAGCTGGAGATTTTCAAGACTGAACCGAGGGGCTGGGGGTCAGATCTTTGACATTCATCCCTTCCAGAAGTTTTGTATGTGAATATACAGGAGAACTACTTTAGGATAAGAAGGCTGAGCAAAGAACTGGTAATGATGAGTATCTGTTTGATATTGGCCAAAACTATAATGACCGTGCTTTATGGGAGGGAGGGACTCCCGAATGTCATACCAGACCTTCAAACAAGCTCTCTATATGAAGTTGTGGAGGATGCAGGCTACACCATCGACACAGCTCAGTATGGGAGTATTGGAAGATTCATTAACCATAGTTGTTCACCCAACCTATGTGCACAAAATGTCCTTTATGATAATGATGACAAGAGAATGCCCCGCATAATGCTTTTTGCTGCTGAGAACATTCCTCCATTGCAAAAGCTAACTTACCAGTACAACTATACGATAGGTCAAGCTTATGATGCCGAAGGCAATGTCCAGAAGAAGAGATGCTTCTGTGGATTTAACCGACCTAAAGTGGCCGAGGAATCCACCTCAGCCACAATTGGTCAACATGGAGGAATTTCAGCCCCAAAAAAAAAAAGGTCAAAAAGATTGGCACAATTCACGAAGAGTAAAAAAAAAAGAAGATGGAGGGAGGCATTCAAAAAACAGAGCAAGATCCAAAAAGGGAGAAAACCAAACAACGAGGGATCCAAAAAGAGCGGCATTCAAAAAGGGCGGCACAAAAAAAAAGGGCAACGAAATATGAGAAAACGCCGACCTTTCTTGACCGAGCTTCAATGCGCGGTCAAATAAGGACGGTATTCAAAAAAAAAAAAGGGGTGGCGTTCAAAAAGGGCTGCATTTCCAAGAAAAAAATGGGAGAGAGCAAATTGGCCGACCTTCAAGGCTCGGTTATTAAAAAAAAAAAAAAAAAAAAACAAGGCAAAAGCCGCCCATACATGACCGACCTTGAATGTGCGGTCCAACAAAAAAAAGAAAAGACCACCCTTTAATCTTGTCCGACCTTTAAAGCGCGGCCAAAGAAAAAATATATAAAAAAAAAAATGGAAAAGCAAGAGCATGGCACCTCAAAACCGACCACGAACTTTGTCCAACACAACAAGATCACTGCAAAAAAAAAAAAAAAAAAAGGCAAAGGATTTTCAAACAATCGAGCTTCTTTAGTCGGCTAAAGAAGCTCGGTCAATAAAGCAAGGGATTTTACAAGCTTCTAACCACTGAGCTTCTTTGACCAACCCAAAAAAAGAAAAAAAAAAGCTCGGTTGTTGAGACACAAAATCTGTCTAAGTATTCGGACAAGAAGCTGCGGCGCTCGGACACATTGTTGTGGTCAAGCTTCAAAGACTGAACCCAAATGACCAAACTTATGAGACACAAACTCCAAGAAGGCACAGCCAAGGAAGCATGGCCGCACCTACAAATACCATCCTTATGTGGCCGATCAAGAAAGCACAGTTTCTACAACAAATACCGCCCTTATGTGGTCGACCAAGAAAGCACGGCTTCTACTACAAATACCGCTCTTCTGTGGCCGACCAAGAAAGCGCGGCTTCTACAAAAAATGCCGCCCTTATGTGGCCGACCAAGAAAACACGGCTTCTACAACAAATACTGCCCTTATGTGGCCGACCAAAAAGCGCGGCTTCTACTACAAATACCGCCCTTATGTGGCCGACCAAGAAAACGCGGCTTCTACTACAAATACCACCCTTCTATGGCGGACCAAGAAAGCACGACTTCTGCTACAAATACCACCCTTATGTGGCCAACCAGGAAAGCATGGCTTTTACTGCAAATACCTCCCTTATATGGCCGACCAAGAAGGAGCGGCATCCCAGGCACAGTTCCACTTTAAAGACCAAGCTTTACTTAACCCTAGAAGGGGCAACGGTATATCTGGAACATCCCTATATCGCCGACCAAGCTTCGAGGAACAAGCAAGGAGGCACAACCCTGCAAATTACATATTAAGTGACATGAAAGATCCCTTATTTATAGATCGGAATTATTTCTCAGTCAAATTCTATTGATTCAGAAAAGCAAGGAGGCAAGTGTTAACTTCAAAGTTTTTATTTTACTTACTCAATTCAACCTTGCAGATCCAACAGAGCAAGGAGGCAAGTGTTAGGTAAATTCACCAGCTACCCAATAAGGCATTACGAGCTGAAAGATTCTATCCACATAGATGGAGGAGCATGTCCACGCCGAATGCCCTCTCAGCATGACACAAAGGAGTGGGCCGTTAATCATATACTGGCCCAGCCGCTTCCGCATGGGCCCATCCAGCCCATCTGATCGTCCCTAAGAACTAAGGGATTGAAAGGTCATCTCCACCATCGCCAGGGCAGAAGCGACTTTACAATGAAACACTATTCACAATGAATAGCCACCAAATCCCAAGAATAAAGGTACACACACTATTTAATACTCATTCTCCTAGGGATTCAAGCTCTAACACCTTGGATCGAGAATCCCTCACTTACCCACAATTATTTAAGTGGGCTCGGACACCGAGCCCATTGACTGTTCACAGATTCCTGACTTTGGCATCGAAGTGGACCCAGGGACATAAGCCCGCCTCCCCTTTGCCTTGTGTTTTTCCTTACAGGTCCAATCAGTCTAGTGGGCCGCAGTTATGGATTCTAGATGAAACAAGACTCAACCACAATTATTTTCTGTTTCCAATTATTTTTCTAATTCATTCAAGTTCATTCAATCTTTGCTGGTTCTACAACATCTACACTCCTGTTTCCCGATCACCTAGTGTTGAAAGTTTGAAGATAAAGTCAAATTACAGTATTCTGGTTCGTCGTCAGAACATAGAGGTGTCTACGGGCGAGATTGGTTTCTTCCTCCGTGGTTGGATCGTGGTACAATTCGGATATGTTAGAAAGTACATCCTAGAGACCATCTCCTCCAAGTTTGGTGTTTTTCTAAAGGACATATTTCAAGATAAGTGGAATTTACTACACTCTTACAATTCTATTTACTAAAAGACTAATTAATACTACCTAAGCAAGTAAAACCCACTATATTAATTCACTTACGAACATGAAAAAGACAACTAAAAAAAAGAGTTAGTCAATAAACTAAAATAGAAACTCTTGATATGACTTGCTATAGAAGTTGCCCAGGGATCACTCCACATCAATTAATGTAGCTTCCAAAAGAAGGACAGCTTGTGGCAGCAATAAAAGAGGCCTCTTTTGGGGCCCACAAGTACTAATCATAACAGCTGGCTAGAATGGGCTGTAAACTGGTTGATACTGCATCACCTGAGATCGGCCTCCTTTCTTCCCCCTCTTTCATTCTCTTTTCTTTGTGTTATTGTTATAATCTATTGTTTGAAGTTACCACTATTGGGATCCTACCTAGAATCATTATCAATTCACCATATTGTTATTGGGTTTGCATTAAATTGGTATCAAAGCCAATGGAGGGTAATCCTAATTCCCATCCCCTGAATATGGACCTCTATCAACAAGTTCTTGAGGAGTTACACCAAATAGAAAAACACCCTGACTCGGATGCAGCGACGTTTGGGTATCCCATAATCACTCATAGAAAAAGAACCTAATGTTGTACCAAAGGAGGACCCAATGCCTCCACCCAATATAGAAGCATCAGTGAATAAATCCAATGTAAACGATGAAGAGTTTCCAGCAACTCTTGATAATAAGACAGTCCACCATTGAAATTCCTACGATAGAGGGTTACATTAAAGAGGATAAAGATGAAGATCAGATCAATCAAATGATGGAATATTATATCAATCCAAAGCCATCTATTGAAGGACGTGCTAAAAATATCAAGAGCGAGGATGCGAAAATGGTATAGGTTGAGGTCATGGTTCAAGAAGACTACAACATCATCCATCGTGTATCAATGAATGTTACCAACAATGTCCTTGATGCTGATTCCAAAGTTGAGCACATTAAATGTGTGCTCCCACCTCACTTTTTTTAAGCGAGAGATACCAAGGTCGAAGAATTCCTTCCCAACTTTTGCGAGCAAATAGATTTCCGTTTTCAAAGGAAATTGAATACTCATCCCGATATGTTGATGATCAATCAATCCAAAACTCAAGGTCGAGTTTTTTTTTTTTAACAAGGGAGAGTTGATGCAGTATTGTTCAGCCAAATCACAATCAAATGACAGGATCTCGTAAGATCAAATCAGATCTCGTAAGATCAAATCAGATCTCGCAAGATCAAATAAAGATCATGAATTAAAATATCATGAATGAAAATATCAGGATATGGAAGGAAGTGGTGCTGCTGTCCCAGTTTAGTAGTTTAAGTTTATAGTAGGATTCTATTTGTAATCCAGTTTCCATTACTATTTGCTTTCCAATTGATTAATTTCCTAGCTAGTTAGTTTCCCTCTTTAGTTTTATTTCCAATATTGAGACTCATATAAGAGTCCTATTTAAATGGTGTACAACGTATGCCAAAGTTGAAGTTGAATAAAATTGAATATTCTTGAGTAGTTGTAACTTTTGATCATCCGGTGAGATTCCCTTGGCTTGAGATCGGCCTCCTTTCTCCCCCTCTTCATTATCTTTTCTTTGTGTTATTGCTATAATCTACTGCTGGAAGTCACCACTATTGGAATCTTATCTGCAGCCATTATGGATCCACCTTATCGTTATTGGGTTTTCATTAATAGTTGGAGTCTCCTCTGATCAGGTAGGCTGACATATAAACAGAAAGCTGACCTTTTTGAACATGAATGACATAGCTTAACTTTTTACATGTGAAAACTATAGGCTTGCAGTCCGCATTCAGTTCAAGAAATATAGTAATGATGTATAAGCTATATCAATGTTTACCAAAATAAAACCAATCAACCAAAAACTTCTAGTGAGGGAGGGCAACATATCATAGAGGTTGCTCAAACTGGATTTAAATGGAAGCAAGAGAAAAGGAGGGAAAAAAACAACAATTGAGGAGATGCATAATTTCTATGAGTATAAATGCCAAATCAATTTTCAGCATACATGAACAGAGCTCAGTTCACTAAATAAGGCTCCTAAAGTAATATTGTAATTGAATTAGAAGTTGAAACAAATGTGCCAGACAAATATAAATCAGAATTGAGGAGCATCACTTTATCAATATATTGCCGAGGCAGAAGCACCTAGGATTAATTTCGAAAAAGCAGGAGGCCTAGAAATACATGTATTTGAATCTGGTAAGGTATTGAATTATATTTATTTATTCAATGCCAACAAAGTAAATTGAAATTATACAAAATTAAGTAAATCGAATTATTAAAATTCAGGACAACATAAAAAAAAGGAGGGGGGGAATCTGGCAAAGTAGAATAAGTAAGCAATTGCGAAAACTAATTTGAAGACTGCTACTGCCCAAAACACCAAGTAAGCAACAATAGAAGAAATCGTAGCGCAGGATTTTCCGACAATTAAAACCATCAGAAAATCAAAATTCAGCCATCAGATTAAAAATCTAAACCCACTCAAATAAAATTGAATAAAACATAAAGATTACCTATTGAAGAGAACTAGAAAAAATTCCGTACTATGCAATCTCAGAACCCAGATGCATACCTGAAAGATCCATTTGTTCATGATAATCACTGTAACATTGAAGCCCCACCACTGAAGAATGGCGAGAAGAGGCCGAAACACGTTCCACTGACACAGCCGACTCTCCTCCATAGATCTCCAAAGAGACCCACAAAACTTCCAAAGTAAAAACGACAGGAGAACAAAGCTACAAAGATCCAAAACGCAACGAGGAGAAAAGGAAGAACGGAACCCACATGAATACTGCTCTGAATGATAAAATAATTGAAGTAAAGGCCAAAAGACAGAAGGGCAGAAGCAATTAAAACGCCTCTGAAAGATGAAAGGAAGTTGAAAGATGAAAGGAAGTTTCAAGAGGAGTGCGCGGAGGAGAGTAGCGTAACGGTGGAGGTGGCTCTTCACCCATGAGATGGTGATGGTATGAAGAGTACCTCTTAAGAATCGAACTCAAAAAGGTCTTTTGGCTTTTTCTTTGACACGACATGGACATGGTTGAATTTTAGAGCTCTTGTTTGGTAAAGTTCCCCTCTCTCTCTCTCTCTCTCGGAGTCGCTAGTCTTGACCAGACCCGTCAAACTAACCGAATATGCCTGATTCCCAGAAGCCAAGGCGAGGAATTTCCTACTGCCTCCCACATGGAATCCATGATTTCGGGAGCAATTTATTTTTTTTACCATGTGATACTTGTCAGGGTCTTCCGGGAGAAGGTATGTGCCATTTACGTTTGCACCCCGTAGATTATGATGAAAGGAACATGAGGTAGAAAGAGGGATAGGGATGGTCTCCAGTCTATTCAATTCGTCTGGCCATAAACGGACAGAATGGATTCAAAGGACATGCATATCAATAGATTGGGGGACGTGTCCTTTGAATCCAGTCCGTCTGTCCACGACTGGACAATTGGACAGACTGGAGACGATCTTTTTCCGTAGAATGAGTAGCGAAATGTCAAGGATTCTCAATGATTGGCTAAATGGCAATGTCAGCTGCATCATACAGATAATAAAGATTTTGGATCACATCAAGATAGATTCAACTATAAGATTTAGGAAACCACCATCAATTGCTACTTGCATAGCAGACAAAAGAGCAAGAGCTTCCCCCATTTTGCTGGAAAGAAAGGCAGATTTCCTGTAAATGCTTGAATAGGATAACCTTTGTTATCTCTGAGAATAAATTCAATACTTCCTCAAGAAGAACCTTCAACATAAGTAGCATCCACATAGATTTTAATGATTCCAAATGGAGGGGCAGTCCATTTAGGAAAATTAGTCATATTAAATGAGGGAGAAGAATTCCGATTAGCACTTAGGTAATCTTTGTGTGCTCTCTCAGTTTAAATGACAACTGCCAAAGGAGTCCACTCTTTTGAATTAAAGATAAAACCATTTATAGCTTTCCATAAATACCAACAAATAAAAGAGACCAAACCAAAAATATCTCGAGCCTCTTGTTTGGTAAGATTAGGAATCAAGATTTATTTTTGAAGCCACAGAGATAAGGTAGGAACTGGGATATCAGGAATCTTTGCTGAAATAGAGGAGTCGTACCATGTAGCTTATGTAAAAGGTGTAGCTTGTGTAAAAGGACAAGATAGTAATATGTGGTCAATGGTCTCCAAAGGCGCACCACATCTTTTACAAGACAGGTCTAATGGAATTCGTCTTTTGATCAAACCATCTCTAGAGGTGACCCCTTGAGCGCAAGCTCTCCATAAGAAGGATCTGATTTTTTGAAGTAGATTTGCAATGCCAAATCTTTTTCCAAATGTACTTGAGAATAAGTTTCCATTCCTGAACATGAGAGGAAGATGGAAGGAGATTTTCCTCTTCCTCCAACTTATTGGATAAAAAAATGGTATGGAGATTTTAATGAGAAAACCCCGTTTTTGGATCCAATCCAATAAAGCAGGTCATCAGAAGGATTGATGCTGAGCTGTAGTTTGCAAATATATTCCACCTCATCACAATGAAAGAGAGAATCAAGGACATCCCTCCTCCAAGTTCTATTTGAGGAATCGTTGAGATTAAAAACTTTATGGTATATGGTGGCAGGTGGTTTCATGGATCTAGTTTTGTACTCTTTTAAGGCCATCCTATCATATCCCAAAACCACTATTTTTTGGTATAGCCATAGATCTCTTGTTGTGAAAGTATTCCATACCTGAATCCACTTACAGTGCTCATACTAACAGCCAAACACACCAGACATAGCTATTAAAGCATGGAGCAATCAGAGAATATAAATAAAATAGCAGAAGCAATATATTAAACTCAAAGCCACATCTAGATGTTATAATTACATCATAAAAAATTATGTATCTGTAAACCAAGACATAAAGTAAATGATACCAAGTACTTCATAATCAAACTCAAGTAACTATCATGGGTCAAAAGAACGCTTAGAAATAAAATAAAATAACCTAAGCAAAAATCTAAATAAAATCATGTCTCTCAAGATAGAGACGTCTTCACATCTTCACATCAAGCAAACTTTGTCCCTGGTCCATAGAAACAATCATCACATTCACATATAAAGTCATGCGAATCATCTTTAGATATTTCATCTTCAGTCATATCAATAGTATTACTATCTGCAAAACAATCTAAAAATATTTACGTACATTGGGGTGAGCAAACCACACGCTCAGTAAGAAAATCAACACATGCAAGCACACAAATACATGAATATTTTGTTAAGGCTCTAGACAGTGAACAAGCATGCGCAAGTCATGTCATACCTAAATACTGGTAATGAATACTCAAGCATGGGTGAAGTAAATGAACATGTAAGACATTACCCGAAGAATGAAGATACCACCCAATGATTATGCCTTGACGTTTAACAGCATTCCCCCATCATAGGCTTCATCCTAGCATCATAGTACTAAGCCTCAACTATACTTCACTGGGTACACCTCCAATCCATTGTAAAAAGCACTTAGAACCAGACTCATCTCTATGTCTCATCCTAGAAACACTAGAGGAAGGCTACCAACCCATGTCTGGTTCGCCCGCCCTGCTCCAACTACAAAAGGAGAGCACTGCGCCCATGTCAATCCCTTTAAAATAAGCCTATGCCAATACCTAAACCCTTATTGGCAAGGGTTGCCAGTCACGAGATGTTGAAACCTAAACCAAGAATATTACTAATGCAGGTACCCATATCCCAATTTAACAGACCAAGATGAACCATCCCATTCCAACCATCCGGATCCACTAGGATATAAGAATATGCTAAATAATCATGTTATCAAACATCTATATGTTATTAATCCAATACAAGAAATAGTATGCAAGAATGCATGAACAATTATTACAGATATTGAATGGCACGTTATCACATAGTAATCCAAACAGAACACAATCACAGCATGCGCATGGAAAATAGAATTATAAAACAAAGCTAATCCCCTCACCTATGATGTAAGACCCGCACTCTACTAAGCCGGTTTAACTGTGTCATGCCAGGTCTTTCCATCATTCCTGGACCAAGTGGACCGATCGTGTGAAGATGGATCACAAATCAGGTATAAAAATCGACTCAACACCCAAAACTGTATGCATATGGTCGCATACCTGGGTAGGTACGGTCTACCATATGGAAAGAAACAATGGTCACTGATCAATGACCCTAAGGTCGATGATTTCGACCCTACGGTCAACGGGTTCTGCGACTGTAGTCATCTATCGTGAGACCTCAGATCAGACTCCGAGTTTTGGAAACTTTCCTAAACTAAGGGATTTCTTTCCTAATTGAAAGAGGACTCTATGGAGAGTTTTCTTCTATATAAAGGATATCCCTCAATCTTTTTCACTCTTTTAGAACATTAGTAAACCCTAGAGAAAGAGAAGGGAAGAGAAGGAGAAGAAGAAAAGGCTAAGGAGAGGATTTTACTGAGAAGAGATTAGCTCTTTATCATAGGCAAATGTATGAACCTAATCTCTGGAGATGTAAACTCTAAGGAATAAGAACTTTTATGGAGGTTAGTAGTTTCTCTGGAATTGGGCTTATACTAATGATGACCATAGGATGACCTTAGTATAAGCCCAATTGAAGAGCAGAGGATTTGACCCAGGAAGAACTCGAGTTGCATGTAGTCTGTGACCAGAAATCTCAAGGTCACAGCCACGGTCAACTATAGCATGACCAGCCTGATCAGAGGATCGACTATAGGCATTCGGAAAGATTCAGGAATCATTTGGTTGCAGCTATGATCGCAGCATATGCGACCGTAGGGTATCGATCGTAGGCAGTAAGGTTGACACAGTATGAGACCATAGCACCAATTAGACACCTATCAGTGCTCTATTTTAATTTTTGACTACTGTAACATGTCACATATGAACCCTAACTTAAATTCATATAATTTTTAGGTTGTTAAATCAATTCAAAGAGAATTTCAAGGCTTGGAAGGGGATCGAGTATTGCTAACAGGTGAGGGAACAAGACCTAAACTAATTGGTTAATAACAAACTGTTTATTTTTATTGAGTCTAATGCCATGATTGATTCTATGCTTGTATGCTCGTAATGTGCAACTCACATGTCATCCAATATTTTTGCTATTACTATTCATGCATATTTAATTCCGTTTATTTATAACATGATGATGATGATGATGCTAGGAATAGGCATGTGAATGTATGTGTGTGGTTGGTGTGTTGGATGCGAGTGGAGCATCAGGGGAGGATGTGGCAGGGTGGTCTTCGACCTCGTCACCAGACTCTAGCTCTATCTCTGCTCAAGTCTTGCCCACTAACATCGTCTTATCGCCATTACCTTAGCAGAACTATTATCTCGTAGGGCATCAAGGGAGGTGGTCTCGGACCGTGTGGTCTCTGACTCTACCGGGGGGCCTTAGCTCTATCTCTATAGAAGTATTGAGGGATGCTGGGGTGAGGCCTTGGAAACACTGTTTGACATTAGGATTGGTTAATTGTGAGCCCAGTTTGTAAGCCCTCGCCAGTAGGGGCTTACGTATTGGTATGGGTAGGGCATCAGGGGAAGTGTTGGCGGTGTTTGATCCAGACACTTTAGCTCTATCTTTATTCCATGGTGGGTAAATATGGGATGGCAATGGTGTTTGATCCATTGGGCAGATTCACACACTCGTGTATAGAGGTGCGGGGGCTACCAAACTTTTCTATAGCACATTGCAAACTTAAAAGCCAGACCAAAGATATGAATTGAATGCATGCATATGTTTGTTGCATTGTTTTGTTTGCTCACTGAGCCGTGATGTGTGCTCATCCTTTCGACGTCGAATATTTTTAGTTGATGATGCAGATCTTATTATTGAAGATTATGTAAATGTGCCGATGTATGGACATTTTGCGGCTACGGACGTAGAAGCTGTTAAAGATGCGCATGATTCTTCATGCGAGTGCAACCAGTGCATATTCGATTAGTTTAGCTATATTTGATTATTGGAACATGTAATGGATTAATTATTTTTATGTCTTGAGTTTTGGAGATAATCAGAATTAATTATTTATTATCATTGTTAGACACTCAGTTCATTATCTGTAAGACTTCCGCTTATTTGTTTATTACCTTTGATTATTACTGCGGAATGTGTATGTGGTTTGATATGGTGGGTACGACATATATGAGATCCTGGTTGAATCATTTTTTTATTGGCGGTTCATCACACTAATCTGGTTAGCCCAGAATTGTCACACCTCAATTCTGGTCTAACCAGAATGTGTGATGAACCGCCAATAAATCAATGGTTCACCCAAGATCTCGCATAAGTCGTACCCACCATATCAAACCACACACACATTCCACATTAATAATCAGAGGTAATAAATAAATATGTGAAAGTCTTACAAATAATGAATTGGGAGTCCAACAGTGATAATGTAAGACCCGTGTCAAACTAACCCGGTCTTACCACCTTGAACCAGGTTTACCCATCATGGTCGAGTCAAGTGGACCAAGGGTGTGATGGAGATCGAGATCCCAGGTATAAAATCGACCCAAAAACACTTAATTTTAGGGGAGGGTCGCATACCCAGCCAAGTAGGGTCGGACCTCCCAAAACAGAATGTCAGACCCTCAGATTTGAAGGGAGGGTCGGACAGCTTAAGACCCTAGGGTCGACGGGATCATCGACCCTCCCATCGACCCTCGGTTTTTGACGAATATAGAAATTAGGAAATTTCTATATTTTTCGATTGGGATTCTTTCCAAATCTCAATGGGACTTATTTAGGATGTTCCTAGTCTATTTAAAGGACGTCCCTAAGCCACTTTCACTCCTTTCACAACCCTAATTGAATTGAGAGAAAGAGAGGAGAAGGAAAAGAGGAAGAAAGGAGACAAGGAGAAAGACTTAGCAAAAAGGGGGAAGAGTTACAGAGAAAGATTAATCTTCTCAGGTATGGATACTAATTCTATAAGTTCCTACAGACCTTAGGGTAGTTATTGATGAGAATGTGATCTCGGAGAAACCCAAACCATCCATCCATGGTTAGGTTTTCATGGAAAACCATGGGAGGATGCACGAAAACTATTTAGATGGATTATACATGGTTCTAGACCATGGAATGACTGTTGAATGAATGTAGGAAGCAAGCCATAGGACCCCAAACACGAAGAGTGGATTTAAAAGTGGAAATTGGACCAGAGTGCATCGAGGGTCGATAGACCATCCGACCCTAGGTGTTTCTGACCATCGACCCTCAGCATTCGGGAAGTTCAGAATGGAGGGAGGGTCGATAGACCCATCGACCCTAGCATCGACCCTCAGTTGACAGAATGGTTTTAAATTCTGATTTAATTCTAATTAAATTCTATCGACTTTGTTAGGTTTGCTAGCAATATAATAACGTTATAACGGTGATTCTAAAGCTTGGAAAAATATCTTTTAGCAAGCTAAGGTGAGGAACCTTAACCCCAAACTAAATTGGTTAATAATAAACTATTTTCTATTCTTGAGTCCTATGCTATGTTTGATTCTATGCGAATATGTTTGTAATGTGCATACAGCATGCCATCCAATATTTCTATTACTTGTTCATGCATATTTATTTAATGTTTATAACATGATGATGATGATGATGATAGGAATAGGCATGTGCTTGTATGTGTGTGGCTGATGTGCTTGATGCGAGCGAGTATTAGGGGAGGTGTGGTGAGAACGTCAATAAACGTTAACCTTTGGCGGGTCTCAGCACTTTAGCTCTATCTCTAACTCAAGTCTTGTGCATTGACATCGTCGTATCGCCATTACCTTAGCAGAACTATTATGTCGTAGAGTATCAGGGGAGGTGGTCTCGGTCCTTGTAGTCTCTGACTCTACCGGGGGGCCTTAGCTCTATCTCTATGGGCATTCCGAGGGGATCTTTGGGGTGAGGCCTTGGATACACTTGTTTGACATTAGGATTGGTTAGTAGCGAGCCCAGGTTTGCAAGCCCTCGCTAACGGGGGCTTACGTGTTGGTATAGCATTATATAGCAATAAACGTTAACCTTTGTTGTATAATGTTATGGTAGGGTGGATGGGGACGACGATAAACGTTAACCTTTGGGCGGGCTTCCACACCCTGTGTATAGAGGCGGTGTCAATAAACGTTAACCTTTGACCACCCAAACTTTCTATTGCACATTGCAAACTATAAACTAGACCAAAGATATAAATTGATTTTTGCATGCATATGTATTGTTGCATTGTTTTGGCTACTCACTGAGCCGTGTTGTGTGCTCACCCCTCGACGTCGAATATTTTTAGTTGATGATACAGGTTATACAGTCGAAGATTATATGAACGCATCTGCGTACAGGAATATCGCAGCAATGGAAGCTGGAGCTGAAGAGTATATACATGACACCTCTTGCGAGTGTGACTCATGTGTATTTGATTAGCTATTTTATAGGTTTCTTTGGATTTTATAAAGACTTGTATTTGATATTTATAAGTATGTCTCAGTTGGAAACAGAATAATTTACTATTTAATTAACGGTATCATCTTAGTTCTCAGTTCATTTATTTATAAATTTTCCGCTATTGTGTATTACTCTGATTATGATTGTGGATGCGTGTAAGTTTGGATAACGCGGGGATGGTCTATTCGAGATCCTGGTTGAACCGTTGGTTATTTAACGGTTCATCACACCATTCTGAACAGTGCAGAATTGGGGTGTGACAACTTGGTATTAGAGCTTCTCAGGCTTTGCCCGCCGAACTGACACACATTCAAGACCATTATGAACTGAGATATGATAAATTAAAAGCTTTAATACAAACACACTGTAAGCACAAGTGATGATTTAAACCAAATTAAAAAGAGAATAATGCATCTATTAAAGGGAAAACAAGTTACATACAATGAGTAAGAGAAACAAAACGTATATACATCTCTAAAGCAGAGTACGGTCCACAACTCGGACGATTACTCGTAGTACAAGAAAAGTAAAGTACAATCGGGGAAGTCGGAGGTGAAGGAGGAGGCGGTGCCTCACGGTCTCCGTCATAGTCCTCGGCATAGACCCTAGTCAACCGGGCCACCGGGTCCGGGTCGTCCCGGAGACTAGTCGTGAGACCGGCTATCCTCCGATCGGTCGCACGCCGCACCTCTAGGAGCTCTCCCATCCGCGCGTCGATGCTTGCCGAGCAGCCAACAGCTCATCCATCCTCGGATCAGATCTGCGCCGAGCATCCCCGATCTCCCGCAAACATCTCCATCATGGCTGAAGGTGGAAGTGAAGGACCGGTCGAGTGAGAAGGACCAACCTCGGGTGCGGGAGCCGCCGCGAAGATGTACCAACTCCAGCCGCATGCGTGGGTGATGGCGGTGGTATCGCATCGACATCCATATACATGCGATCGTCATCGTCGACCAGATCCCCACGAGCCCTAGCAGCAGCCTCAGCATCAGCCATCTTGACCCGAGTGTAAGGACGCACCATCGCATTCCTCTCCTCATCGCTAACCTCCGCATCTCGCAGCCCCATCTTGCAGATAGCCTCCCAATCTAGAGGCGACGAGAAGGTCTTCTCCTGGATCTTTTCATCTACCAGATCCACCCCCATGACCGGACAATGTGGCACTAATCATCGCCCGCATGATGATGTAAGGAAGGCGACCGGCCGGGCGAATGCAGATGCAGTAGATCAAGAACTGGGTCAGCTGAGACACCCTCTCATAATGCCCACTATGCGGGATCAGATTATGCTGGATAATCTTGTAGAAAACCCGTGGAGCTGGACGCAAGTAGCAAGCTCTCATCTGCCATCTATCGGGACGGAGCAACTGGTTGTCGATCTCTGCTCTCATCTCCATCTCAACAAACTGTGGCTCTCCCGGCGCACAGTACACCATAGGGCCATCAAAGGGAATGCCCAACAGATCGGCCAGTTGCCGTTAATCAAAGGAGATGTGCACCCTTTTGACGTAACTAGTGATGTGCAACTCCTGACCACGCTCGTCATCATTGTAATTCCCCACCACCTGGAGATTACAATAGAACTGGTGTACCAAGTCGGGACATGTGCACGCATCGTATGTGATGACAGGGAGCCACCCCACATCACCGAATGCTCCCTCTACATTGAACAAGGCTAGCTCAGCCAAGTTCACCATGCAACCCCCTTCAACCTTCTTACGGGCATAGTCCGCATACTGTGCCTCAGCTTTATTCGAACGGAAGCGAAGTGGATCGCGCACTCTAGGTACTTTGGTACGGGCCATAGTATCTGCAAAATAAGAAAAAGAAAGGAAGCAAGGAGTTAATAGGATAAAAATCCAAAAATTTAAAATAGAGCCCCATTTCTCACCATATAAGTGGGCATGAGAACTTACGTAGGTTAAAATATGTCCTACGACCCACATACAGTAGGACAGCATGAGAACTTATGGATCAAACACCATTTGAACATGTGGGTCTCGTAGGGTTGGATATCATGCGACCCTATGTTTGACCACACGTGTCATGGTCGACCTTTCACTCTTAATTCCATTCCTTCATGTTTGAATCCTTTGGCTTACCATCATGGTCCTTCCTATGATTGCTCTATGGCTCAAAACTCTAATTTTTATACACTATCCATTGTCTACAATGATTTCCTCCATGGATTCTCTTGGAATTTATCAATGCCATTCGATGTGGTCATAAGCTTTAGACATGTGACTCTTGAGACCCATTAATCCGCCCCGTCCATGTTTCTTGGAGCGAGATTAACGGGTTCCTGACAGAGCATTATTCACCCAGACCAGAAGGAACAGGGGAACGATCAATTTCTATCAGATTGATGGATGGTTGATTTGGGTTTCTCTTATTCCTATCTTCTTCATGAACTATTTAAGACTCTTAATTCATGTAGGGAATTAGGTTCCTACCTTAGGTTTGCAAAGATTTAGAGTTTTCTCTGAACTTTCCTCTTCCGTGGTCTTCTTCTTCAATTTTCCTTCCCTTCCTTCTCTTCTCTTTCTCTCACTTTCAATTAGGATTCTAAAGGAGTGAAAGAGGCTAAGGGATGTCCTATTTATAGAGGAAAACCCTCCATAATAAGCCCCAATGAGTTTAGGAAAGACCCCCCTTCGAATTAGGAAGGTTTCCTAAATTCAGTTTCTGACTGTTTTCGTGGGGTCGTAGGTGGGGTCACAGAATTTGTCAACCCTACCTTTTTAAAACATCTGACCCCACGACCAAAAGTCATGGGTTTGACTCTTTTGAGGTAGGGTCAGTCATACCTGTTTAGGCATGCGATCACACACTCATATTTGACTGTTTTTGAGTTAAATTTCATACTTGGTCTTGTGGTTTCTTTACGCACTTGGTCCACATGGCTCGACCATGATAGGTAGACCTGATACAAGGTGGTAAGACCGGTTAGTTCGATACAGGTCTTACAACTCCACCACCCTTAAAAGAAATTTCATCCTCGAAATTCGAACGTACGAATCTTACAACTCCCCCATCCTTAAAATAAATTTTGTCTTCAAAATTTGAATTTACTTCGGAGTCAATAGGTGGTAATTCTATTTTCGCATTGCAGCTTCTTCCTCCCATGCAATCTTCTCCACGTCTTGTCTTCACCAGGTTACCTTCATATAATAATTATCCCAGCTTTGGAGATGTTGTACCTTCCAACTAGTAAACTAGGTTGGTACCACTTCAATAGTTAAATCTTCTATCTAATCCAGTGGATCAGTGGTCAATACCTTTGATATGGATCTCCAACGTACTTCTTCATTAGAGATACGCGAAATACGTCATGCACACTAGACATGGACAACGGTAATGCTAGTTGATATGCAATGTTTCTACGTCTCTCCAAAATTTTATGAGGTCCCAGAACATATATAGGATACAACTCTCCCTTTTTATTGAATTCTTTTAAAACCATGCGTAAGTGATATCTTCAAAAACACTTTGTTACTTATGCCGAACTCAAGGCTTGGTGTCTCTTCTAACAGTTCTGAGCTGTCTTGGACCTTTTTCTTTGATCTTGTCTGCCACTCGACAGGTTTCTTCAATAGACTCAGGTCTTAAAATTCTTCATTCTCCGACTTCGTTTCAAAGCAAAGGAATTCGACATTTCTACCATACCATGCTTCACAGGTGACATCGACATAGTAGCTTGTTAGCAAATTCAATCCACCTATAGCTTAGTTAGCCGCTCCAAAGCATACCGAGGTCATATAGCAATGGAATGAGCTTTCTTCACCAGGCGATCAACAATCACCCAAACTGCGTCAACTGATCTGGGAGTTGGTGGCAATTCGGTGACATAGTTCATTGTAATGCAGTTTTACTTCCAGACTGGCTTCGAAAGTGGTTGTAATAAGCCATGTTGGTCTTTGTCTTTCAGCCTTTACTTGCTAATAATTCAGACACTGAAACACGCACTATGCCACATTTATTATCATCCCTCTTTACCAGTACAATCTCTTATTGGTACTCCAGGATGTCCTGAATATTGAGTACAATGGGCTCTTATCATTATCCTCTTCATGATATCCGAGTCTTTATCTTCAGGTATTCATAATCTACCTCTGTATCTGTACCGTCTCCGCATCCAAAGTAAGTCAGGGTTAGGTTTTTCTTTCTCTAAATCTCCTTGCACCGTTCTTATATATGATCTAACAAATTACTACCTTTACTTCGTCTATCAAATCCGAGACAATCTTTAATGCTGTGAACGCAAGCGAGGAATTGCTTCATAAGTTCCCGCTCAATTGGATCATCACGAGTTTCAATCATATGTTACTCTTCCTCTAAATTTGAATCTGTTGCTGCGGAATAGAAGGCAGCATTTATACTCGGTCCTCCTTTTGGCTTCATTATTCCCCTTTTTACTCAAAGCTTCAGCTACCACATTAGCCTTGCTCGAGCGATACTGCGTCTCACGGTCTTAATCCTTCAGTGTTCTAACCATCTTCTCTGTCTCATGTTCAACTCTTTCCGGTGAAGAGATAAATAAAACTGTTGTATTCCCATTTAATCTAAAATTCTTCTCCGTATAGATAATGTCTCCATGTCTTGATTGCATGAATCACCATCGCTAACTCCAAGTCATGGGTCGGGTAATTCTTTTCATGCTCCTTCAGTTATCTTGAAACATATGCAATCGCTTGTTTACCTTACATCAACCCGCATCCTAAACCCAATCCGAAAGCTTCGATGTATTGGGTAAAAGGTTTCCCTGGTGTCAGAACAATCAAGATGGGAGTTGATATCAACCTTGTTTCTAGAGTCTGGAAACATTCTTCACACTTGTCAGTCCAATTAAACTCCTTTCCCTTCCCGGTTAGCTTGGTAAGAGGTTTTTACGATCTTAGAGTGGTCCTCCACAATCGTCTGTAATAACCAGCTAAACCCAAGAAACTTTTGATCTTCGCAATGTTCTTTAGGTGTTTCTCACCACATGATTACTTATATCTTAATAGGATCCACTTTAATCCCTTTTTATGACGCTAAGTGATCTAAGAAGATCACTTTGTTTAATCAGGTCTCATATTTCTTGGACTTGGCATAAAACTTTTCACTTTTCAGCTATTGTGAAGCTTTTCTAAGATCCGTTGTATGAGTTTTTTCATTCTTGGAATAAATCAAAATACCATCTATGAAAACTATGACCGACGTGTCCAACATGTCATGAAACACCCAGTTCATCCGTTCCATAAGAAATGTAAGGGCATTGGTTAATCCAAATGTCACAATCGAGAACTCATAATTGGTTAATCCTGGTTCTAAAACTATTTTTGAAATATCACTGTCTAAATTCTTCAGCTGATGATATCTTGACCGAAGATCAATCTTCGGAAATACCTTTGTTCCTTGCGACTGTTTAAACAAGTCATTGATCTGAGGTTGTGAATGTCGATTCTTGATCGTGAGCTTGTTTAGTTCCCAGTAGTATATACATAATCTGACACTACCGGCCTTCTTCTTTACGGATTGCATTGGCGCTTCCCGTGATGCAATACTTAGCCGATTAGAACCCTTGTCTAATAACTCTTGTAGTTGAGTCTTCTGTTTCTTCAATTCTATAAAAGCTTTTCTATAGGGTGCCTTCGATACATGTGCCGTCCCTGGTAATAAGTCGATAACGAACTCAGTTGCACAATCAGGTGACAACCCAAGTAAGTCTCCTAGAAACACATCAAGGAATTTATGCATCAGATCAATATCTTCCTGCTGTAGTGCTTCTTTGGTAACGTATACCACATATACCATATATCCAACTCCTTTCTCTTCAAAGCATCTCTTCGCCTTAAGCATAGAGAGGATAAGCTTTCACTTCTTAGGCAACATGCTTCCAATAAAACTAAATTATATTCTGTCTTTATTCTTGAATGATAACCTCTTCTACGCACATAACCACTTTGTAGAGTCTTGAGACAAACAGTCTATTCCCAAGATGATGTCGTAGTCTGCCATCTTAAGTCGACTTAGGTTAAATCCAAATTCTATCCATCCATATGATTCAGACATTATTCATAACACTCGTCCAATACAACATCTAGTCCAAAAGGCTTGAACTAGCAAATCTGGTATAAGGTCTTAAGAGCTTGTGTAGTTCCTTCATCACTTAGTTTTTCAAAGACTATCGCTAATAATCTCATATACCAAAAAGTTCATTAGCTTACACCTTCTTTTATCATTCTATCATATATTTCGAAAAGCATCTTCTGACTGTTTACTCATTACATATACGAAGTCTATCTATAAGCATTAGGGTATATGCTTATATTCTTATTAATTCAGCCAAACTCTTTTGGTCTTTTCTTAATCATCTCACTCGACATTGGGCATACCTCAATATTACTTGTACTAATCCGAATACTATAAATGCCATGATTTTTTACTTTATCCTTGTATCCACTCTTAGATTTGCCTTTAGGAATCTTCTGCCTTGTCAAAATTCATACCGATATAGCCATCTTTAACTCTACTTGAGTGCTATCTATTTTTTTACTGGCTACTCTTGATAGTTCTCACTTTTTGCTCATACACTCTTTCATAGACATGACTCATATCCATCCATTCAGCAATCTCAAAATAGATTCTCCATTACTTCATCTGAGGTCTCTTGGCTATAGAATCGAATATGAATTTAATCATCTTCCTTCCTAAAATTCTTTATTAACTAAACAGCTTATCAATGGATGTCGAGAAATGTAAGAATCAGAATGTTTATCCAAAAGCAATTCATTTTCTTCTTTCGAATTCAGGGTAATGATGAACACTTGCTTTATCTAATGAACTTAGGTTTAAAGGATCAGGAGTAAATCTATGGTAATCCAACCGGCATCAAAAGGTCGTTAAGTTGCACGGTGGTCCAAATATATGGAAATAGAGGTTCTACAGCTCTTAACCTCATGGTTACAGGTTCTATCGAGTATATGATGCCATTGGTCAAGGCACTACAGGAGTAAATCTGGAGAAAGTTTTGGTACATCAATAAATCAGGTATAAATCGAAAAGATGTACGCTTAACATGATTAAACATTTAACTGTTCATTCAATTCATATCTCTGTTCAAGTTGTCGATCATGAGAGTGGCTCAGATTGGTATAATCAGGACTAATACTAAAGAAACAATATCTATAACTCCAATTGACAGGTTGAATCGATAAGGTATCCTGTCAACATACGAGAATTTAAAATCAGGTATGTGCATCCTCTATAATCATAAGAGTAAGTCAATAATGCACTGCATCCTATATAAACCTATCTAGTTATATGACCACAATAGATTTGATCCTTTTCTGAAAACGTTTGAGGCTTCATCTTCAGAAAATATTCCTCAACCCTTGTTGGATCATTCTGCCATGATGCAGCTATCCCATACATCGGTGGCTAATAAGGGTAACCACCTTGATACACTGCTTGTTGTGCACCAAGCTTCTACACTAGGGTGTGCATTACTAGGATATGCTGTATGGTAGACACTGTGTTATAGCTAACAGGTGCTGGGGGTACAGTGTTGCAACCAATTGGCACCGTACTTGGTTTGGCCCGGAGGTGTTGATGTAGCATTGGCAACTTGGATAGTGATTCACATAGCAACTTGCATAGTCGGTCTCATCTGTTGTTGCTCTTGTATTTTATCGGGCCAAGTTTACTACAATCGTAACCAAGGCACTTGGTAGTCCAGGTAGATTGGCTGGAGTAGCCTGGTTGTTCACCTCCTTTGATTTGCTCCAATCTGATTATTATTATTTAGCATCAACTCAGATGAGTTTTCATTACCCATTCTCGACCCTGATAGTGGTGGGGTCAAGTTGCAACAACTTCTTAATGCTCAGTGGGCAATGGATTAGCTTGTGGTGGATCTCACTTTGAGTCGCCACGTCACCCAAGAGTATACCTTTATCTCTTTTATAATTACTCTCATCTTTGGTGTATGGTCATTATTCTCCTATCACTGTTGGATTTGGCCCAAGATCTTTCCCTTTACCTCTACAGGGATTTACGTGTTACTAGCCATTTTTTTTCTTTGTCATACATCGAGTTTCACATCTTGTGAGTACCAACTCGGTATTCTAATTTTTTGCTTTTTAGATGCTCCCTTCTTGCTACTGTACTGTATCCTTTGTATACGACAACTGCCCGACTTATAGATCGTACCCTATATTATTTGTTTATCATGATACATTTAGATTTTATTTTTCTGTCTGTGTATACATATGGTTCCACCTTTTATATGTACGTTATTGTCTTGTTTAAGTTCTGTCCTAACCAACACAGGTGCTTATGGTGTGTTTGTATTAAAACTTTAAATTTATCCTAACTCATTTCATAGATACAATCGTGAATGTATTCAGGTTTGATGGGCAAGGCCTGAAAGCTCTGATACCAAGTTGTCACACCCCAATTCTGCACCAACCAGAATGGTGTGATGAACCGTCAATAAACCAACGGTTCAACTAGGATCTCGAATAGGCTGTGTCCGTTTGTTTAAACCATACACATCCACAACCATAATCAGAGTAAATAAACAATAGCGGAAGCTTTTATACTAATGAACTAAGAATCTAACAGTGGTAACATAAATAAATTATTCAATTATCTTCAAAAGACTAGGACATAAAATAAAATAATTTAAACAATTACAATGTTTGAGTAATTCAAATAAAATCTAATCGAAAATGCATGAGTTGCACTCGCACGACGAAACATGCGACTCCATCATAGCTTCTGCATCCATTGCCGCAGCATGTCCATACATCGAAGCATTCATATAGTCTTCTATAGTGGTACCTGCATCATCAACTAAATATATTCAACGTCGAAAGGGTGAGCACACATCATGGCTCAGTGAGTAAACAAAACAATGCAACAAACATATGTATGCATTCAATTCATATCTTTGGTTTGGTTCATAAGTTTGCAATGTGCAATAGAAAGGATAGGTGGCCGTCGCACCTCTATACATGAGTGTGTGAAGCCGCCCAATGGATCAAACACCATTGCTATCCCACATGCACCCACCATGGAATAGGGATAGAGCTAAAGTGCTTAGGACCGCACCGCATCACACTTCCCCTGATGCCCTACCCTTACTAACACATAAGCCACTATTGGCGAGGGCTTGCAAACGGGGCTCGCAACTAACCAATCCTAATGTCAAACAGTGTATCCAAGGCCTCACCCCATCATCCCTCAATACGTCCATAGAGATAGAGCTAAGGCCCCCCGGCAGAGTCAGAGACTACACGGTCCGAGACCACCTCCCCTGATGCCCTACGACGTAATAGTTCCGCTAAGGTAATGGCAATAGGACGATGTCAGTGGATAAGACTTGAGTAGAGATAGAGCTAGAGTCTGGTGACCAGGATGAACCACAGTGTCACGTCCTCCCCTTGATACTCCATTCGCATAAAATACACTAACTATACACATACATTCACATGCCTATTCCTAACATCATCATCATCATCATGTTATAAGTAAACGAAATTAAATATGCATGAACATTAATAGCAGCGATATTGGATGACATGTGAAATGCACAATACACGCATACAAGCATAGAATCATTCATGGCATTGGACTCAATAAACAAAAATAATTTATTATTAGCCAATTAGTTTAGGTCTTGTTCCCTCACGTTTGGTTGATCGTAGATCCTCGTCCAAGCTTTATGAATCACTTTTAAATCACTGAAAAACCAAATCAAGTTGATAGATTTTAATTAGAATTAATTCCCTTAAGTTTAGACTAACAGAAGCTGAGGGGTCGCAGGTGGGGTAGCACCTGGGGTCTCAGTTTCTGCGACTACAGGGTGTCACACCCCAATTCTGCACTGTTCAGAATAGTGCGATGAACCGCTAAATAACCAACGGTTCAACCAGGATCTTGAATAGGCTACCCCCCGCGTTATCCAAACTTACACGCATCCACAATCATAATCAGAGTAAATACACAATAGCGGAAATCTTATAAATAAATGAACTGAGAACAAAAATGATATTAATAATTTAATAGAAAATTATTCTGTATCAAACCGAGACATAAATAATTAAGTATCAAATACATGTCTATAAATCCAATAAAGAAACCTATAAAAATATCTAATCGTACGCCGATGCGTTCATATAATCTTCAACTGTATAACCTGCATCATCAACTAAAAATATTCGACGTCGAGGGGTGTGCACACAACACGGCTCAGTGAGTAGCCAAAACAATGCAACATTACATATGCATGCAAAAATCAATTTATATCTTTGGTCTTGGTTTATAGTTTGCAATGTGCAATAGAAAGGTTGGGTGTCAAAGGTTAACGTTTATTGACACCGCCTCTATACACAGGGTGTGGAAGCCCGCCCGAAGGTTAACGTTTATCATCATCCCTATCCACCCTACCATAACATTATACAACAAAGGTTAACGTTTATTGCTATATAATGCTATACCAACACGTAAGCCCCTGTTAGCGAGGGCTTGCAAACTGGGCTCGCTGCTAACCAATCCTAATGCCAAACAGTGTATCCAAGGCCTCACCCCAGCATCCCTCAGAATATCCATAGAGATAGAGCTAAGGCCCCTCGGTAGAGTCAGAGACTACAAGGACCGAGACCACCTCCCCTGATACTCTACGACATAATAGTTTTGCTAAGGTAATGGCGATACGACGATGTCAATGCACAAGACTTGAGTTAGAGATAGAGCTAAAGTGCTGAGACCCGCCAAAGGTTAACGTTTATTGACGTTCTCATCACACCTCCCCTGATACTTGCTCGCATCAAGCACATCAACCACACACATACAAGCACATGCCTATTCCTATCATCATCATCATCATCATGTTATAAACAATAAAGTAAATATGCATGAACAAGTAATAGAAATATTGGATGGCATGCTGTATGCACATTACAAACATATTCGCATAGAATCAAACATGGCATAAGACTCAAGAAATAGAAAACAGTTTATTATTAACCAATTTAGTTTGGGGTTAAGGTTCCTCACCTTAGCTTGCTAAAAGATACTTTTCCAAGCTTTAGAATCACCGTTATAACATAATTATATTGCTAGCAAACCTAACCAAGTCGATAGAATTTAATTAGAATTAATTCAGAATTTAAAAACCATTCTGTCAACTGAGGGTCGATGCTAGGGTCGATGGGTCTATCGACCCTCCCTCCATTATGAACTTCCCGAATGCTGAGGGTCGATGGTCAGAAACACCTAGGGTCGGATGGTCTATCGACCCTCGGTGCGACCCTTGGTGCACTCTGGTCCAATTTCCACTTTTAACCCATTCTTCGTGTTTGGGGTCCTATGGCTTGCTTCCTATATTCATTCAACAGTCATTCCATGGTCTAGAACCATGTATAATCCATCCAGATAGCTTTCGTGCATCTTCCTATGTTTTTCCATGAAAACCTAACCATGGATGGATGGTTTGGGTTTCTCCGAAATCCTACACTCAACCATATCTAACCTAAGGTCTGTAGAAACTCATGGAATTAGTATCCATACCTGAGAAGATTACTTTTCTCTGTAAATTCTTCTCCTTTTTGCTAAGCCTTCTTCCTAGCCTCCTTTCTTTCTCTTTTCCTTCTTCTCACTTTCTCTCAATTCAATTAGAGTTGTGAAAGGAGTGAAAGTAGCTTAGGGACGTCCTTTAAATAGACTAGGAATGTCCTATAATAATCCCATTAAGATTTGGAAAGAATCCCAACTGAAAATTAGGAAATTTCCTAATTTCAGTTTCGTCAGAAACCGAGGGTCGATGATCCCGTCGACCCTAGGGTCTTAAGCTGTCCGACCCTCCCTTCAAAACTGAGGGTCTGACTTTTTGTTTTGGGAGGTCCGACCCTGCTTAGCTGGGTGTGCGACCCTTCCCTAAAATTAAGTATTTTTGGGTCGATTTTATACCTGGGATCTCGATCTCCTTCATGCCCTTGGTCCATTTGACTCGACCATGATGGGTAAACCTGGTTCAAGGTGGTAAGACCGGGTTAGTTTGATACGGGTCTTACAACTCCCCCCAACTTATAAAAATTTCGTCCTCAAAATTGTACGTACCTTTTGAATCAAACAAGTCAGGGTATTGCTTTCTCATAGCATTTTCTTCTTCCCATGTAATCTCTTCCATGTCTCTACTTTTCCATGTGACCTTAACATAGTAGATATCTCTGTTGCGTAGACGTTGAACCTTTCGACTAGTGATTTCCATTGGTGTTACTTCAAATGTCAAATCATCAGTCAATTCTGGCAAATCTACTGTCAACACATGTGTTGGGTCTTTGACATACTTCTTCAATAAGGATATGTGAAATACGACATGCACACTTGACATATATGGTGGTAGTGCTAACTGATAAGCTACTTTCCCACGCTTAGCCAAAATCTCATATGGCCCGACGTATCTTGGACTTAGTTTTCCTTTCTGTCCAAACCTCTTCAATCCTCGCATAGGCGATACTTTCAAAAATACTTTATCACCTACGGCGAACTCTAGCTCTCTTCGTCGAGTATCTGCGTATTGCTTCTGACGGTTCTGAGCTACTCTTACTCTTTCCTTGATGATGTCGACCACTCGACAAGTCTCTTCAACAAATTCCGGTCCAACAATACTACGTTCTCCAATTTCATTCCAAAACAAGGGAGTTCGACACTTCCTACCGTACAGTGCTTCATAAGGTGACATCTGTATAGTAGCCTGATAGCTGTTATTGTAAGCGAACTCGATCAATGGTAACTTCTCGTCCCATGATCCCTTGAAATCAATCACACATGCTCGTAGCATATCTTCTAAAATCTGGATTGTACGCTCCGACTGTCCGTCTGTTTGTGGGTGGAATGCAGTACTGAACTTCAATGTTGTACCCATAGCCTTTTGCTGTCCTTCCAAAAATTTGGAAGTAAATCGTGGATCTCTATCGGATACAATGCTTTCTGGTACACCGTGTAATCGAACAATATTATCCACATACAGCTTTGCTAACCTTTCCAGTGTATACTGGGGTCGTATCGGTATGAAGCGAGCTGTTTTAGTCAGACGGTCTACAATCACCCAAACTGCGTCAACTACTCGAGGAGTCAATGGTAGTCCCGTGACGAAGTCCATAGTGATGCAGTCCCATTTCCATGCTGGTTCCGGTAATGGTTGTAACAGTCCTGCGGGTCTTTGTCGTTCCGCCTTTACCTTTTGACAATTTAAGCATTGAGACACAAACTTGGCTATATCTGCCTTCATTCCCCTCCACCAATACAGTTTCTTTAGATCATGATACATTTTTGCGCTTCTAGGGTGTATCGAGTAGATGGTGGTATGGGCTTCCTTCATCAGTCGGTGTCTAATGTCCATATTTTCTGTTTCAGGTACACATATTCTCCCTTTATATTTCAGTACCTTCTCGTCATCCAAGGTGAACTCAGGGTTAGTCCTACCTTTCTCAATATCTTCTTGTACCGTTCTCAGATAAGGATCTGCTTTGATAGCTGTCTTCACTTCGTCCACTATATCCGGTATAACCTTCAATGCCGCGAACATATTCGAAAACCGATGAATAAACCCTTGGCTAGCTGACTCATCCATTGTATCTATCACATATTGTTCGTTGCTGTGATTAAACACCATTCCATTGGTATACATTGCTGCAGTCGTGCTAGTTTCTCCTTGAGATTTTATCATTGCTTTTCTGCTCAATGCATCCGCTACCACGTTCGCTTTTCCCGGATGATACTGGATATCACAATCATAGTCTTTCAAAAGTTCCAGCCATCTTCTTTGTCTCATATTTAACTCTTTCTGATTAAATAGATAAGTAAGACTTTTATGGTCCGACTTAATCTGAAATTTCTCTCCGTATAGGTAGTGTCTCCATATCTTGACTGCATGTACTACTGCCGCTAACTCCAAATCATGAGTGGGATAATTCTTCTCATGTACCTTCAACTGTCTCGATGCATACGCAACCACTTGCTCTCCTTGCATAAGCACACATCCTAATCTCAATCCCGATGCATCAGTGTATAAGGTAAATGTCTGTCCTGGAACGGGAATGGTAAAAATTGGAGCGGATATCAATCTGGTCTTCAGTGTTTGAAAACTCTTTTCACACTTATCCGTCCATACAAATTTTTCTCCTTTCTTGGTCAAACTGGTGAGAGGTACGACAATCCGAGAATAGTCTTCTACGAATCTCCAGTAATATCCAACTAGACCCAGAAAACTTCTAATTTCTGAAACACTCTTTGGTGCTTCCCACTTCACTATAGCCTCGATCTTACTGGGGTCCACTTTGATTCCTTCTGCGGATACTACATGGCCTTGAAAGGCGACTTCACTTAGCCAAAACTCACACTTCGAAAATTTGGCGTATAACTTCTCTTTCCTTAAACGCTGTAGGGCTGCGTTTAGGTTCTTGACATGGGTTTCCTTGTCTTTGGAGTATACCAATATGTCATCAATAAATACTATAACCGACGTATCCAACATATCGTGGAAAACCCGGTTCATAAGTTCCATGAATGTTGCCGGTGCATTAGTTAGTCTGAAGGACATCACTAGGAACTCATAATGTCCGTATCTTGTCCTGAAAGTTGTCTTCGGAATGTCACCATCTTTAATTTTCAGTTGATAATAGCCTGATCGAAGGTCGATCTTTGAGAATACCTTCGCCCCTTGTAACTGATCGAACAAGTCATCGATCCTGGGTAGTGGATATCGATTCTTGATTGTTAGCTTATTCAACTCTCTATAGTCGATGCATAATCGAACGCTACCATCCTTCTTCTTTACGAACAACACCGGTGCTCCCCATGGAGATATACTGGGTCTAATATAACCCTTATCCAGCAGTTCTTGTAATTGCACTTTTAATTCCTTCAGTTCAGTTGGAGCCATTCTATAAGGTGCTTTTGATACTGGTGCAGCTCCAGGTATAAGGTCTATTACAAACTCCGTGGCTCGGTCGGGTGGTAATCCGGGTAGTTCCTCCGGAAATACCTCAGGAAAATCTCGCACGACATCAATATCTTCCATTCGTGGCACGTCCTTGGTTAGGTCGACCACTGATACTAGATATCCGACCGCTCCTTTCTCAAGGCACTTCTTAGCCTTTAATGCTGAGAGTATGAGCTTACGTCTTCTGGGAAGTTTGGTTCCCGAGAAACTGAATTCTACTCCTTCTTTGTCTTTGAACGTTAGCTTCTTCTCGGCGCATAACAGATTTGCAGAGTGCCGAGCTAACCAGTCCATTCCCAAGATGACGTCAAAGTCTGCCATCTCAAGTTGTATTAAGGTTGCATCCAAGGTCTGCTCTCCAATGAGAACTGGACATGGTCCATAACCTTTCTCTAATTCCACTTCTAATCCCATCGGTGACCGTACAAGTAATTTGTAGTCTAATGTTTTGATGGGCAGATTGGTCTTCTTTCCAAATGACACAGATATAAATGAATGAGTAGCTCCTGAATCAAAGAGTACTCTGGCGGGTACGCCATTGATAGGTACGATACCTGTGATTCGTTTTCACTTAGTCTACATGCTCAATCAATTCTAATTATAGCCTTACAAGTTTCGGTCATACCTGTGACCACATCGGGCGATGCGGAAGCATCCTCTGATGTAACGGCATATACCCGTCCTTGATGGAGTTGCTTCTTGGGTTTTGGACACTCTCTTGCCATATGCCCTGGTTGGTTGCAGTTATAGCACTTCGGGGCTTCAACATTTCACTTTGGCTGTGGTTGAGCTGCTGCAGTAGACTTTGGTACAGTTGCAAAATTCTGAGGACGAAAAGGTTTATACGTCCTGTTATTGCCTCCGTTATACGAATTCCCAGCTGGTCTCTTGATTCCTTTGTTTTGAGCGAAATAACTCTCTTTCTGGCTCGATTCAATCACTCGAGCGATCTGGACCGCTTCATTATATATGGTCTTTTCTAATCCTAGAACATGTTCCCTGATGCTTCCTCTCAGTCCCGCGACGAATCTACGGGTTTTTGTATCTTCTTCTTGCATACTAGCCGGTGCAAAGAAAAACAGCTTCTTCGTAGCGCCTGTTGATATGCGTCTACGGTCATCTGTCCTTGGTACAAACTCAGGAACTCTTTCTCCATTGAATCTCATAAGCTTCTGGGGAAATACTTCTCGAAGAATGCTTCTTTATATATAGCCCATGTCAGTAGGGCGTGCTTGGTCAATAAGTATGTCTTGGTAGATTTCCACCAATGGTGTGCGTCGCCTTTGAGCATGAAGGTGGCGCATAACACTTTTTCTTCCTCAGTGATAGTCATCATAAGGAAGTTCCTTTCCATCTCGTCTATCCAGTGTGCTGGCCACAGTGGATCAGACGGCTTGCCATTGAATTCTCTCGGTTTCATCTTCAAAAATCTCTCTACCAGTCGGGAGTGATCCAGTTGATTTTGGTATGCCCCAAACATAGGGGGTGGATATTGATAGTTCCCTTGGGCTGCTTCTGAAACTTACACTGGAATTGGTGCAGCCGGTTGTTGAGGTGTCTGTTGAGCTGGGTGGTTACCCACCGGTGCTGCACTAGCTTGCCCGGTGTGCATGGCTGCAGCCTGAGTGGCTTGAAACATAACTCCCATCACAACCTGCATTTGAGCTTGTGCATGTTGCATTTGTTGTAGCTGTTGTGCCAGATTCATCACCACTGTTGTTAGCTCGGGTGGTGGTGGTGGCAAATTTATAGGGTTTGCCGGCTCGGGATCACCCTGTGCGTAATTGTTCTCTTGACTAGTCTCATCCACCGGTGGTGGTGGTGGGACTGTGTTTCGGGTCTGTCGGGTCACTCTACGGCCAGACATATTTACTTTCGAGATGGATGGTGCCTGAAAATCATCAAAATCAGTGAGAAATCATTTATACTTCATGTAGGCATGCTAACCGATATAAAATTCAAAATCTCCAATTTATTCTGAAATAAATACTGTCTTTTCTATGTAGGGTCGATGGTGAGGGTCGCTGATGTGTCCGACCCTTGGTATCCGACCCTGGGAATGACCTGTTCTTCCCGAGAGCTGAGGGTCGATGCGAGGGTCGATGGGTGTCCGACCCTCAGTCCGACCCTCGATTTTTTGTCAGATTCCCGAGAGCCGAGGGTCGATTGGAGGGTCGATCCGAGGGTCGATGGTGTCAGTCGAATTGTCTGACCCTCGGACCAAAAATCAGATTTTTAGGATCCGATTCTGGGTCAATTCTCACTATTCCTCCTCCGTTTCGACTCGTCTCTACTCTCCGAGTTGCTACAGTGCTACTTCACTATTGTGGATCGTTCTTAGTCCGAGTTTCGACTTCCACATCACCTCTACAGGTCAAATTTCCCAACTTTTCCTGTTTTTAGGTTTTTATTTCTAGGTTTTTGCTCATTTAGCTCATATTTTCCAAATAGAACTTTTTCCAACCGTAAAAATTCTATTTTTATTGGGGGCTTTTGTTATTGGGGTCATGAGGAACGAAATCCCTCAAAATTTTTTGAGTTTCATCGGTTGGTTAACGAGAAACTTAAATTTTTCTCTTTTTGCCCTAATTTATTGAAATTCTTGATTTTCCTTCAATTTCTTCAAATTGGACCTTATCCGTTAAAATTTTCTACTGCATGTAGATTGTAGGATGTATTTTAACTTACGTAAGTTCTTACGCCCACTTGTATGGTGAGAAATGGGACTTTATGGTCAACTTACGTCGTTTTTAAATCAATTTTTGGATTTTATCCTACTAACTCCTGGTTCATTTTCTCTTTCTTATTTATGCAGATACTATGGCCCGTACCAAAGTGCCAAGATTGCGTGATCCACTCCGCTTCCGTTCGAATGAAGTTCGAGGCACGATATATCCGACTATGCCCGTAAGAAAGTGGAAGGGGGTTGCATGGTGAACTTGGCTGAGCTAGCCTTGTTCAATGTGGAGGGAGCATTCGGTGATATGGGGTGGCTCCCTGTCATCACATACGACGCGGGCACCTGTCCGGACTTGGTGCGCCCGGTTCTATTGTAATCTCGGTGGTGGGGAATTACAATCCGGGAGAGCCACAGTTTGTTGAGATGGAGATGAGAGCTGAGATCGAAAACCAGTTGCTCCGTCCCGATAGATGGCAGATGAGAGCTTGCTACTTGCGTCCGGCTCCACGGGTCTTCTGCAAGATTTTTCAACATAATCTGATCCCGCAGAGTGGGCATTATGAGAGGGTTTCTCAGCTGACTCAGTTCTTGATCTACTGCATCTGCACTCGTCAGCCGGTCTGCCTTCCTTACATCATCATGCGGACGATGATTAGTGCTACACTATCCAGTCATAGGGGTAATATACCTTATGGACGTATGATTACAGTGCACGACCCGTTTGGGGGGGGATCCGGTAGATGAGAAGATCCGAGGAGAAGACCTTCTCGTCGCCTCTAGATTGGGAGGCTATCTGCAAGATGGGGCTACGAGATGCGGAGGTTAGTGATGAGGAGAGGAATGCGATGGTGCGCCCTCTCACTCGGGTTGAGATGGCTGATGCTGAGGCTGCTGCTAGGGCTCGTGGGGATCCGATCGACGATGATCGCTTATATATGGATGTCGATGCGATACCACCGCCATCACCCACGCATGCGGATAGGGCTGGTACTTGCCTGCGGCGGCTCGGTACCCGAGACCAGTCCTTCTCATGATGCTGGTCCTTCACGCTCACCTTCCGATATGATGGAGATCTTTGCGGGAGATCGGGGATGCTTTCGGCGCAGATCTGATCTGAGGATGGATGAGCTGTTGGCTGCTCAGCACGCATCAGACGCGCGGATGGGAGAGCTTCTAGAGGTGCAGCGTGCGACTGATCGGAGGATAGCCGGTCTCACAGCTAGTCTCCAGACGACCCAGACCCAGGTGGCCTGGTTGACTAGGGTCTATGCTGAGGACTACGACAGAGATCGTGAGGCACCGCCTCATCCTTCGCCTCTAGCTTTTTGATTTGTACTTTACTTTTCTTGTACTACAGAGTAACTGTCCGGGTTGTGGACTGTACTCTGCTTTAGCGATGTATATACATTTTGTTTCTCTCACTCCTTGTATGTAACTGGTTCCCCCTTTAATAGATGCATTATTCTCTTTTTAATTCAGTTTCAATCATCACTTGTGCTTACGGTGTGTTTGTATTAAAGCTTTTAATTTATCCTATCTCAGTTCACAATGGTCTGGAATGTGTGTCAGTTCGGCAGGCAAGGCCTGAGATGCTCTGATACCAAGTTGTCACACCCTAATTATGCACTGTTCAGAATGGTGCGATGAACCGCTAAATAACCAACTGTTCAACCAGGATCTCGAATAGGCTATCCCCGCGTTATCCAAACTTACACGCATCCACAATCATAATCAGAGTAAATATACAATAGCGGAAATCTTATAAATAAATGAACTGAGAACAAAAATGATATTAATAATTTAATAGAAAATTATTCTGTATCAAACCGAGACATAAATAATTAAGTATCAAATACATGTCTATAAATCCAATAAAGAAACCTATAAAAATATCTAATCGAATACACACGAGTTGCACTCGCAAAAGGAGTCGTGTGTATCGTCTTCAGCTCCAACTTCCATAGCTGCTACAGTTCCGTACGCCGACGCATTCATATAATCTTCAACTGTATAACTTGCATCATCAACTAAAAATATTCGACGTCGAGGGGTGAGCACACAACACGGCTCAGTGAGTAGCCAAAACAATGCAACATTACATATGCATGCAAAAATCAATTTATATCTTTGGTCTTGGTTTATAGTTTGCAATGTGCAATAGAAAGGTTGGGTGGTCAAAGGGTAACGTTTATTGACACCGCCTCCATACACAGGGTGTGGAAGCCCGCCCGAAGGTTAACGTTTATCGTCGTCCCCATCCACCCTACCATAACATTATACAACAAAGGTTAACGTTTATTGCTATATAATGCTATACCAACACGTAAGCCCCTGTTAGCGAGGGCTTGCAAACTGGGCTCGCTGCTAACCAATCCTAATGCCAAACAGTGTATCCAAGGCCTCACCCTAGCATCCCTTAGAATATCCATAGAGATAGAGCTAAGGCCCCCCGGTAGAGTCAGAGACTACAAGGACCGAGACCACCTCCCCTGATACTCTACAACATAATAGTTCTGCTAAGGTAATGGCGATACGACGATGTCAATGCCCAAGACTTGAGTTAGAGATAGAGCTAAAGTGCTGAGACCCCCCAAAGGTTAACGTTTATTGACGTTCTCATCACACCTCCCCTGATACTCGCTCGCATCAAGCACATCAACCACACACATACAAGCACATGCCTATTCCTATCATCATCATCATCATCATGTTATAAACAATAAAGTAAATATGCATGAACAAGTAATAGAAATATTGGATGGCATGCTGTATGCACATTACAAACATATTCGCATAGAATCAAACATGGCATAGGACTCAAGAAATAGAAAACAATTTATTATTAACCAATTTAGTTTGGGGTTAAGGTTTCTCACCTTAGCTTGCTAAAAGATACTTTTCCAAGCTTTAGAATAACCGTTATAACGTAATTATATTGCTAGCAAACCTAACCAAGTCGATAGAATTTAATTAGAATTAATTCAGAATTTAAAAACCATTTCGTCAACCGAGGGTCGATGCTAGGGTCGATGAGGGGTCTATTGACCCTCCCTCCATCCCCGAACTTCCCGAGTGCCGAGGGTCGATGGTCGAAACACCTAGGGTCGGATGGTCTATCGACCCTCGGTGCGACCCTTGGTGCACTCTGGTCCAATTTCCACTTTTAACCCATTCTTCGTGTTTGGGGTCCTATGGCTTGCTTCCTACATTCATTCAACAGTCATTCCATGGTCTAGAACCATGTATAATCCATCTAGATAGCTTTCGTGCATCCTCCTATGTTTTTCCATGAAAACCTAACCATGGATGGATGGTTTGGGTTTCTCCGAAATCCTACACTCAACCATATCTAACCTAAGGTCTGTAGAAACTCATGGAATTAGTATCCATACCTAAAAAGATTACTTTTCTCTGCAAATTCTTCTCCTTTTTGCTAAGCCTTCTTCCTAGCCTCCTTTCTTCCTCTTTTCCTTCTTCTCTCTTTCTCTTAATTCAATTAGGGTTGGGAAAGGAGTGAAAGTGGCTTAGGGACGTCCTTTAAATAGACTAGGAATGTCCTATAATAATCCCATTGAGATTTGGAAAGAATCCCAACCAAAAATTAGGAAATTTCCTAATTTCAATTTCGTCAGAAACCGAGGGTCGATGATCCCATCGACCCTAGGGTCTTAAGCTGTCCGACCCTCCCTTCAAAACTGAGGGTCTGACTTTCTGTTTTGGGAGGTCCGACCCTGCTTAGCTGGGTGTGTGACCCTTCCCTAAAATTAAGTGTTTTTGGGTCGATTTTATACCTGGGATCTCGATCTCCTTCATGCCCTTGGTCCATTTGACTCGACCATGATGGGTAAACCTGGTTCAAGGTGGTAAGACCGGGTTAGTTTGACACGGGTCTTACGCTGGGTGTGGGTTCGTAGGTGGGGTCGGACATACTTCGACCCTACGTGCGACCACCACCCTCCCTGGAACTTCCCGAGGGCATGTGGTCAAACATGTGGGTCTCGTGGGGTCAGATATCATGCGACTCTATGTTTGACCACACGTGTCATGGTCGACCTTTCACTCTTAAGTCCATTCCTTCATGTTTGAATCCTTTGGCTTACCATCATGGTCCTTCCTATGATTTCTCTATGGCTCAAAACTCTTAATTTTTTTACACTATCTATTGTCTACAATGATTTCTTCCTTGAATTCTATTGGAATTTATCCATGGATGGTTGATTTGGGTTTCTCCTATTCATATCTTCTTCACGAACTATTCTAGGCTCTTAATTCATGTAGGGAATTAGGTTTCTACCTTAGGTTTGCTGAGATTTAGAGTTTTCTCTGAACTTTCCTCTTCCTTGGTTTTCTTCTTCAATTTTCCTTCCCTTCATTCTCTTCTCTTTTCTCTCACTTTTAATTAGGGTTCTAGAGGAGTGAACGAGGCTAAGGGACGTCCTATTTATAGAAAAAAAACCCTCCATAATAAGCCCCAACGAGTTTAGGAAAGACCCCCTTCGAATTAGGAAGGTTTCCTAAATTCTGTTTCTGACTGTTTCCCTGGGGTCGTAGGTGGGGTCACAGAGTCTTTCAACCCTACCTTTTTAAAACATCTGACCCCACGACCAAAAGTCATGGGTTTGACTCTTTTGAGGTGGGGTCAGTCATACCTGTTTAGGAATGCGACCACACCCTCATATTTGACTGTTTTTGAGTTAAATTTCATACCTGGTCTTGTGGTTTCTTTACGCACTTGGTCCACATGGCTCACCATGATAGGTAGACCTGATACAAGGTGGTAAGTCTGGTAAGTTCGATACAGGTCTTACAACTCCACCACCCTTAAAAGAAATTTCATCCTCGAAATTTGAACGTTCGGATCTTACAACTCCTCCATCCTTAAAATAAATTTTGTCCTCAAAATTTGAATTTACTTCTAAGTCAATAGGTGGGAATTCTGTTTTCGCATTGCAGCTTCTTCCTCCAATGCAATCTTCTCCACATCTTGTCTTCACCAGGTTACCTTCATATAGTAATTATCCCAGCTTTGGAGATGTTGTACCTTCCAACTAGTGAACTAGGTTGGTACCACTTCAATAGTTAAATCTTCTATCTAATCCAATGGATCAGTGGTCAATACCTTTGATATGGATCTCCAATGTACTTCTTCATTAGAGATACGCGAAATATCTCATGCACACTAGACATGGACAACGGTAATGCTAGTTGATATGCAATGTTTCTACGTCTCTCCAAAATTTTATGAGGTCCCAGAACATATATAGGATACAACTCTCCCTTTTTATTGAATTGTTTTAAAACCATGCGTAAGTGATATCTTCAAAAACACTTTGTCACTTATGGCAAACTCAAGGACTTAGTCACATCCCAATTCCGCACACTTTCGAATGGTGTGATGAACCACTAGAAAACCAATGGTTCAACCAGGATCTCTGACAAGTGGAATCCATTTTATCTAAACCTCATACATCCACATTCATAATCAGAGTAAATATACAATAGCGGAAGTCTTATAGTAAAATGAACTGAGAAATCTACTGTGATATTAATATTTAAATAGTAAATTATTCTGTATCAACTAAGACATAAATAAATATCAAATATATGTCTTTATTAAATCCAAATAAAGAAAAAAAAAAAAAATCTAATCGAATACACATGAGTTGCACTTGCAAGAGGAGTTATGTGTATCCACTTCATCTTCAACTTCCATCGCCGCCACGTGCCCGTACACTGGAGCATTCACATAATCTTCGACGGTAGTACCTGCATCATCAACTAAAAATATTCGACGTCGAGGGGGTGAGTGGACATCATGGCTCAGTGAGCAAACAAAACAATGCAACAATACATATGCATGCAGTCAATTCATATCTTTGGTCTGGTTTAAAGTTTGCAATATGCAATGGAAAGGTTTAGGTAGTCAAAGGTTAACGTTTATTGACCCCGCCTCTATACACAAGTATGTGACGCCGCCCAAAGGTAACATTTATCGCCGACTCACAAGCACCCAATTCATGAACATTGTACAACAAAGGTTAACGTTTATTGCTGTACAGTGCCATACCAACACGTAAGCCCCTGTTGGCGAGGGCTGCAAACTGGGCTCGCAACTAACCAATCCTAATGTCAAACAGTGTATCCAAGGCCTCACCCCAGCATCCCTCAGAACGTCCATAGAGATAGAGCTAAAGCCCCTCGGTAGAGTCAGAGACTACAAGGACCGAGACCACCTCCCCTGATGCTCTACGACGTAATAGTTCTGCTAAAGTAATGGCGATACGATGATGCTAATGCACAAGACTTGAGTTAGAGATAGAGCTAGAGTGCTGAGGCCCAGCCTATGACACCCCCCCTAATACTCGCTCGCATCAAGTACACCAATCACACACATACATTCACATGCCTATTCCTATCATCATCATCAATATCACGTTATCAACAATAAAGTAAATATGCATGAACAAATAATAGAAATATTGGATGACATGTTGTCACACCCCAATTCCATACTATTCAGAACGGTGTGATGAACCGCTAACAAACCAACGGTTTAACCATGATCTCGAGTAGGCTATATCCATGTTATCTAAACTCCACACATCCACATAAATAATCAGAGTAAATAAAACAAATAGCGGAAGCCTTATAATAAAATGAACTGAGAATCTATCATGATATCAATATTTAAATAATGAAATTATTCTGTATCAACTAAGACATAAATAAATAAATATCCAATACATGTCTTTAATAAATCCAAATAAATAAACTAAAAATCTATTCGAATACACATGAGTTGCACTCGCAAGAGATGTCATGTGTATCAATTTCATCTTCAGCTACCATCGCTGCAACGTTCCCGTACTCTGGAGCATTTATATAATCTTCAACGGTTAAACCTGCATCATCAACTAAAAATATTCGATGTCGAAGGGTGAGCACACATCATGGCTCAGTGAGCAAACAAAACAATGCAACAATACATATGCATGCAATCAATTTATATCTTTGGTCCGGTTTAAAGTTTGCACTGTGCTATAGAAAGGATAGGTGGCCGCCGTACCTCTATACACAAGTATATGGATACGCCCAATGACTCCTGCACTATCGCCCACAACACCCAAAATGGCACAATATACACCCCATGAAAATGGCACGGCTGTACCGATTGATACCATACCAATAAATAATCCCTTGCTTGCTAGGGTTACAAACTGGGCTCGCAACTAACCAATCCTAATGCCAAACAGTGTATCCAAGGCCTCACCCCAGCATCCCTCAGAAAATCCATAGAGATAGAGCTAACGCTCCCCGGTAGAGTCAGAGACTACAAGGACAGAGACCACCTCCCCTGATGCTCTACGACATAATAGTTCTGCTAAGGTAATGGCGATACGACGACATCAGTGGACATGACTTAAGTAGACCATGGCACAATATATACCCCATGAAGAACGGTCATGGTTGTACCGGTTGATACCATCCCTACCCTCACCATATACACTGGCCAAACACAAACATTCACATGCCTATTCCTACTCATCATCATCATCATCATGTTATAAGCAGTAAAGTAAATATGCATGAACAATTAATAGAAATATTGGATGACATGTTGAATGCACACATAAGCATACACGCATAGAATCAATATGGCATTGGACTCAAGAAGTAAAATAGTTTATTATTAACCAGTTAGTTTAGGTCTTGTTCCCTCACCTTAGCTTGCTAATAGATACTCTTCCAAGCTTTAGAATCACCTTTATAATGTTATTATATTACTAGAAGACCTAACAAAGCCGATAAAATTTAATTAGAATTTATTCAAAATTTAAAAACCATTTTGTTAACTGAGGGTCAGAGGTAGGGTCGGAGTCATGATCGACCCTGGGTGCGACCCTCCCCAATCTGGACTTCCCAAACACTGAGGGTCGATCCTTAGGATCACATAGGGTCGGATGGTCATCGACCCTCTGTGCGATCCTCGGTGGATTTTGGTCAATTTCCCTCCTTTTAGTCTATCCTTCGTGTTTGGGGTCCTATGGCTTTCTCCTACAGTCCACTCAACATTCATTCCATGGTCTAGAACCATGAATCATCCACCTAGATAGCTTTCATGTAATCTCCCATAGTTTTCTATGAAAACCTAACCATGGGTTGATGGTTTGGGTTTCTCCGAGATCATACTCTCATCATTAGTTAACCTAAGGTCTGTAAAAACTCATGGAATTATTATCCATACCTGAGAAGATTACTCCCTCTCTGCAACTCTTCTCCTTTTTTCTATCTTCTTTTCCTTGCTTCTCTTCTTCTCCTTTTCCTTCTCTTCTCTTTCTCTCAATTCAATTAGGGTTGTAAAAGGAGTGAAAGAGGCTTAGGGACATCCTTTAAATAGAGTAGAAACATCCTAAAATAAGTCCCTTTGAGATTAAGAATGAATCCAAATCGAAAATTAAGAAATTTCCTAATTTCAGTTTCGACGGCAACTGAGGGTCGATGATCCCGTCGTCCCTAGGGTTCCTAAGGTGTCGAACCCTCCCTATAAAACTGAGGGTCTGACTTTCTGTCTTGGGGGGACCGATCCTCCTTTGCTGGGTATGCGACCCTCCCCTTAAATTAAGTGTTTTAGGGTCGATTTCATACCTGGGATCATGATCTCCTTCACGCCCTTGGTCCATTTGACTCAACCATGATGAGTAAACCTGGTTCAAGGTGATAAGACCGGGTTAGTTTGATACGGGTCTTACAACTCCCCCCTACTTATAAAAATTTCATCCTCGAAATTGTACGTACCTTCAAAATCAAATAAGTGAGGGTATTGCTTTCGCATAGCATTTTCTTCTTCCCATGTAATTTCTTCCATGTCTCTACTTTTCCAAGTGACCTTAACATAGTAGATATCTCGGTTGCATAGTTGTTGAATCTTTCGGCTGGTGATTTCAGTTGGTGTTACTTCGAATGTCAAATCATCAATCAATTCCGGTAAATCTACTATCAACACGTGCGTTGGATCCTTGACATACTTTTTCAATAGGGAAATATGAAATACGTCATGCACACTTGACATTGATGGTGGTAGTGCTAACTGATAAGCCACTTTCCCACGCTTAGCTAAGATTTCATATGGCCCGACATATCTTGGACTTAGTTTCCCTTTTTGTCCAAACCTTTTCAATCCTTGCATAGGCGATACCTTCAAGAATACTTTATCACCTACAGCGAACTCAAGATCTCTGCGTCGAGTATCTGCATATTGCTTCTGACGGTTCTGAGCTGTTCTCACTCTTTCCTTGATAATGTCAACCACTTGACTAGTCTCTTCAACAAACTTTGGTCCAATAATACTACGTTCTCCCACTTCGTTCCAAAACAAAGGAGTTCGACACTTTCTGCCATACAGTGCTTCATAAGGTGACATCTGAATAGTAGCCTGATAGCTATTGTTATAAGCGAACTCGATCAGTGGTAGTCTTTCTTCCCATGATCCCTTGAAATCAATTACACATGCTCGTAACATATCTTCTAGAATCTGGATTGTACGCTCTGATGGTCCGTCTGTCTGTGGGTGGAACGCGGTATTGAACTTCAATGTTGTTTCCATAGCCTTCGGCAATCCCTCCCATACTTGGAAGTAAATCGTGGATCTCTGTCGGACACAATGCTTTCTGGTACACCGTGTAATCGAACAATATTATCCACATACAGCTTTGCTAACCTTTCCAGTGTATACTGAGGTCGTATTGGTATGAAGTGAGCTGTTTTAGTCAGATGGTCTACAATCACCCAAACTACGTCAACTACTCGAGGAGTCAGTGCTAATCCCGTGACGAAGTCCATAGTGATGCAGTCCCATTTCCATGCTGGTTCCGGTAACGGTTTTAACAGTCCTGCGGGTCGTTGTCATTAAGCTTTTACTTTCTGACAATTTAGGCATTGAGACACGAACTTAGCTACATCTGCTTTCATTCCTCTCCACCAATACAGTTTCTTTAAATCATGATACATTTTTGTACTTCCAGGATGTATCGAATAGATGGTGGTATGGGCTTCTTTCATCAGTCGGTGTCTAATGTCCACACTTTCTGTTTCAGGTACACATATTCTTCCTTTGTATTTTAGTACTTTCTCTTCGTCCAAGGTGAACTCAGGATTAGTCCTACCTTTCTCGATATCTTCTTGTACTGTTCTCAGATAAGGATCTGATTTGATAGCTGTCTTCACTTCATCCATTATATCCGGTATAATTTTCAATGCAGAGAACATATTTGAGAATCGATGAATAAACCCTTGGTTGGCTGATCCATCCGTTGTATCTATCACATACTGCTCATTGCCGTGATTGAATACCATTTCGATAGTGCACATTGCTGCGGTTGTACTAACCTATCCTTGAGATTTTATCATTGCCTTTCTGCTCAACGCATCTGCTACTACATTAGCTTTCCCTGGATGATACCAGATATCACAATCATAGTCCTTCAATAGTTCCAACCATCTTCTTTGTCTCATATTCAATTCCTTCTGATTAAATAAATAAGTAAGACTTTTATGGTCGGACTTAATTTAAAATTTCTCTCCGTACAGGTAATGTCTCCATATCTTGACAGCATGTACTACTGCCGCTAACTCCAAATCTTGAGTGGGATAATTTTTTTCATGTGTCTTCAACTGTCTTGAGGCATAAGCAATTACTTGTTCTCCTTGCATAAGCACGCATCCTAATCCCAGTCCTGACGCATCAGTGTATAGGGTAAATGGTTGTCCTAGGAAAGGAATAGTCAAAATCGGAGCTGATATCAATCTGGTCTTCAATGTCTGGAAGCTCTTCTCACATTTATCCGTCCACACAACTTTTCACCTTTCTTAGACAAACTGGTGAGAGGTACGGCAATCTGGGAATAGTCTTCCACAAATCACCGATAATAACCAGCGAGACCCAGAAAACTTCTAATTTCTGCAACGCTCTTTGGTGCTTTCCACTTTACAATAACCTTGATCTTTCTGGGGTCCACTTTGATTCCTTCAGTGGATACTAGATGGCCTAGGAAGGCAACTTCACTTAACCAAAACTCGCACTTGGTAAATTTGGCATATAACTTCTCTTTCCTTAAACGCTGTAGGGCGGCGTTTAGGTTCTTGATATGAGTTTCTTTGTCCTTAGAATATACCAATATATCATCAATAAATACAATAACCGATGTATCCAACATGTCATGGAAAACCCGGTTCATAAGTTCCATGAAAGTTGCTGGTGCATTTGTTAATCCGAAAGACATGACCAAGAACTCATAATGTCCATATCTGGTCCTGAAAGCTGTTTTAGGAATATCACCCTCTTTAATCTTTAATTGATGATAACCTGACCGAAGATCGATCTTAGAAAATACCTTTGCTCCTTGCAACTGATCAAACAAGTCATCGATCCGAGGTAGTGGATATCGATTCTTGATTGTCAGTATTTAACTCCCGATAGTCGATACATAATCGAACACTATCGTCCTTCTTCTTTACGAATAATACCGGTGCTCCCCATGGTGATATACTGGGTCGAATATAACCCTTGTCTAGCAGTTCTTGTAGTTGCACTTTTAATTCCTTCAGTTCAGTAGGAGCCATTCTATAAGGTGCTTTTGACACTGGTGCGGCTCCTGGTGTAAGATCTATCACAAACTCTGTGGCTCGGTCGGGTGGTAATCCTGGTAGTTCCTCCGAAAATACGTCGGAATAGTCCCGCACTACATCAATATCTTCCAGTCGTGATGCTTCCTTGGTTAGGTCGACCACTGATACTAGATACCCGACTGCTCCCTTCTCAAGGCACTTCTTAGCCTTCAGTGCTGAGAGTATAAGCTTGCGTCTACGGGGAAGTTTGGTTCCCGAAAAACTGAATTCTGCTCCTTCTTTGTCTTTGAATGTTAGCTTCTTTTCGGCGCATAATAGGTTTGTAGAATGCCGAGCTAACCAGTCCATTCCCAAGATGACGTCAAAGTCTGCCATCTCAAGTTGTATCAAGGTTGCATCTAAGGTTTTCTCGCCAATGAGAACTGGACATGGTCCATAACCTTTCTCTAATTCCACTTTTAACCCCATTGGTGACCGTACAAGTAGTTTGTAGTCCAATGTTTTGATGGGTAGATTCAACTTCTTTCCGAATGACACAGATATAAAGGAATGAGTAGCTCCTGAATCAAAGAGTACTCTGGCGGGTACGCCATTTATAGGTACGATACCTGTGATTTATTTTTACTTAGTCTACATGCTCATACAATGTAATTACAAATAAAATGGTTTCAGTCATACCTGTGACCACATCGGGTGATGCGGCAGCATCCTCAGATGTAACAGCATATACTCGTCCTTGATGTACTTGCTTCTTGGGCTTAGGACACTCCCTTATCATATGTCCCACTTGATTGCAGTTGTAACATCTCGGACCTTCAGAATTTGGCTTTGGAAGCTGTTGCGTTACCGGGGTAGTCTTGGATGCAGCAGTAAAGCCTTGAGCACGGAAGGGTTTAAATGTCTTGTTGTTCCCTCCGTTATAGGCGTTTCCGGCTGGCCTTTTTATGCCTCTGTTCTGTGTAAAGTAGCTTTCCTTCTGGCTCGATTCTATGACTCGAGCAATTTGAACAGCTTCATTATATATCTTCTTTTCCAAGCCCAGAACGTGCTCTCTGATGCTTCCTCTCAGTCCCGTGACAAACCTACGGGTCTTAGTGTCTTCTTCCTGCATGCTGAGTGGTGCAAAGAAATACAGCTCTTCGTAACGCTGTTGATATGCATCCACGGACATCTGTCCCTGATATAAACTCAGGAATTCCTTCTCCATAGAGTCTCTGAAGCTTCGGGGAAAATACTTCTCGAAGAACGCTTCTTTATAGATAGCCCAAGTCAGTAGGGCGTGCTTGGTCAATAGGTAAGTCCTAGTATATTTCCACCAATGATGTGCATCATCCTTTAGCATGAAGGTGGCACATAGTACTTTTTATTCTTCAGTGATAGTCATCATAAGAAAGTTTCTCTCCATCTCGTCGATCCAATGTGCTGGCCATAACGGATCCGACGGTTTACCGTTAAATTCCTTGGGTTTCATCTTCAGAAATCTCTCAACCAGTCGAGAGTGATCTAGCTGATTTTGGGGGTATGCCCCAAACATGGGTTGTGGATACTGATAGTTAACCTGAGCTGCTTTCGGACCTAGTACTGGAATCTGTGCAGCTGGTGGTTGAGGTGTTTGAGGTGCTGGGTGGTTACCCACCGGTGCTGCACTGGCTTGTCCCGTCTGCATGGGTGTAGCATGTGCGGCTTGGAACATGATTCCCATTGCAACTTGCATTTGAGCCTGTGCGTGTTGCATCTGTTACAGCTGCTGTGCTAAATTCATCACCACTGTTGCTAACTCTGGTGGTGGAGGTGGCAAGTTTGTAGGATTTTCCTGATCCGGGTTTTCTGGTACATATATATTCTCCTGGTTAGTTTCCTCCACAGGTGGTGGTGGTGGAACTGCATTTCGGCTATGTCTGGTTACTCTACGTCCTAACATAATTTCTTCTGAGATTGGTGGTGCCTGAAAATCATCAAAATAGGTGAGACAATCATTTATACTTCATGTAGACACGTTAACCGATGTAAAATTCCAAAATTTCCAGCTCAGTTTATGAAAAATTCTGTCTTTTCTATGCAGGGTCGATGGTATGTCCGACCCTCAGTATCCGACCCTGAGAATGACCTGTTCTTCCTGAGAGCTGAGGGTCGATGTGAGGGTCGATGGGTATCCGACCCTCAATATCCGACCCTGGGTTTTCTGTCAGATTCCCGAGAGCCGAGGGTCGATGGTCCTGGTCGAATTGTACGACCCTTAGACCAAAAATCAGACCTTTAAGATCCGATTCTGGGTTCATTCTCTCTTATTTCCCTCCTGTTTCGACTCGTCTCTCACCTCTGAGTTGCTACAGTGCCACTCCGCTATTTTGGTCAATTTGGATCCGTGTTTCAACATCAACATCATCCATACAGGTATGTTTTCTCATTTTTACCTGTTTTTAGGTTTCCATTTCTAGGTTTTGGTCCAATTAACCCGTATTTTTCAAATTAAACTTTTTTCAATCGTAAAAATTTGATTTTTATTGGGGGCTTTTGTTATTGGTGTCTCGAGGAATGAAAGCCCTCAAAATTTTTTGAGTTTCATCGGTTGGTTATCGAGAACTTGGATTTTTACTCTTTTTGCCCTAATTTGTCGAAATTTTTGATTTCTTGAAATTTCTTCAAATTGGACCTCATTAGTTAAAGTTTCCTACTGTATGTGTGTTGTAGGATATGTTAGAACCTACGTAAGTCCTCCTGCACACGTGTATGGGTGACAAGTGAGGCTTTTGGCCACTTACGTCGTTATAATGTCAAATTTTGGATTTTTATCCTATTAACTCATTATCTGTTTTTCTTTGCAGATACCATGGCTCGTACTAAGGTACCCAGAGTTCGTAATCCGCTTCGCTTCCGCTCCAATGAAGCCGAGGCACAGTATGCCCACTACGCTCGTAAGGAAGTAGAGGGTGGTCGTATGGTGAACTTGGCTGAGCTAGCCCTGTTCAATGTGGAGAGAGCATTTGGTGATATGGGGTGGCTTCCTGTCATCACTTACGACGCGTGCACATGCCTGGATTTAGTGCGACAGTTTTATTGTAATCTCCAGGTGGTGGGGGATTACAATGATGTGGATAGGGGTCACGAGCTACGCATCATTAGCTATGTAAAGGGAGTGAACATTTGACTATCGGCAGCTGGCCGATCTACTGGGCATTCCCTATGATGGCCCTATGGTTTACTGTGCGCCTGGAGAGCCCTAGTTTGTTTCCATGGAGATGAGGGCTGAGATTGATAGTCAGCTGCTACGACCTGATCGCTGGCAGATGAGAGCTTGTTATATGCGTCCGGCTCCACAGGTCTTCTGCAAGATTATCCAGCATAATCTAATTCCACAGAGTGGCCATTATGAGAGGGTTTCTCAGCTGACCAATATCTGTTGTACAGCATATGCACTAGGCATCTCGTCTGCCTTCCTTACATCATCATGCGGACTATGATCAGTGCCACACTGCCCAGTCATAGGGGTAATCTACCCTATGGACGTATGATCACTGTTCTGCTTACTCGCCTGGGGGTTGAATTGGTGGATGAGAAGATTCAGGAGAAAACCTTCTCGTCGCCTCTAGATTGGGAGGCTATCTGCAAGATGGGTATGCGGGATGCCCAAGTCAGTGATGAGGAGAGGAACGAGATGGTGCGCCCTCACACTCGTAGGCAGCTGCTGCCACTGCTAGAGCTCATGCGGATCCTGCCGAGGATGATGACCGCATGTATATGGATGTCGACTCGATACCACCGCCTTTACCTATGCATGCGGCTGGAGTTGGTACTTCTTCTGCGGCGGATCCTACAACTGAGACTGGTCCTTCTCATGCGGCTGGTCCTTCACGCCCACCTTCTGATATGATGGAGATGTTGCATGAGATCAGAGAGGCTCAGCGCAGATCTGATCTGAGGATGGAGGAGTTGCTAGACGCCCAGTGTCGGACTGATCAGCGGGTGGCTGATCTTACAGCTAGTCTTCAGGCGACTTAGACCCAGGTGGCCTGGTTGACCAGAGTCTATGCCGAGGACTATGACAGAGACCGCGAGGCACCGCCTCCTCCTTCACCTCCAGCTTCTTGAGTGTATCTTTTCCCTTGTACTACAGAGTAACTGTCCGGGTTGTGGACAGTACTCTGCTTTAGTTATGTATATACATTTGTGTCTCTCATATTGTATGTAAAATTATTTCTCCTTTAATAGATGCATTATTCTCTTTTTAAATTTGGTCTCAACCATCACTTGTGCTTATAGTATGTTTGTATTAAAGTTTTTACTTTTATCCTATCTTAGTTCACAATTGTCTTGAATGTATGCTAGTTGAGCGGACAAGGCCTGATATGCTCTGATACCAAGTTGTCACACCCCAATTCCACACTATTCAGAACGGTGTGATGAACCGCTAACAAACCAACGGTTCAACCAGGATCTCGAGTAGGCTATATCCGTGTTATCTAAACTCCATACATCCACATAAATAATCAGAGTAAATAAAACAAATAGCGGAAATCTTATAATAAAATGAACTGAGAATCTATTGTGATATCAATATTTAAATAACGAAATTATTTTGTATCAACTAAGACATAAATAAATAAATATCCAATACATGTCTTTAATAAATCCAAATAAATAAACTAAAAATCTAATCGAATACACATGAGTTGCACTCGCAAGAGATGTCATGTGTATCCATTTCATCTTCAGCTACCATCGCTGCAACGTTCCCATACTCTGGAGCATTTATATAATCTTCAACGGTTAAACCTGCATCATCAACTAAAAATATTCGACGTCGAAGGGTGTGCACACATCATGGCTCAGTGAGCAAACAAAACAATGAAACAATACATATGCATGCAATCAATTTATATCTTTGGTCCGGTTTAAAGTTTACACTGTGCTATAGAAAGGATAGGTGGCCGCCGCACCTCTATACACAAGTGTGTGGATATGCCCAATGACTCCTGCACTGTCGCCTACAACACCCAAAATGGCACAATATACATCCCATTAAAACGGCATGGCTGTACCAGTTGATACCATACCAACAAATAAACCCCTGCTGGCTAGGGTTGCAAACTGGGCTCGCAACTAACCAATCCTAAATGCCAAATAGTGTATCCAAGGCTTCACCCCAGCATCCCTCAGAACATCCATAGAGATAGAGCTAAGGCTTCCCGGTAGAGTCAGAGACTACAAGGACCGAGACCACCTCCCCTGATGCTCTACGACATAATAGTTCTGCTAAGGTAATGGCGATACGACGACATCAGTGGACATGACTTAAGTAGACCATGGCACAATATACACCCCATGAAGAACGGTCATGGTTGTACCGGTTGATACCATCCCTACCCTCACCATATACACTGGCCAAACACAAACATTCATATGCCTATTCCTACTCATCATCATCATCATCATGTTATAAGCAGTAAAGTAAATATGCATGAACAATTAATAGAAAATTTTGGATGGCATGTTGAATGCACACATAAGCATACACGCATAGAATCAATATGGCATTGGACTCAAGAAGTAAAACAGTTTATTATTAACCAGTTAGTTTAGGTCTTGTTCCCTCACCTTAGCTTGCTAATAGATACTCTTCCAAGCTTTAGAATCACCTTTATAATGTTATTATATTGCTAGAAGACCTAACAAAGCCGATAAAATTTAATTAGAATTTATTCAGAATTTAAAAACCATTCTGTTAACTGAGGGTCGGAGGTAGGGTCGGAGTCATGATCGACCCTGGGTGCGACCCTCCCCAATCTGGACTTCCCGAACATTGAGGGTCGGTCCTCAGGATCACATAGGGTCGGATGGTCATCGACCCTTTGTGCGACCCTCGGTGGATTTTGGTCAATTTCCCTCCTTTTAGTCCATCCTTCATGTTTGGGGTCCTATGGCTTTCTCCTACAGTCCATTCAACATTCATTCCATGGTCTAGAACCATGAATCATCCACCTAGATAGCTTTCATGTAATCTCCCATAGTTTTCTATGAAAACCTAACCATGGGTTGATGGATTGGGTTTCTCCGAGATCATACTCTCATCATTATCTAACCTAAGGTCTGTAGAAACTCATGGAATTAGTATCCATACCTGAGAAGATTACTCCCTCTTTGCAACTCTTCTCCTTTTTGCTATCTTCTTTTCCTTGCTTCTCTTCTTCTCCTTTTTCTTCTCTTCTCTTTCTCTCAATTTAATTAGGGTTGTAAAAGGAGTGAAAGAGGCTTAGGGATGTCCTTTAAATAGAGTAGAAACATCAAAAAATAAGTCACTTTGAGATTAGAAAAGAATCCAAATCGAAAATTAGGAAATTTCCTAATTTCAGTTTCGGCGGCAACTGAGGGTTAATGGGAGGGTCGATGATCCCGTCGATCCTAGGGTTCCTATGGTGTCCGACCCTCCCTATAAAACTGAGGGTCTGACTTTCTGTCTTGGGGGGTTCGACCCTTCTTTGCTGGGTATGCGACCCTCCCCTTAAATTGAGTGTTTTAGGGTCGATTTGATACCCGGGATCATGATCTTCTTCATGCCTTTGGTCCATTTCACTCAACCATGATGGGTAAACCTGGTTCAAGGTGATAAGACCGGGTTAGTTTGATACGGGTCTTACACATGTAGTATGCACATTACAAACATATTCGCCTAGGATCAAGCATAGAATTGGACTCAAGAAAAGAGAAAAATAGCTTATTATTAACTAATTAGTTTAGGGTTTAGGGTTTAGAATTGGACTCACCTTAGCTTGCTAATAGATCCTCTTTCAAGCTTTAAGATCACCTTTATATTGTTATTATATTGCTAGAAGACCTAACAAGTCGATAGAATTTAATTAGAACTAATTCTGAATTCTAAAACCATGCTATTAACTGGGGGTCGGAGGTAGGATCGGAGTAATGATCGACCCTGGGTGCGACCACCCCTATTCTGGACTTCCCGAACACTGGGGGTCGATGCTCAGGGTCTGGTAGGGTCGATTGGCCATCGACCCCCCATGCGACCCCCTGTGGGTTTTGGTCGATTTTCTTCCTTCAGTCTATTCTTCGTGTTTGGGGTCCTATGGTTTGCTCCTACAGTCCATTCCGCAGATGTTCTATGGCCTAGAATCATGATTCATTCACCTATATGGCTTTCATGATTTTCCCCATGGTTTTCCATGAAAACCTAACCATGGGTTGATGGTTTGGGTTTCTCTGAGATCATACTCTCTTCATTATCTACCCTAAGGTATTTAGAAACTCATGGAACTAGTATCCATACCTGAGAAGAATACTCCTTCTCTGCAACTCTTCTCCTTTCTGCCTTCTTCTCTTCTTTCCTTCTCTTCCTTCTCTTCTCTTTCTCTCAATTCAATTAGGGTTGTAAAAGGAGTGAAAGAGGCTTAGGGACGTCCTATTTATAGAGTAGAAACTCCTAAAATAAGTCCCATTGAGATTAGGAAGGAATCCCATTGAAATTAGGAAAGTTTCCTAATTTCTGTTTTTACCGAGTACCGGGGGTTGATAGGGGGGTCGGAGATCCCGTCGACCCCTGGTTCCTAAAGTGTCCGATCCCCCATGTAAAACTAGGGGTCTGACTTCTGTCTTGGGGGGTTCCGACCCTCCCTTGCTGGGTATGCGACCCTCCCCTTAATTTAAGTGTTTTTGGGTCAATTGAATACCTGGGATCGTGATCTCCTTCATGCACTTTGTCCATTTGGCTCATCCATGATGGGTAGACCTGGTTCAAAGTGGTAAGACCAGGTTAGTTTGATACGGGTCTTACAACTCTTCCCTACTTATAAAAATTTCATCCCCGAAATTGTTTATACCTTCGGAGTCAAATTAATGAGGGTATTGCTTTCGCATAGCACTCTCTTCTTCCCATGTAATTTCTTCCATGTCTCTACTTCTCCAAGTGACCTTAACATAATGGATATCTCGGTTGCGTAGTCGTTGAACCTTTCGGCTAGTGATTTCAGTTGGTGTTACTTCAAAGGTCAAATCATCAATCAAATCAGGTAGATCTACTGTCAGAACGTGCGTTGGATCCTTGACATACTTCTTCAATAAGGAAATATGAAATACGTCATGCATACTTGACATAGATGGTGGTAGTGCTAACTGGTAAGACACTTTCCCACGCTTAGCTAGAATCTCATATGGCCCGACATATCTTGGACTTAGTTTCCCTTTTTGTCCAAACCGTTTCAGGCCTCGCGTAGGCGATACCTTTAAGAATACTTTATCACCCACGATGAACTCAAGATCTTTGCGTCGAGTATCTGCATATTACTTCTGACGATTCTGGGCTATTCTCACTCTTTCCTTGATAATGTCGACCACATTATAAGTCTCTTCAACAAATTCTGGTCCAACGAGACTACGTTCCCCAACTTCATTCCAAAACAACGGAGTTCATCACTTTCTGCCATACAATGCTTTATAGGGTGACATCTGTATGGTAGCCTGATAGCTGTTGTTATAAGCGAACTCGATCAGTGGTAACTTTTCATCCCATGATCCTTTAAAATCAATTACTCATGCTCGTAGCATATCTTCTAGAATCTGAATTGTACGCTCTGATTGTCCATCTGTCTGTGGATGGAATGCAGTACTAAACTTCAGTGTTGTACCCATAGCCTTTTGCAATCCTTCCCAAAACTTGGAAGTAAATCGTGAATCTCTATCGGACACAATGCTCTCTGGGACACCGTGTAATCGAACAATATTATCCACATACAGCTTTGTTAACCTCTCTAGTGTGTACTGAGGTCGTATCGGTATAAAGCGAGCTATTTTTGTCAGGCAGTCTACAATCACCCAAACTGCCTCAACTACTCGAGGAGTCAGTGGTAATCCTGTGACGAAGTCCATAGTGATGCAGTCCCATTTCCATGCTGGTTCCGGTAACGACTGTAACAGTCCTGTGGGTCTTTGTCGCTCAGCCTTTACTTTCTGACAATTTAGGCATTGAGACACGAACTTCGCTACATCTGCTTTCATTCCTCTCCACCAATATAGTTTCTTTAGATCATGATACATTTTTGTACTTCCAGGATGTATCGAATAGATGGTGGTATGGGATTCTTTCATCAGTCGGTGTCTAATGTCCACACTTTCTGTTTCGGGTACACATATTCTTCCTTTGTACTTCAGTACCTTCTCTTCGTCCAAGGTGAACTCAGGGTTAGTCCTTCCTTTTTCAAAGTCTTCTTGTACCGTTCTTAGGTAAGGGTCTGCTTTGATGGTTGTCTTCACTTCATCAATTATATCCGGTATAATCTTCAATGCAGCGAACATATTTGAAAACCGATGAATAAACCCTTGGTTGGCTGATCCATCCATTGTATCTATCACACACTGCTCATTGCCGTGATTGAATACCATTCCGGTAGTACACATTGCTGCAGTTGTGCTAACCTCCCCCTGAGATTTTATCATTGCCTTTCTGCTCAACGCATCCGCTACTACATTAGCTTTTCCCGGATGATACAGGATATCACAATCATAATCTTTCAATAGTTCCAGCCATCTTCTTTGTCTCATATTCAACTCCTTTTGATTAAATAAATAAGTAAGACTTTTATGGTTCGATTTAATCCAGAATATCTCTCTGTATAGGTAATGTCTCCATATCTTGGCAGCATGTACTACTGCAGCTAACTCCAAATCATGAGTGAGATAATTTTTCTCATGTGTCTTTAACGGTCTTGAGGCATAAGCAATTACTTGTTCTCCTTGCATAAGCACACATCCTAATCCCAGTCCTGACGCATCGGTGTATAGGGTAAATGGCTGTCCGGGAACAGGAATAGTCAAAATCAGAGCGGATATCAATCTGGTCTTCAGGGTTTGGAAGCTCTTCTCGCATTTATCCGTCCACATAAACTTTTCACCTTTCTTAGTCAGACTGGTGAGAGGTACGGCAATCCGGGAATAGTCTTCCACAAATCGCCGATAATAACCAGCGAGACCCAGAAAACTTCTAATTTCTGCAACGCTCTTTGGTGCTTCACACTTTACAATAGCTTCGATTTTGTTAGGATCCACTTTGATTCCTTCAACGGATACTACATGGCCTAGGAAGGCGACTTCACTTAGCCAAAACTCACACTTGGTAAATTTGGCATATAGCTTCTCTTTCCTTAAACGGTGTAGAGCGGCGTTTAGATTCTTAATATGGGTTTCCTTGTCCTTAGAATATACCAATATATCATCAATAAATATAATAACCGACGTATCCAACATATCGTGGAAAATCCGGTTCATAAGTTCCATGAAAGTTGTTGGTGCGTTTGTTAATCCAAAAGACATGACCAAGAATTCATAATGTCCATATCTGGTCTTGAAAGCTGTCTTAGGAATATCACCATCCTTAATGTTCAACTGATGGTAGCCTGACCGAAGATCGATCTTAGAAAATACTTTTGCTCCTTGCAACTGATCGAACAAGTCATCGATCCGAGGTAGTGGATATTGATTCTTGATTGTCAGTTTGTTCAACTCCCGATAGTCGATACATAATTGAACGCTACCGTCCTTCTTCTTTATGAACAATACTGGCGCTCCCCATGGTGATATACTGGGTCGAATATAACCCTTGTCCAGCAGTTCTTGTAGTTGTACTTTCAATTCCTTTAGTTCAGTAGGAGCCATTCGATAAGGTGCTTTTGATATTGGTGCGGTTCCAGGTACAAAATCTATCACAAACTCTGTGGCTCGGTCGGGTGGTAATCCTGGTTGTTCCTCAGGAAATACGTAGGGGTAGTCCCGCATGACATCAATATCTTCCATCCATGGTGCTTCTTTGGTGAGGTCGACCACTGATACTAGATATCCGACTGCTCCCTTCTCAAGGCACTTCTTAGCCTTTATTGTTGAGAGTATGAGCTTGCGTTTACGGGGAAGTTTGGTTCCCGAAAAACTGAATTCTGCTCCTTCTTTGTCTTTAAATGTTAGCTTCTTTTTGGCGCATAGTAGGTTCGCAGAATGCCGAGCTAACCAGTCCATTCCCAAGATGACGTCAAAGTCTGCCATCCCAAGTTGGATCAAGGTTGCATCTAAGGTTTTCTCGCCAATGAGAACTGGACATGGCCCATAGCCTTTTTCTAACTCCACTTCTAACCCCATCGGTGATCGTACAAGTATTTTGTAGTCTAATGTTTTGATGGGTAAATTCAGCTTCTTTCCAAATGACACAGATATAAAAGAATGAGTAGTTCCTGAGTTAAAGAGTACTCTGGCGGGTATGCCATTTATAGGTACGATACCTGTGATTTATTTTTCTTAGTCTACATGCTCATACAATGTAATACAACTTAAAAGGTTTCAGTCATACCTGTGACCACATCGGGTGATGCGGCAGCATCCTCAGATGTAACAGCATAAACTCGTCCTTGATGTAGCTGCTTCCTGGCTTAGGACACTCCCTTGCCATATGCCCTGCTTGGTTGCAGTTAAAACATTTTGGGCCTTCAGTATTTGGCTTTGGCTGATGTTGAGCTACTGGGGTAGTCTTGGGTGCAGTAGCAAAGCATTGAGCACGGAAGGGTTTAAATGTCTTATTATTCCCTCCGTTATAAGCATTTTCGGCTGGTCTTTTCATACCTTTGTTCTGTGTGAAATAGCGTTCCTTCTGGCTCGATTCTATAACTCGAGCAATTTGCATAGCTTCATTATATATTTTCTTCTCCAATCCTAGAACATGCTCTCTAATGCTTCCTCTAAGCCCCGTGACAAACCTTCGGGTCTTAGTGTCTTCTTCTTGCATGCTGAGTGGTGCAAAGAAAAACAGCTCCTCATAACGCTGTTGATATGCATCCACGGACATCTGTCCCTGATATAAACTCAGGAACTCCTTCTCCATAGAATCTTTGAAGCTTCGGGGAAAATACTTCTCAAAGAAAGCTTCTTTATAAATAAACCAGGTCAATAAGGCGTGCTTGGTTAATAGATAGGTCCTGGTAAATTTCCACCAATGATGTGCATCACCTTTTAGCATGAAAGTGGCACATAATACCTTTTCTTCTTCTGTAACAGTCATCATAAGAAAATTCCTCTCCATCTTGTCGATCCAATGTGCTGGCCATAAAGGATCGGACGGTTTACCGTTAAACTCCTTGGGCTTCATCTTTAAGAAACGCTCAACCAGTCGGGAGTGGTCCATCTGATTCTGAGGGTATGCCCCAAACATAGGTTGTGGATACTTGTAATTAGCCTGAACTGCTCGGGACCCGGTACCTGGAATCTGTGCGGCTGGTGGTTGAGGTGTTTGAGGTGCTGGGTGGTTACCCACCGGTGCTGCACATGTTTATCCAGTTGGCATTGGTGTAGCATGTACTGCCTGAAACATAATGCCCATTGCTATATGCATTTGAGCCTGTGCGTGTTGCATTTGTTGAAGCTGTTGCGCTAGGTTTATAACCACAGTTGCCAGCTCCGGTGGTGGGGGTGGCAAGTTTATAGGATTTGCCTGGCCCAGATTTACTGGTGATGCAACCTGCAGATTTCCCTGTGCATAAACATTTTCTTGGCTGACTTCCTCCACAGGTGGTAGTGGTGGAACTGCGTTTCGGCTTTGCCTGGTAACTCTACGTCCAGCCATATGTTCCTCTGAGATTGGTGGTGCCTGAAAATCAATAAAATACGTGAGGCAATCATTTATACTTCATGTAGACACGCTAACCGATGTTATTTTCAAAGTTTTCAGATCATTCTGTGAAAAATACTGTCTTTTCTATGCAGGGTCGATGGTGGGGGTCGATGGTATGTCCGACCCTCAGTATCCGACCCTGGGAATCACCTGTTTTTCCCGAGAGCCAGGGGTCGATGGATGTCCGACCCCCAGGTGCGACCCCTGGTTTTCTGTCAGGTTCCCGAGAGCTGGGGGTCGATATGGGGGTCGATGTTCCTGGTCGAATTCTCCAACCCCCGGACCAAAAATCAGATTTTTAAGGTCCGATTCTGATTCATTTCCCATTCTTCCTCCTCCGTTTCGACTCGTCTCTCACCTCTGAGTTGCTATAGTGCCAACTCCGCTATATTGGTCATTTCGGTTCCGTGTTTCGATGTCTACATCATTCCTACAGGTATGTCTCCTCACTTTTACCTGTTTTTAAGTTTTCATTTCTAATTTTTTGCCCGTTTATCTTGTATTTTTCAAATCAAAATTTTTCCAACCGTAAAAATTTGATTTTTATTGGGGGCTTTTGTTATTGGTGACTCGAGGAACGAAAGCCCTCAAAAATATTTGGGTTTCATCGGTTGGTTATCGAAAAACTCGAATTTTGATCTTTTTGCCCTAATTTGTCAAAATTTTTGATTTCTCGCAATTTCCTCAAATTGGATTCCATTAGTTAGGATTTCCTACTGTGTGAGTGTTGCAGGATATGTTAGAACCTACGTAAGTCCTACTGCCCACGTGTATGGGCAAAAATAAGGCTTTTGGCCAATTTACGTCGTTATAATGTCCAAATTTTGGATTTTTATATCCTACTAACATATTATCTATTTTTCCTTTCTTATTTACAGATACCATGGTTCATACCAAAGTACCCAGGGTTCGCGATCCTCTTCATTTTCGTTCCAACGAAGCCGAGGCACAGTATACCCACTACGCTCGCAAGAAAGTAAAGGGTGGTCGTATGGTGAACTTGGCTAAGTTAGCCTTGTTCAACGTGGAGAGAGCCTTTGGTGATATGGGATGGCTCCCTGTCATCACTTACGACGCGTGCACCCTTCCGGATTTGGTACGCCAATTCTATTGTAACCTCCAGGTGGTGGGGGATTACAATGATGTGGAGAGGGGTGATGAGTTGCGCATCACGAGCTACGTCAAGGGGATTGACATCTCATTCGATTATCGGCAGTTGGCCGACCTCCTGGGCATTTCCTATGCTGGCCCATGGTTTTCTATGCTCCCGGAGAGCCCCAGTTCTTCTCTCTACAGATGAGGGCCGAGATCGATAATCAGCTCCTACGACCTGATCGCTGGCAGATGAGGGCATGTTATATGCGTCTAGCTCCACGGGTATATTGCAAGATCATTCAGCATAACCTGATCCCGCAGAGTGGTCATTATGAGAGGGTTTCCCAGCTGACCCAGTATCTTCTATACAGTATTTGCACTAGGCAGCCCGTCTGCCTTCCGTACATCATCATGCGTACCATAATCACTGCTACGTTGCCCAGTCACACTGGTAACCTTCTTTACAGACGTATGATCACTACCTTGCTTACCCGCCTGGGGGTTGATTTAGTGGATGAGAGGATTCAGGAGAAGTCCTTCTCATCGCCTCTAGATTGGGAAGCTTTTTGCAAGATGGGCATGCAGGATGCTCAGGTCAGTGATGAGGAGAGGAACGCGATGGTGCGACGTCGCACTCGCGTAGAGATAGCTGACGCTGAGGCAGCTGCCGCCGCCGCTGAAGTTCATACGGAGCCTGCTGGTGATGATGACCATATGTACATGGATGTAGACTCTATACCACCTCCTTCACCTACACATGCGGCTGGAGCTAGTACTTCATATGTGGCTGGTCCTTCACATGCGGCTGGTCCTTCTCATGCGGCTGGTCCTTCACACCCACCTTCTGATATGATGGAGATATTGCATGAGATCAGAGAGGCTCAGCACAGATCTGATCTAAGGATGGGGGAGTTACTAGACGCTCAGTGGGTGAGAGTGGATGAGCTACTAGACACCCAGCGTACATCAGACATGAGGATGGGTGAGCTCATAGAGGCTCAGCGCCGGACTGATCAGCGGGTAGCTGATCTTACAGCTAGTCTTCAGACGACCCAGACTCAGATAGCCTGGTTGACTAGAGTCTACGCTGAGGAATATGACAGAGATCGTGAGGCACCGCCCCCTCCTTCACCTCCAGCTTCATGATTGTACTTATTTTCTTTCTTTGTATTACAGAGTAACTGTCCGGGTTGTGGATTGTACTCTTTTTTAGCTATTTTTACATGTTTGTTTATCTCTCATTGTATTTAAAATTGTTCTTCCTTTAATAGATGCATTATTTTCTTTTCAAATTTGGTCTCAAACATCACTTGTGCTTATAGTGTGTTAATATTACAGTTTTTACTTTTATCCTATCTCAGTTCACAATTCATCGTGAAGGTATGCTAGTTTAGCGGACACGCCTGAGATGCTCTGATACCAAGTTGTCACACTCCAATTCTATACACTTCAGAATGGTGTGATGAACCACTAGTAAACCAACGGTTCAACCAGGATCTCGGACTAGCAGAAACCATTTTATCTAAACCTCATACATCCACATTCATAATCAGAGTAAATACACAATAGCAGAAGTCTTATAGTAAAATGAACTGAGAAATCTACTGTGATATTAATATTTAAATAGCAAATTATTCTGTATCAACTAAGACATAAATAAATATCAAATACATGTCCTTATTAAATCCAAATAAAGAAAACAAAAAAAAATCTAATTGAATACACATGAGTTGCACTCGCAAGAGGAGTCATGTGTATCCACTTCTTCTTCAACTTCCATCGCCACCACGTGCCCGTATACTGGAGCATTCACATAATCTTCGACGGTAGTACCTGCATCATCAACTAAAAATATTTGACGTCGAGGGGGTGAGCACACATCATGGCTCAGTGAGAAAACAAAACAATGCAACAATACATATGCATGCAGTCAATTCATATCTTTGGTCTGGTTTAAAGTTTGCAATATGCAATAGAAAGGTTTAGGTAGTCAAAGGTTAACGTTTATTGACCCAGCCTCTATACACAAGTGTGTGACGCCGCCTGAAGGTAACATTTATCATCGACTCACAAGCACCCAATTCATGAACATTGTACAACAAAGGTTAACGTTTATTGCTGTACAGTGCCATACCAACACGTAAGCCCCTGTTGGCGAGGGCTGTAAACTGGGCTCGCAACTAACTAATCGTAATGCCAAACAGTGTATCTAAGGCCTCACCCCAGCATCCCTCAGAACGTCCATAGAGAGAGAGCTAAAGCCCCCTGGTAGAGTCAGAGACTACAAGGACCGAGACCACCTCCCTTGATGCTCCACGACGTAATAATTCTGCTAAAGTAATGGCGATACGATGATGCTAATGCACAAGACTTGAGTTAGAGATAGAGCTAGAGTGCTGAGGCCCGGCCTATGACACCCCCCCTGATACTCGCTCACATCAAGTACACCAACCACACACATACATTCACATGCCTATTCCTATCATCATCATCAATATCACGTTATCAACAATAAAGTAAAAATGCATGAACAAATAATAGAAATATTGGATGACATGTAGTATGCTCATTACAAACATATTCGCATAGGATCAAACATAGCATTGGACTCAAGAAAAGAGAAAAATAGTTTATTATTAACCAATTAGTTTAGAGTTATGTTTCCTCACCTTAGCTTGCTAATTGATCATCTTTCAAGCTTTAAGATCACCTTTATATTGTTATTATATTGCTAGAAGACCTAACAAGTCGATAGAATTTAATTAAAACTAATTCTGAATTCAAAAACCATGCTATTAATTGGGGGTCGGAGGTAGGGTCGGAGTAATGATCGACCCTGGGTGCGACCACCCCTATTCTGGACTTCTCGAACACTGGTGGTCGATGCTCAGGGTCTGGTAGGGTCGATTGGCCATCGACCCCCCATGCGACCCCCTGTGGGTTTTGGTCGATTTTCTTCCTTCAGTCTATTCTTCGTGTTTGGGGTCCTATGGTTTGCTCCTACAGTCCATTTCGCACATGTTCTATGGCCTAGAATCATGATTCATTCACCTATATGGCTTTCATGATTTTTCCCATGGTTTTCCATGAAAAACTAACCATGGGTTGATGGTTTAGGTTTCTCTGAGATCATACTCTCTTCATTATCTACCCTAAGGTCTTTAAAAACTCATGGAACTAGTATCCATACCTGAGAAGAATACTCCTTCTCTGCAACTCTTCTCCTTTCTGCCTTCTTCTCTTCTTTCCTTCTCTTCCTCTTCTCTTCATTCTCTTCTCTTTCTCTCAATTCAATTAGGGTTGTAAAAGGAGTGAAAGAGGCTTAGGGACGTCCTATTTATAGAGTAGAAACTCCTAAAATAAGTCCCATTGAGATTAGGAAGGAATCCCATTGAAATTAAGAAAGTTTCCTAATTTCTGTTTTTACCGAGTACCGGGGGTCGATGGGGGGGTCAGAGATCCCGTCGACCCCTGGTTCCTAAAGTGTCCGACCCCCCATGTAAAACTGGGGGTCTGACTTCTGTCATGGGGGGTTTCGACCCTCCCTTGCTGGGTATGCGACCCTCCCCTTAATTTAAGTGTTTTTGGGTTAGTTTAATACCTGGGATCGTGATCTCCTTCATGCACTTGGACCATTTGGCTCATCCATGATGGGTAGACCTGGTTCAAGGTGGTAAGACCGAATTAGTTTGATACGGGTCTTACAGACTTGGTGTCCCTTCTAATAGTCCTGAGCTGTCTTGGACCTTTTTCTTTGATCTTGTTTGCCACTCGACAGGTTTCCTCAATAGACTCAGGTCTTAAAATTCTTCATTCTCCGACTTCGTTCCAAAACAAAGGAATTCGACATTTCTACTGTACCATGCTTCATAGGTTACATCTACATAGTAGCTTGTTAGCAAATTCAATCCACCTATAGCGTAGTTAGCCGCTCCAAAGCATACCGAGGTCGTATAGCAATGGAATGAGCTTTCTTCATCAGGCGATCAACAATCACCCAAACTGCGTCAACCGATCTGGGAGTTAGTGGCAATTCGGTAACATAGTTCATTGTAATGCAGTTTTACTTCCAGACTGGCTCCGATAGTGGTTGTAATAAGCCATGTTGGTCTTTGTCTTTCAGCCTATACTTGCTAATAATTCAGACACTGGAACACGCACTATGCCACATTTGTTATCATCCCTCTTTACCAGTACAATCTCTTATTGGTACTCTAGGATGCCCTGAATATTGAGTACAATGGGCTCTTATCATTATCCTCTTCATGATATCCGAGTCTTTATCTTCAGGTATTCAGAATCTACCTCTATATCTGAGTACCGTCTCCGCATCCAAAGTAAGTCAGGGTTAGGTTTTTCTTTCTCTAAATCTCCTTGCACCGTTCTTATATATTATCTAACAAAATTACTACCTTTACTTCGTCTATCAAATCCGAGACAATCTTTAATGCTGTGAACGTAAGCGAGGAACTATTGCTCCATCAGTTCATCCATAAGTTCTCGCTCAATTGGATCATCACGAGTTTCTATCAAATGTTACTCTTCCTCTAAATTTGAATCTGTTGCTGCGGAATAGAAGGCAGCATTTATACTCGGTCCTCTTTTTGGCTTCATTATTCACCTTTTTACTCAAAGCTTCAGCTACCACATTAGCCTTGCTCGAGCGATACTGCGTCTCACGGTCTTAATCCTTCAGTGTTCTAACCATCTTCTCTATCTCATGATTAACTCTTTCTGGTGAAGAGATAAATAAAACTGTTGTATTCCCATTTAATCTAAAATTCTTCTCTGTATAGATAATGTCTCCATGTCTTGATTGTATGAATCACCGCCACTAACTCCAAGTCATGGGTCGGGTAATTTTTTTCATGCTCCATCAGTTATCTTTTAACATATGCAATCGCTTGTTTACCTTACATCAACCCGCATCCTAAACCCAATCCGAAAGCTTCGATGTATTGGGTAAAAGGTTTCCCTGGTGTCAGAACAATCAAGATGGGAGTTGATATCAACCTTGTTTCTAGGGTCTGGAAACATTTTTCACACTTGTCAGTCCAATTAAACTCCTCTCCCTTCCTGGTTAGCTTGGTAAGAGGTTTTTGCGATCTTAGAGTGGTCCTCTACAATCGTCTGTAATAACCATCTAAACCCAAGAAACTTCTGATCTTCGCAATGTTCTTTAGGTGTTTCTCACCACATGATTACTTCTATCTTAATAGGGTGCACTTTAATCCCTTTTTTGAGGCTACGTAATCTAAGAAGATCACTTTGTTTATTCAGGTCTCATATTTCTTGGACTTGGCACAAAACTTTTCACTTATCAGCTGTTGTGAAGCTGCTCTAAGATCCGTGGTATGAGTTGTTTCATTCTTGGAATAAATCAAAATACCATCTATGAAAACTATGACCGACGTATCCAACATGTCATGAAACACCCAGTTCATTAGTTCCATAAGAAATGTAAGGGCATTGGTTAATCCAAATGTCACAATTGAGAACTTATAATTGGTTAATCCTGGTTCTAAAAACTATCTTCGAAATATCGCTGTCCAAATTCTTCAGCTGATGATATCTTGATCGAAGATCAATCTTAGGAAATACCTTTGTTCCTCGCGACTGTTTAAACAAGTCATCGATCTGAGGTTGTGAATGTCGATTCATGATCGTGAGCTTGTTTAGTTCCCGGTAGTATATACATAATCTGACACTACCGGCCTTCTTCTTTACGAATTGCATTGGCGCTTCCCGTGATGCAATAATTAGCCGATTAAAACCCTTGTCTAATAACTCTTGTAGTTGAGTCTTCAGTTTCTTCAATTCTATAAAAGCTATTCTATAGGGTGCCTTCGATACATGTGCCATCCCTGGTAACAAGTCGATAACGAACTCAGTTGCACAATCAGGTGACAACCCAAGTAAGTCTCCTGGAAACACATCAAGGAATTTATGCATCATATCAATATCTTCCTGCTGTAGTGCTTCTTTGGTAACGTATACCACAGATACCATATATCCAACTCCTTTCTCTTCAAAGCATTTCTTCTCCTTTAGCATAGAGAGGATAAGCTTTCACTTCTTAGGCAACATGCTGCCAATAAAACTAAATTATATTCTGTCTTTCTTCTTGAATGATAACCTCTTCTATGCACATAGACACTTTGTAGAGTCTTGAGACAACCAGTCTATTCCCAAGATGACGTCGAAGTCTGCCATCTCAAGTCGACTTAGGTTGCATCCAAATTCTATCCATCCATATGATTCAAACATTATTCATAACACTCGTCCAATACAACATCTAGTCCAAAAGGCTTAAACTAGCAAAATCTGGTATAAGGTCTTAAGATCTTGTGTAGTTCCTTCATCACTTAGTTTTTCAAAGACTATCACTAATAATATCATATACCAAAAAGTTCATTAGCTTACACTTTCTTTTATCATTCTATCATATATTTCGAAAAGCATCTTCTGACTATTTACTCATTACATATACCAAGTTTATCTATAAACATTAGGGTATATGCTTATATTCTTATTAATTCAGCCAAACTCTTTTGGTATTTTCTTAATAATCTCACTCGACATTGGGCATAACTCAGTATTACTTGTACCAATCCGAATACTATAAATGCCATGTTTTTTTACTTTATCCTTGTATCCACTCTTAGATTTGCCTTTAGGAATCTTCTGCCTTGTCAAAATTCATACCGATATAGCCATCTTTAACTCTACTTGAGTGCTATCTATTTCTTTACTGGATATTCTTGATAGTTCTCACTTTTTGCTCATACACTCTTTTATAGACATGACTCATATCCATTCAATCAGCAATCTCAAAATAGATTATCCATTACTTCATCTGAGGTCTCTTGGCTATAGAATCTAATCTGAATTGAATTATCTTCCTTCCCATAATTCTTTATTCACTAAACAGCTTATCAATGGATGTCGAGAAATATAAGAATCAGAATGTTTATCCAAAAACAATTCATTTTCTTCTCTCGAATTCAGGGTAATGACGAACACTTGCTTTATCTAATGAACTTAGGTTTAAAGAATCAGGAGTAAATCTATGGTAATCCAACCGGCATCAAAAGGTCGTTAAGTTGCATGGTGGTCCAAATATATGAAAATAGAGGTTCTACAGCTCTTAACCTCATGGTTACAGGTTTTATCGAGTATATAATGCCATTGGTCAAGGCACTACAGGAGTAAATCTGGAGAAAATTTTGGTACATCAATAAATCAGGTATAAATAAAAAAAATGTACGCTCAACATGATTAAACATTTAACTGTTCATTCAGTTCATATCTCTGTTCAAGTTGTCGATCATGAGAGTGGCTCAGATTGGTATAATCAGGACTAATACTAAAGAAACAATATCTGTAACTCCAATTGACAAGTTGAATCGATAAGGTATCCTGTCAACATACGAGAATTTAAAATCAGGTATGTGCATCCTCTATAATCATAAGAGTAAGTCTATAATGCACTGCATCCTATATAAACCTATCTAGTTATATGGCCACAATAGATTTGATCCTTTGCTGAAAACGTTTGAGGCTTCATCTTCAGAAAATATTCCTCAACCCTTGATGGATCATTCTGCCATGATGCAGCTATCCCATACATCGGTGGCTGATAAGGGTAACCACCTTGGTACACAACAAACAACCACCTTGATACACTGTTTGTTGTGTACCAAGCTTTTGCACTGGGGTGTGCATTACTAGGACTTGCTATATGGTAGACACAGTGTTATAGCTAACAGGAGCTGGGGGTACAGTGTTGCTACCAATTGGTACCGTACTTGGTTTGGCCCGGAGGTGTTGATGTAGCATTGGCAACTTGGATAGTGATTCACAGAGAAACTTGCATAGTCGGTCTCATCTGTTGTTGTTCTTGTATTTTGTCGGGCCAAGTTTACTACAACCGTAGCCAAGGCACTTGGTAGTCCAGGTAGATTGGCTGGAGTAGCCTGGTTGTTCACCTCCTTTGATTTGCTCCAATCTGATTATCATTATTAAGCATCAACTCAGATGAGTTTCCATTATCCATTCTCGACCCCGATAGTAGTGGGGTCAAGTTGCAACAACTTCTTAATGCTCAGTGGACAATGGATTAGCTTGTGGTGGATCTCACTTTGAGTCGCCACGTCACCCAGGAGTATTGCTTTATCTCTTTATAGTTACTCTCATTTTTGGTGTATGGTCATTATTCTCCTATCACTGTTGGATTTGGCCCGAGATCTTTCCCTTTACCTCTACAGGGATTTACGTGTTACTAGCCATTTTTTTTCTTTGTCATACATCGAGTTTCACATCTTGTGAGTACCAACTCGGTATTCTAATTTTCTGCTTTTTAGATGCTCCCTTCTTGCTACTGTACTATATCCTTTGTATACTTAGACAACTGCCCGACTTATAGATCGTACCCTATATTATTTGTTTATCATGATACATTTAGATTTTATTTTTCTGTCTGTGTTTACATATGGTTCCACCTTTTATATGTACATTATTGTCTTGTTTAAGTTCTGTCCTAACCGACACAGGTGCTTATGGTGTGTTTGTATTAAAACTTTAAATTTATCCTAACTCATTTCATAGATACAATCGTGAATGTATTCAGGTTTGATGGGCAAGGCCTGAGTGCTCTGATACCAAGTTGTCACACCCCAAATATGCACCAACCAGAATGGTGTGATGAACCGTTAATAAACCAACGGTTCAACTAGGATCTCGAATATGCTGTGTCTGTTTGTTTAAACCGTACACATCCACAACCATAATCAGAGTAAATAAACAATAGCGGAAGCCTTTATACTAATGAACTGAGAGTCTAACAGTGGTAACATAAATTAATTATTCAATTATCTTCAAAAGACTAAGACATAAAATAAAATAATTTAAACAATTACTTCGTCTGAATAATTTAAATAAAATCTAATCGAAGATGCATCAGTTGCACTCGCATGACGAATCATGCGACTCCATCATAGCTTCTGCATCCATTTCCGCAACATGTCCGTACATCAAAGCATTCATATAGTCTTCTACAGTGGTACCTGCATCATCAATTAAAAATATTCGACATCGAAAGGGTGAGCACACATCATGGCTCAGTGAGCAAACAAAACAATGCAACAAACATATGTATGCATTCAATTCATATCTTTGGTCTGGTTCATAAGTTTGCAATGTGCAATCGAAAGGATAGGTGGCCGTTGCACCTCTATACACGAGTGTGTGAAGCCTCCCAATGGATCAAACACCATTGCTGTCCCACATGCACCCACCATGGAATAGTAATAGAGCTAAAGTGCTTAGGACCGCACCGCATCACACTTCCCCTGATGCCCTACCCATACCAACACGTAAGCCCCTATTGGCGATGGCTTTCAAACTGGGCTTGCAACTAACCAATCCTAATGTCAAACAATGTATCCAAGGCGTCACCCCAGCATCCTTCAATACGTCCATAGAGATAGAGCTAAGGCCCTCCGACAGAGTCAGAGACTACATGGTTCGAGACCACCTCCCCTGATGCCCTACGACGTAATAGTTCCGCTAGGGTAATGGCAATACGACGATGTCAGTGGACAAGACTTGAGTAGAGATAGAGCTAGAGTCTGGTGACCGGGATGAACCACAGTGTCACGTCCTCCCCTTGATGCTCCACTCGCATCAAATATACTAACCATACACATACATTCACATGCCTATTCCTAGCATCATCATCATCATCATCATCATGTTATAATTAAACAGAATTAAATATGCATGAACAATTAATAGCAGCAATATTGGTTGACATGCGAAATGCACAATACACGCATACAAGCATAGAATCATTCATGGCATTGGACTCAATAAACAAAAACAATTTATTATTAGCCAATTAGTTTAGGTCTTGTTCCCTCACGTTTGGTTGATCGTAGATCCTCGTCCAAGCTTTATGAATCACTTTTAAATCACTGAAAAACCAAATCAAGTTGATAGATTTTAATTAGAATTAATTCCCTTAAGTTTAGACTAACAGAAGCTGAGGGGTCGCAGGTGGGGTAGCACCTGGGGTCTCAGTTTCTGCGACCACAGGGTTTAGGGTCGCAGGTGGGGTTGGACATACTTCGACCCTACGTGCGACCACGACCCTCCCTGGAACTTCCCAAGGGTATGTGGTAGAACATGTGGGTCTCGTGGGGTCGGATATCAAGCGACTCTATGTTTGACCACACATGTCCTGGTCAACCTTTCACTCTTAAGTCCATTCCTTTATGTTTGAATCCTTTGGCTTACTATCATGGTCCTTCCTATGATTGCTCTATGGCTCAAAACCCTAATTTTTATACACTATCCAATGTCCACAATGATTTCCTCCATGGATTTTCTTGGAATTTTTCCATAGATGGTTGATTTGGGTTTCTCTTATTCCTATCTTCTTCATTAACTATTCTAGGCTCTTAATTCATGTAGGAAATTAGGTTCCTACCTTAGGTTTGCTGAGATTTAGAGTTTTCTCTAAACTTTCCTCTTCCTTGGTCTTCTTCTTCAATTTTCCTTCCCTTCCTTCTCTTCTCTTTCTCTCACTTTCAATTAGGGTTCTAAAGGAGTGAAAGAGGCTAAGGGACGTCCTATTTATAGAGAAAAACCCTCCATAATAAGCCCCAATGAGTTTAGGAAAGACCCCCCTTCGAATTAGGAAGGTTTCCTAAATTCAGTTTCCGACTGTTTTCGTGGGGTCGTAGGTTGGGTCACAGAATCTGTCAACCCTACCTTTTTAAAACATCTGACCCCACGACCAAAAGTCATGGGTTTGACTCTTTTGAGGTGGGGTCAGTCATACCTGTTTAGGCATGCGACCACACACTCATATTTGACTATTTTTGAGTTAAATTTCATACCTGGTCTTGTGGTTTCTTTACGCACTTGGTCCACTTGGCTCGACCATGATAGGTAGACCTGATACAAGGTGGTATGACCGGTTAGTTCGATACAGGTCTTACAACTCCACCACCCTTAAAAGAAATTTCATCCTTGAAATTTGAACGTACGGATCTTACAACTCCCCCATCCTTAAAAAAAAATTTTGTCCTCAAAATTTGAATATACTTTGGAGTCAAAAAGTGGGAATTCTGTTTTCGCATTGCAGCTTCTTCCTCCCATGCAATCTTCTCCACGTCTTGTCTTCACCAGGTTACCTTCATATAATAATTATCCCAGCTTTGGAGATGTTGTACCTTCCAACTAGTAAACTAGGTTGGTACTACTTCAATAGTTAAATCTTCTATCTAATCCAGTGGATCAGTGGTCAATAGCTTTAATATGGATTTCCAACGTACTTCTTCATTAGAGATACGCGAAATACGTCATGCACACTAGACATGGACAACGGTAATGGTAGTTGATATGCAACGTTTCTACGTCTCTCCAAAATTTTATGAGGTCCCAGAACATATATAGGATACAACTCTCCCTTTTTATTGAATTGTTTTAAAACCATGCGCAAGTGATATCTTCAAAAATACTTTGTCACTTATGGCGAACTCAAGGACTTGGTGTCTCTTCTAACAGTCCTGAGCTGTCTTGGACATTTTTCTTTGAACTTGTCTGCCACTCAACAGGTTTCTTCATTAGACTCAGGTCTAAAAATTCTTCATTCTCCGACTTTGTTCCAAAATAAAGGAATTCGACATTTCTACCGTACCATGCTTCATAGGTGATATCTACATAGTAGCTTGTTAGCAAATTCAATCCACCTATAGCTTAGTTAGCTACTCCAAAACATACCGAGGTCGTATAGCAATGGAATGAGCTTTCTTCATCAGGCGATCAACAATCACCCAAACTGCGTCAATCGATCTTGGAGTCAGTGGAAATTCGGTGACATAGTTCATTGTAATGCAGTTTTGCTTCTAGACTGGCTCCGATAGTGGTTGTAATAAGCCATGTTGGTCTTTGTCTTTCAGCCTTTACTTGCTAATAATTCAGACACTGGAACACGCACTATGCCACATTTGTTATCATTCCTCTTTACCAGTACAATTTCTTATTGGTACTCCAGGATGTCTTGAATATTGAGTACAATGGGCTCTTATCATTATCCTCTTCATGATATCCGAGTCTTTATCTTTAGGTATTCAGAATCTACCTCTGTTTCTGAGTACCGTCTCCGCATCCAAAGTAAGTCAGGGTTAGGTTTTTCTTTCTCTAAATCTCCTTGCACCGTTCTTATATATGATCTAACAAAATTACTACCTTTACTTCGTCTATCAAATCCGAGACAATCTTTAATGCTGTGAACGCAAGCGAGGAATTTCTCCATAAGTTCATCCATAAGTTATCGCTCAATTGGATTATCACGAGTTTCTATCATATGTTACTCTTCCTCTAAATTTGAATCTATTGCTGTGGAATAGAAGGCAACATTTATACTCGGTCCTCCTTTTGGCTTCAATATTCCCCTTTTTACTCAAAGCTTCAGCTACCACATTAGCCTTGCTCGAGCGATACTGCGTCTCACGGTCTTAATCCTTCAGTGTTCTAACCATCTTCTCTGTCTCATGTTCAACTCTTTCTGGTGAAGAGATAAATAAAACTATTTTATTCCCATTTAATCTAAAATTCTTTTCCGTATAGATACTGTCTCCATGTCTTGATTGCATGAATCACCGCCGCTAACTCCAAGTCATGGGTCGGGTAATTCTTTTCATGCTCCTTCAGTCACCTTGAAACATATGCAATCGCTTGTTTACCTTACATCAACCCGCATCCTAAACCCAATCCGAAAGCTTCGATGTATTTGGTAAAAGGTTTCCCTGGTGTCAGAACAATCAAGATGGGAGTTGATATCAACGTTGTTTCTAGAGTCTGGAAACATTCTTCACACTTGTCAGTCCAATTAAACTCCTCTCCCTTCCTGGTTATCTTGGTAAGAGATTTTTGCGATCTTTGAGTGGTCCTCCACAATTGTCTGTAATAACCAGTTAAACCCAAGAAACTTATGATCTTTGCAATGTTCTTTAGGTTTTTCTCACCACATGATTACTTCTATCTTAATAGGGTCCACTTTAATCCCTTTTTATGATGCTACGTGATCTAAGAAGATCACTTTGTTTAATCAGGTCTCATATTTCTTGGACTTGGCATAAAACTTTTCACTTCTCAGCTGTTGTGAAGCTGTTCTAAGATCCGTTGTATGAGTTGTTTCATTCTTGGAATAAACCGAAATATCATCTATGAAAACTATGACCGACGTGTCCAACATGTCATGAAACACCCAGTTCATCAGTTCCATATGAAATGTAAGGGCATTGGTTAATCCAAACGTCACAATCGAGAACTCATAATTGGTCAATCCTGGTTCTAAAAACTATCTTAAAAATATCGATGTTCAAAATTTTCAGCTGATGATATCTTGACCGAAGATCAATCTTAGGAAATACCTTTGTTCCTTGCGACTGTTTAAACAAGTCATCGATCTGAGGTTGTGATTGTCGATTCTTGATCGTGAGCTTGTTTAGTTCCTGGTAGTCTAAACATAATCTGACACTACCGGCCTTCTTCTTTACGAATTGCATTGGCGCTTCCAGTGATGCAATACTTAGCCGTTTAGAACCCTTGTCTAATAACTCTTGCAGTTGAGTCTTCAGTTTCTTCAATTCTATAAAAGCTATTCTATAGGGTGCCTTCGATACCTGTGCCATCCTTGGTAACAAGTTGATAATGAACTCTATTGCACAATCAGGTGACAACCCAAGTAAGTCTCCTGGAAACACATCAAGGAATTTATGCATCACATCAATATCTTCCTGCTGTAGTGCTTCTTTGGTAACGTATACCACAGATACCATATATCCAACTCCTTTCTCTTCAAAGCATCTCTTCACCTTTAGCATAGAGATGATAAGCTTTCACTTCTTAGGCAACATGCTTCCAATAAAACTAAATTATATTCTGTCTTTATTCTTGAATGATAACCTCTTCTATGCACATAACCACTTTGTAGAGTCTTGAGACAACCAGTCTATTCCCAAGATGACGTCGAAGTCTGCCATCTCAAGTCGACTTAGGTTGCATCCAAATTCTATCCATCCATATGATTCGGACATTATTCATAACACTCGTCCATACAACATCTAGTCCAGAAGGCTTGAACTAGCAAAATCTGGTATAAGGTCTTAAGATCTTGTGTAGTTCCTTCATCACTTAGTTTTTCAAAGACTATCGCTAATAATCTCATATACCAAAAAGTTCATTAGCTTACACCTTCTTTTATCATTCTATCATATATTTCAAAAAGCATCTTCTGACTATTTACTCATTACATATCCCAAGTCTATCTATAAGCATTAGGGTATATGCTTATATTCTTATTAATTCAGCCAAACTCTTTTGGTCTTTTCTTAATCATCTCACTCGACATTGGGCATAACTCAGTATTTCTTGTACTAATCCGAATACTATAAATGCCATGATTTTTTACTTTATCCTTATATCCACTCTTAGATTTGCCTTTAGGAATCTTCTGCCTTGTCAAAATTCATACCGATATAACCATCTTTAACTCTACTTGAGTGCTATCTATTTCTTTACTGGCTACTCTTGATAGTTTTCACTTTTTGCTCATACAATCTTTTATAGACATGACTCATATCCGTCCATTCAGCAATCTCAAAATAGATTCTCCATTACTTCATCTGAGGTCTCTTGGCTATAGAATCTAATGTGAAATTAATCATCCTCCTTCCCATAATTCTTTATTAACTAAACAGCTTATCAATGGATGTCGAGAAATGTAAGAATCATAATGTTTATCCAAAAGAAATTCATTTTCTTCTTTCGAATTCAGGGTAATGACGAAGACTTTCTTTATCTAATGAACTTAGATTTAAAGGATCAGGAGTAAATCTATGGTAATCCAACCGGCATCAAAAGGTTGTTAAGTTGCACGGTGGTCCAAATATATGGAAATAGAGGTTCTATAGCTCTTAACCTCATGGTTACAGGTTCTATCGAGTATATAATGCCATTGGTCAAGGCACTATAGGAGTAAATCTGGAGAAAGTTTTGGTACATCAATAAATCTGGTATAAATCGAAAAGATGCACGCTCAACATGATTAAACATTTAACTGTTCATTCAGTTCATATCTTTGTTCAAGTTTTCGATCATGAGAGTGGCTCAGATTGGTATAATCAGGACTAATACTAAAGAAACAATATCTATAACTCCAATTGACAGGTTGAATTGATAAGGTATCCTGTCAACATACGAGAATTTAAAATCAGGTATGTGCATCCTTTATAATCATAAGAGTAAGTCAATAATGCACTGCATCCTATATAAACCTCACTAGTTATATGGCCACAATAGATTTGATCCTTTGCTGAAAATGTTTGAGGCTTCATCTTCAGAAAATATTCCTCAACCCTTGTTGGATCATTCTCCCATGATGTAGCTATCCCATACATCGGTGGTTGATAAGGGTAACCACCTAGATACACTGCTTGTTGTGCACCAAGCTTCTGCACTGGGGTGTGCATTACTAGGACTTGCTGTATGGTAGACACTGTGTTATAGCTAACAGGTGCTGGGGGTACAGTGTTGCTACCAATTGGTACCGTACTTGGTTTGGCCCGGAGGTGTTGATGTAGCATTGGAAACTTGGATAGTGATTCACATAGCAACTTGCATAGTCAGTCTCATCTGTTGTTGCTCTTGTATTTTGTCGGGCCAAGTTACTACAACCGTAGCCAAGGCACTTGGTAGTCCAAGTAGATTGGCTGGAGTAGCCTGGTTGTTCACCTCCTTTGATTTTCTCCAATTTGATTATCATTATTTAGCATCAACTCAGATGAGTTTTCAGTACCCATTCTCGACCCCGATAGTGGTGGGGTCAAGTTGCAACAACTTCTTAATGCTCAGTGGGATGGATTAGCTTGTGGTGGATCTCACTTTGAGTCGCCACATCACCTTGGATTATAGCTTTATCTCTTTTATAGTTACTCTCATTTTTGGTGTATGGTCATTATTCTCCTATCACTGTTGGATTTGGCCCGAGATCTTTCCCTTTACCTCTACAGGGATTTTGGTGTTACTAGCCATTTTTTTTCTTTGTCATACATCGAGTTTCACATCTTGTGAGTATCAACACGGTATTCTAATTTTCTGCTTTATAGATGCTCCCTTCTTGCTACTGTACTATATCCTTTGTATACTTAGACAACTGCTCGACTTATAGATCGTATCCTATATTATTTGTTTATCATGATACATTTAGATTTTATCTTTCTGTCTGTGTATACATATGGTTCCACCTTTTATATGTACATTATTGTCTTGTTTAAGTTCTGTCCTAACCAACACAGGTGCTTATGGTGTGTTTGTATTAAAGATTTAAATTTATCCTAACTCATTTCATAGATACAATCGTGAATGTATTCAGGTTTGATGTGCAAGGCCTAAGAGCTTTGATACTAAGTTGTCACACCCCAATTCTATACCAACCAGAATGGTGTGATGAACCGTCAATAAACCAACGGTTCAACTAGGATCTCGAATAGGCTGTGTCCGTTTGCTTAAACCATACACATCCACAACCATAATCAGAGTAGATAAACAATAGCGGAAGTCTTTATACTAATGAACTGAGAGTCTAACAGTGGTAACATAAATAAATTATCTAATTATCTTCAAAAGAGTAAGACATAAATTAAAATAATTTAATCAATTACATCGTCTGAATAATTCAAATAAAATCTAATCGAAGACGCATGAGTTGCACTCGCACGATGAATCATGCGACTCCATCATAGCTTCTGCATCCATTGCCGCAGCATGTTCGTACATCGGAGCATTCATGTAGTCTTCTACAGTGGTACCTGCATCATCAACTAAAAATATTCGACTTCGAAAGGGTGAGCACACATCATGGCTCAGTGAGAAAACAATACAATGCAAGAAACATATGCATGCATTCAATTCATATCTTTGGTCTGGTTCATAAGTTTGCAATGTGCAATAGAAAGGATAGGTGGCCGTCGCACCTCTATACACGAGTGTGTGAAGCTGCCCAATGGATTAAACACCATTGCCGTCCCACATGCAGCTACCATGGAATAGGGATAGAGCTAAAGTCCTTAGGACCGCACCGCATCACCCTTTCCCTGATGCCCTACCCATACCAACTCGTAAGCCCCTATTGGCGAGGGCTTGCAAACTGGGCTCGCAACTAACCAATCCTAATGTCAAATCGTGTATCCAAGGCCTCACCCCAGCATCCCTCAATACGTCCATAGAGATAGAGCTAAGGCCCCCGATAGAGTCAGAGACTACACGGTCCGTGACTACCTCCCCTGATGCCCTATGACGTAATAGTTCTGCTAAGGTAATGGCGATACGACGTTATCAGTGGACAAGACTTGAGTAGAGATAGAGCTAGAGTCTGGTGACCAGGATGAACCACAGTGTCACGTCCTCCCCCTGATACTCCACTCGCATCAAATACACTAACCACACACATACATTTACATGCCTATTCCTAGCATCATCATCATCATCATCATCATCATGTTATAATTAAACGGAATTAAATATGCAGAACATTAATAGTAGGGATATTGGATGACATGCGAAATGCAAAATACATGCATACAAGCATAGAATCATTCACGGCATTGGACTCAATAAACAAAAGCAATTTATTATTAGCCAATTAGTTTAGGTCTTGTTCCCTCACCTTTGGTTGACCGTAGATCCTCGTCCAAGCTTTATGAATCACTTTTTAATCACTGAAAAACCTAATCAAGTTGATAGATATTAATTAGAATTAATTCCCTTAAGTTTAGACTAACAGAAACTGAGGGGTTGCAGGTGGGGTAGCACCTGGGGTCTCAGTTTCTACGACCACAGGGTGTAGGGTCGCAGGTGGGGTCAGACATACTTCGACCCTACGTGCGACCACCACCCTCCTTGGAACTTCCCGAGGGCATGTAGTCGAACCTGTGGGTCTCGTGGGGTCAGATATCATGCGACCCTACGTGCGACCACACGTGTCATGATCGACCTTTCACTCTTAAGTCCATTCCTTCATGTTTGAATCCTTTGCTTACCATCATGGTCCTTCCTATGATTGCTCTATGGCTAAAAACTATAATTTTTATACACTATCCATTGTCCCCAATGATTTCCTCCTTGGATTCTCTTAGAATTTTTCCATGGATGGATGATTTGGGTTTCTCCTAATCCTATCTTCTTCATGAACTATTCTAGGCTCTTAACTCATGTAGGGAATTAGGTTCATACCTTAGGTTTGCGGAGATTTAGAGTTTTCTCTGAACATTCCTCTTCCTTGGTCTTTTTATTAAATTATCCTTTCCTTCCTTCTCTTCTCTTTCTCTCACTTTCAATTAGGGTTCTAAAGGAGTGAAAGAGGCTAAGGGACGTCCTATTTATAGAGGAAAACCCTCCATAATAAGCTCTAATGAGTTTAGGAAAAACCCCCTTCGAATTAGGAAGGTTTCCTAAATTCGGTTTCTGACTGTTTCTGTGGGATCGTAGGTGGGGTCGCAGAATCTGTCAACCCTACCGTTTTAAAACATCTGACCCCACGACCAAAAGTCATGGGTTTGACTCTTTTGAGGTGGGGTCAGTCATACCTGTTTAGGCATGCGACCACATACTCATATTTGACTATTTTTGAGTTAAATTTCATACCTGATCTTGTGGTTTCTTTACGCACTTGGTCCACTTGGCTCGACAATGATAGGTAGACCTGATACAAGGTGGTAAGTCTGGTAAGTTCGATACATGTCTTACAACTCCACCACCCTTAAAAGAAATTTCATCCACGAAATTTAAACGTACGGATCTTACAACTCCCCCATCCTTAAAATAAATTTTGTCCTCAAAAATTGAATTTACTTCGGTGGGAATTCTGTTTTCGCATTGCAGCTTCTTCCTCCCATGCAATCTTCTCCACGTCTTGTCTTCGCCAGGTTATCTTCAATATAATAATTATCCCAACTTTTGAGATGTTGTACCATTCAACTAGTGAACTAGGTTGGTACCACTTCAATAATTAAATCTTCTATCTAATCGAATGGATCAGTGGTTAAAACCTTTGATATGGATCTCCAACATACTTCTTCATTAGAGATACGTAAAATACGTCATGCACACTAGACATGGACAACGGAAATGCTAGTTGATATGCAACTTTTCTACATCTCTCCAAAATTTTATGAGGTCCCAGAACATTTATAGGATACATGTTACACCTTAATTCCGGACTATTCAGAATGGTATGATGAATCGCTAATAAACCAACGGTTCAACCAGGATCTCTATTAGGCTGTGTCCATTAAAAATAAAACCATACACGTCCACAACATTAATTAGAATAAATACACAATAGCGGAAGTTTTATAGTAAATGAACTGAGAAATATAACTGTGATAACCATAATAAAATATCCAGTTACTGTTGTATCAACAGAGATATAAATAAATAAAGTATCAATTACGTTCCCTTAATAATTCAAACAAAAATCTAATCGAATACGCATGAGTTGCACTCGCATGAGGGATCATGCGTATCCTCTAAGTCTTTGGCTTCCATTGCAGCAACACGCCCGTACACTGGAGCACTTATATAATCTTCGACAGTGGTACCTGCATCATCAACTAAAAATATTCGACGTCGAGAGGGTGAGCACACATCATAGCTCAGTGAGCAAACAAAACAATGCAACAAACATATGCATGCATTCAATTCATATATTTGGTCTAGTAAATAAGTTTGCAATGTGCTATAGAAAGGATAGGTGGCCGCCGCACCTCTATACACGAGTGTGTGAAGCCGCCCAAAGGTAACGTTTATTTTCGTCCCACATGCACCCAACCATGGAATAGAGATAGAGCTAAAGTGCTGAGGCCCGGCCTATGACACTTCCCCTGATAATCCACCCATACCAACACGTAAGCCCCTGTTAGCGAGGGCTCGCAAACTGGGCTCGCAACTAACCAATCCTAATGCCAATCAGTGTATCCAAGACCTCACCCCAGCATCCCTCAATACGTCCGTAGAGATAGGGCTAAGGCTCCCCGGCAGAGTTAGAGACTACACGGTCCGAGACCACCTCCCTTCATACACTATGACGTAATAGTTCCACTAAGGTAATGGCAATACGACGATGTCAGTGGACAAGACTTGAGTTAGAGATAGAGCTAGAGTGCCGAGGCCCAGTCTATGACACCCCCCCTGATACTCGCTCGCATCAAGCACACCAACCACACACATACATTCACATGCCTATTCCTATCATCATCATCATCATGTTATAAACAATAATTTAAATATGCATGAACAGTAATAATAGAAATATTAGATGACATGTTGAATGCACATAACAAGCATACACGCATAGAATCAATCATGGCATTGGACTCAAGAATAAAACAGTTTATTTTTAACCAATTAGTTTAGGTCTTGTTCCCTCACCTTTGCTTGATCGTAGATCCTCTCTCAAGCTTTAAGAATCAAGTAAATATCACTATTATATCACTAGAAGACCTAATCAAATCGATAAAATTTAATTAGAATTAATTTTGATTTTAAAAAGCATGCTGTTAATTGGGGGTCAATGCCAGGGTCAGAGGTTCCATCGACCCTAGGTGCTACCACCCAAATTTTGGACTCCCGAACACTGGGGGTCGATTGTTAGGGTCTAGTAGGGTCGATTGGCCATCGACCCCCGTGCGACCCCCCCATGGGTTTAGTCGAATTTTCATCCTACAGTCCATTCTTTCGTGTTTGGGTCCTATGGCTTGCTTCTACAATCCATTCCATACATGTTATATGGTTTAGAACTACAGTTTATTCACCTACATGGTTTTAATGATCTCCTCCATGGTTTTCCATGAAAACCTAACCATGGATGGATGATTTGGGTTTCTCCTAGATCATACCCTCTTCACTATCAATTCTAAGGTCTGTAGAATTACATGGAGATAGTATCCATACCTGAGAAGAATTAGGCTTGTTTCTCTGAAGCCTTCTCTTTGATCTTCTTCTCCACTTTCCTTCTCTTCTCTTTCTCTTCTCCTTCTCTTCTCTTTCTCTCAATCCAATTAGGGTTCTAAAATGAGTGAAAGAGGCTTAGGGACGTCCTATTTATAGAGTAAAAACTCCCAAAATAACTCCCATTGAGATTAGGAATGAATCCCATTGAAATTTGGAAAGTTCCCAATTCACGGTTTTTGTCGGCAGATGGGGGGTCGATGAGGGGGTCGGAGATCCCGTCGACCCCTGGTTTTAAATTGTCTGACCCCCGATTAAAAACTCAGGGTCTGACTTTTATACTGGGGGGGTCCGACCCTGCCTTGCTGGCTATGCGACCCTCCCCCTTATTTTAGTTTTTTTGGGTCAGTTTAATACCTAGGATCGTGATCTCCTTCACGCACTTGGTCCATTTGGCTCGACCATGACGGGCAGACCTGGTTCAAGGTGGTAAGGCCGGGTTAGTTCGATATGGGTCTTACAACTCCCCCCTACTTATAAAAATTTCATCCTCGAAATTGTACATACCTTCCGAGTCAAATAAATGAGGATATTTCTTTCACATAGCATTCTCTTCTTCCCATGTGATTTCTTCCATATCTCTACTTCTCCAGGTGACCTTAACATAATAGATATCACGGTTGCGTAGTCGTTGAACCTTTCGGCTGGTGATTTCAGCTGGTGTTACTTCAAATGTCAAATCATCAGTCAAATCAGGTAGATCTATTGTCAAAACGTGCGTCGGATCCTTGACATACTTCTTCAATAAGGAAATATGAAATACGTCATGCACACTTGACATAGATGGTGGTAGTGCTAATTGGTAAGCTACTTTTCCACGCTTAGCAAGAATCTCATATGACCCGACATATCTTGGACTTAATTTCCCTTTTTGTCCGAACCATTTCAATCCTCGCATAGGCGATACTTTTAAGAATACTTTATCACCCACAACGAATTCAAGGTCTCGGCGTCGGGTATCTGCATATTGCTTCTGACGATTTTGAGTTGTTCTCACTCTTTCCTTGATAATGTCGACCACTCAACAAGTCTCTTCAAAAAATTCTGGTCCAACAATACTACGTTCTCCAATTTCATTCCAAAACAAAGGAGTTTGACACTTCCTGCCATACAATGATTCATAGGGTGACATCTGTATAGTAGCCTGATAGCTATTGTTATAAGTGAACTCAATCAATGGTAATTTTTTATCCCAGGATCCTTTAAAATCAATTACACATGCTCGAAGCATATCTTCTAGAATCTAAATTGTACGCTCTAACTGTCCATCTGTCTGTGGATGGAATGCAGTACTAAACTTCAATGTTGTACCCATAGCCTTTTGCAATCCTTTCCAAAACTTTGAAGTAAGTCGTGGATCTCTATCGGACACAATGATTTCAGGTACATCGTGTAATCGCACAATGTTATCCACATACAGCTTAGCTAACCTCTCTAGTGTATACTGAGGTCGTATAGGTATAAAGCGAGCTATTTTAGTCAGGCGGTCTACAATCATCCAAACTGCGTCGACTACTCGAGGAGTCAATGGTAATCCTGTGATGAAGTCCATAGTGATGCAGTCCCATTTCCATGCTGGTTCCGGTAACGGTTGTAACAGTCCTGTTGGTCTTTGTCGTTCAGCCTTTACTTTCTGAAAATTTAGGCATTGAGACACGAACTTAGCTACATCTGCTTTCATTCCTCTCCACCAATATAATTTCTTTAGATCATGATACATTTTTGTACTTCCAGGACGTATCGAATAGATGGTGGTATGGGCTTCTTTCATCAATCAGTGTCTAATGTGCAAGCTTTCTGTTTCAGGTACACATATTCTTCCTTTGTACTTCAGTACCTTTTCTTCATCCAAGGTGAACTCAGGGATAGTCCTACCTTTTTCGATGTCCTCTTGTACCGTTCTTAGGTAAGGATCTGATTTGATAGCTATCTTTACTTCATCAATTATTTTCGGTATAATCTTAAATGCGGCAAACATATTTGAAAACCGATGAATAAACACTTGGTTGGCTGATCCATCCTGTGCATCTATCACAAACTGCTCATTACCATGACTGAATACCTTCCCGATAGTACACATTGCGACAGTTGTGCTAACCTCTCCCTGCGATTTTATCATTGCCTTTCTACTCAACGCATCAGCTACTACATTAGCTTTCCCCGGATGATACTGGATATCATAGTCATAGTCTTTCAATAATTCCAGCCATCTTCTTTGTCTCATATTCAACTCCTTCTGATTAAATAGATAAGTAAGACTTTTATGATCTGATTTAATCTGAAAGTTCTCCCCGTACAGGTAATCTCTCCATATTTTGACAGCATGTACTACTGTCGCTAGTTCCAAATCATGAGTGGGATAGTTCTTCTCATGTGTCTTCAGTTGTCTTGAGGCATAAGCAATTACATGTTCTCCTTGCATAAGTACGCATCCTAATCCCAGTCCTGACGCATCGGTGTACAAAATAAACGGCTCTTCGGGAATCGGAATGGTCAAGATTGGAGCTGATATCAATCTAGCCTTCAAGGTTTGAAAACTCTTCTCGCATTTATCCATCCAAACAAACCTCTCGCCCTTCTTAGTTAAGATGGTAAGAGGTACGAAAATTCGGGAATAGTCTTCCACAAATCGTCGATAATACCCAGCTAGACCCAAGAAACTTCTAATTTCTGCAACGCTCTTCGGTGCTTCCCACTTTACAATAGCCTCGATCTTGCTGGGATCCACTTTAATTCCTTCAACGGATACTACATGGCCTAGAAATGCGACTTCCTTTAGCCAAAACTCACACTTTGAAAATTTGGCGTAGAGCTTCTCCTTCCGTAGGCGCTGCAGAGCGGCATTTAGATTCTTAACATGAGTTTCCTCGTCTTTGGAGTAGACCTATATATCATCGATGAATACAATAACCGACATATCCAACATATCGTGGAATACTTGATTCATAAGTTCCATAAAGGTTGCTGGTGCGTTTGTCAATCCAAAAGACATAACCAAGAATTCATAATGTCCATATCTAGTCCTGAATGCTGTCTTAGGAATATCACTACCTTTAATCTTCAACTGATGGTAGCCTGACCGAAGATTGATCTTGGAGAACACTTTGGCACCTTGCAACTGATAGAACAGGTCATCGATCCGAGGCAATGGATACCGATTCTTAATTGTCAGTTTATTCAGTTCTCGGTAGTCTATACACAAGTGAACGCTACCGTCCTTCTTCTTCACGAATAATACTAGCGCTCCCCATGGTGATATACTAGGGCGAATGTAACCCTTGTCCAGCAGTTCTTGTAGTTGTACTTTCAATTCCTTCAGTTTAGTAGGAGCCATTCTATAAGGTGCTTTCGATACGGGTGCGGCTTCAGGTATAAGATCTAAAACAAACTCTGTAGCTCGGTCAGGTGGTAATCCTAGTAGTTCTTCAGTAAATACGTCTGGAAAGTCACACACGACATCAATATCTTACATTCATGGTGCTTCCTTGGTAAGGTCGACCACAGATACTAAATACCTGACTGCTCCTTTCTCAAGGCACTTCTTAGTCTTTAGTACAGAGAGTATGAGCTTTCGTTTACAGGGAAGTTTGGTTCTCAAAAAACTGAACTCTGCTCCTTCTTTGTCTTTAAATGTCAGCTTCTTTTCGGCACAGAATAGGTTTGCAGAATGCCGAACTAACCAGTCCATTCCCAAGATGACGTCAAAGTTTGCCATCTCAAGTTGGATCAAGGTTGCATCCAAGGTCTTTTCATCAATAAGAACTGGACATGGTCCATAACCTTTTTCTAACTCCACTTCTAATCCCATCGGTGATCGTACAAGTAGTTTGTAGTCTAATGTTTTGATGGGTAAATTTAGCTTCTTTCCAAATGACAGATATAAAAGAATGAGTAGCTCCTGAGTCAAAGAGTACTTTGGCGGGTATGCCATTTATAGTTACGATACCTGTGATTTGTTTTGATTTACTCTAGAATACGTGAGTCAATCATCATATACTTCATTCTCATATTTTAAACCACTAACAAATGGTATTTTCAAACTTTTCAGATCATTCTGTAAAAAATTACTGTCTTTTCACTGTAGGGTCGATGGTGGGGGTCGACGGGTATCCAACCCTCAGTATGCGACCCTAAGAAATCACCTATTCTTCCTGAGAGCCAGGGGTCGATGGGGGGGTCGGAGGATGTCCGACCCAGGGTGCGACCCCTGGTTCTCTGTCAGATTCCTGAGAGCCAAGTCGATGGGTGGGTCGATGGTTTTAGTCGAATTTTCCGACCCCCAGACTAAAAATCAGATTTTTAAGTTTCGATTCAAAGTCCATTTCCCATTCTTTTTTCTCCGCTTCGACTTGTCTCGTCCCTCTAAGTTGCTACAGTGACAACTCCGATCCGTTGGTGGTTTGCACCCCTTGTTTCGTCATCTACACCTCCGCTACAGGTATGTCTTCTACATTTTCATGTTTTTAGGTTTCCTTACCTAGGTTTTTTTTTGCTCGTATATCTCGTATTTTTCAAATTAAACTTTTTTCAACCGTAAAAATTCGATTTTTATTGGGGGCTTTTGTTCTTGGTGACTCGAGGAATGAAAGCCCTAAAAAATATTTGAGTTTCATCGGTTGGATATCGAGAAACTCAAAATTTACTCTTTTGGCCCTAATTTTGTCGAGATTTCGAATTTCTTGAAATTTCTTCCAATTCAATCTCATTAGCTAAAATTTCCGAATGTATGAGTCTTACAGGATAGTTTAGGATCTATGTAAGTCCTCCTGCCCACGTGTATGGGTGAAAAGTGAGGCTTTTGACCAATTTACGTCGTTATTATGTCGAAATTTTGGGTTTTTCATCTCCACTAAGCCATTATTTGTTTTTCTTTCTTATTTGTAGATACCATGGATCGTACCAAGGTACCAAGTGTTCGCGACCGTCTTTGCTTCCGTTCCACTGAAGCCGAGCAGTATGCCCGCTACGCTCGCAAGAAAGTAGAGGGAGGCCGCAAAGTGGACTTGGCTAGCTTGGCCTTGTTCAATGTGGAGGGGGCCTTTGGCGATATGGGATGGCTCGCTGTCATCACCTATGACGCCTGTACCTGTCCTGACCTGGTATTCCAGTTCTATTGTAATCTCCAAGTGGTGGGGGATTACAATGATGTTGAGAGAGGTGGTGAGCTTCGGATTACTAGCTATGTCAAGGGGGTTGATATTTCTTTTGACTATCAACAGTTAGCGGACTTGCTGGGTATCTCCTATGGTGGCTCCTTCATATTCTGTGCCCCTGGGGAGCCCCAGTTCTTCTCATTACAGATGAGGGCTGAGATAGACCTCAGCTCATCAGACCTGATCGCTGGGAGATGAAAGCGAGTTATCTGCGTTCAGATCCACGGGTGTACTGCAAGATCATTCAGCATAACATGATACCGTAGAGTGGACACTACGAGAGGGTCTCCCAGTTGACCTAGTATCTGCTGTACTGCATATGCACTAGGCAGCTCGTCTGCCTTTCCTATATCATCATGCGGACGATGACCAGTGCCACGTTGCCCAGTCACACTAGTAACCTTCCTTATGGTCGCATGATCACTACATTGCTTACCCGCCTGGGGGTTGATTTGTTAGATGAGAAGATTTAGGAGAAATCCTTCTCATCACCTCTGGATTGGGAGGCCATCTGCAAGATGGGCATGCAGGATTCCCAGGTCAGCGATGAGGAGAGGAACGTGATGGTGCGCCCTCGCACTCAAGTGGAGATGGCTGACGCTAAGGTAGCAGCAGCAGCCGTTGGAGCAGGGGTTCATGGGGATGATGACGATCGGCTATACATGGATGTGGATGCCATACCTCCATCACCTACTCATGCTACAGGAGCTGGTCCGTCTTCTTCAGCTGGTCCTTCGCATGCAGCTGGTCCTTCGTATGCTCCTTCTGATGACATGATGGGGATATTGCATGAGATACGAGAGGCTCAGCGTATGTCTGACTTGAGGATAAGAGAGCTTCTAGAGGCTCAGTGCTTGGTCGATCAGCGGGTGGGAGAGCTTCTGGCTGCTCAACGCATGTCGGATCAGCAGGTGGGAGAGCTTAGGGATGCTCAGCGCGTGACTGACCAGTGGGTGGCTGATCTCACAGCTAGTCTTCAGACGACCCAGACACAGATAGCTTGGTTGGCTAGAGTCTACGCTAAGGACTATGATAGAGACCGTGAGGCACCGCCTCCCCCATCACCTCCAGCTTCTTGATGTATTTCTTTCATCTATCTTTTGTACTTCAGAGTAACTGTCCGGATTGTGGACTGTACTATGCTTTAATCATATATATATAAATGTTTGTTCTTCCTTTGGTTGTATATAAAATTTGTTTCTCATTTAATAGATGCATTATTCTCTTTCAGTTTTGTCTCAAACAACACAGATGCTTATTGTGTGTTATTATTACATCTTTTAAATTTTTATCCTATCTCAGTTCACGACCTTTTGTGGAAGTATATGGGTTTCACAGATTGGGCCTGAGAGGCTCTGATACCAAGTTGTCACACCTCAATTCCACACTATTCAAAATGGTGTGATGAACCGCTAATAAACCAACGGTTCAACCAGGATCTCTAATAGGCTGTGTCCATTAAAAATAAAACCATACACATCCACAATATTAATCAAAATAAATACACAATAGCGGAAGTCTTATAGTAAATGAACTGAGAAATTTAACTGTGATAACCATAATAAAATATTAAGTTATTGTTGTATCAACTGAGACATAAATAAATAAAGTATCAATTACGTTCCCTTAATAATTCAAACAAAAATCTAATCGAATACGCATGAGTTGCACTCGCATGAGGGATCATGCGTATCCTCTAAGTCTTCGGCTTCCATTGCAGCAGCATGCCCGTACACTGGAGCACTCATATAATCTTCGACAGTGGTACCCACATCATCAATTAAAAATATTTGACGTCAAGAGGGTGAGCACACATCATGGTCAGTGAGCAAACAAAACAATGCAACAAACATATGCATGCATTCAATTCATATCTTTGGTCTGGTAAATAAGTTTGCAATGTGCTATAGAAAGGATAGGTGGTCGTCGCACCTCTATACACGAGTGTGTGAAGCCGCCCAAAGGTAACGTTTATTGTCGTCCCACATGCACCCTACATGGAATAGAGATAGAGCTAAAGTGCTGAGGCCCGGCCTATGACACTTCCCCTGATACTCCACCCATACCAACACGTAAGCCCCTGTTGGCGAGGGCTCGCAAACTGGGCTCGCAACTAACCAACCCTAATGCCAATCAGTGTATCCAAGACCTCACCCCAGCATCCCTCAATACGTCCGTAGAGATAGGGCTAAGGCCCCCCGGCAGAGTTAGAGACTACACGGTCCGAGACCACCTCCCCTCATACACTATGACGTAATAGTTCCACTATGGTAATGGCAATACGACGATGTCAGTGGACAAGACTTGAGTTAGAGATAGAGCTAGAGTGCTGAGGCCCAGTCTATGACACCCCCCTGATACTCGCTCGCATCAAGCACATCAACCACACACATACATTCACATGCCTATTCCTATCATCATCATCATCATCATGTTATAAACAATAATTTAAATATGGATGAACAGTAATAATAGAAATATTAGATGACATGTTGAATGCACATACCAAACATACACGTATAGAATCAATTATGGCATTGGACTCAAAAATAAAACAGTTTATTATTAACCAATTAGTTTAGGTCTTGTTCCCTCACCTTTGCTTGATCGTAGATCCTCTCTCATGCTTTAAGAATTAAGTAAATATCACTATTATATCACTAAAAGACCTAATCAAGTTGATAGAATTTAATTAGAATTAATTTTGATTTTAAAAAGCATGCTGTTAACTGGGGGTTGATGCCAGGGTCGGAGGTTCCATCGATCATGGGTGCTACCACCCAGATTCTGGACTTCCCGAACCCTGGGGGTTGATTGTTAAGGTCTGGTAGGGTCAATTGGCTATCGACCCCCGTGGGTTTAGTCGAATTTTCATCCTACAGTCCATCCTTTCGTGTTTGGGTCCTATGGCTTGCTTCTACAATCCATTCCATACATGTTCAATGGTTTAGAACTATAGTTTATTCACCTACATGGTTTTAATGATCTCCTCCATGGTTTTTCATGAAAACCTAACCATGGATGGATGATTTGAGTTTCTGCTAGATCATACCCTCTTCACTATCTATTCTAAAGTCTGTAGAATTACATGGAGATAGTATCCATACTTGAGAAGAATTAGGCTTGTTTCTCTGAAGCCTTCTCTTTGATCTTCTTCTCCACTTTCCTTCTCTTCTCTTTCTCTTCTCCTTCTCTTCTCTTTCTCTCAATCCAATTAGGGTTCTAAAATGAGTGAAAGAGGCTTAGGGATGTCCTATTTATAGAGTAGAAACTCCCAAAATAAGTCCCATTGAGATTAGAAAATAATCCCATTGAAATTTGGAAAGTTCCCAATTCACGGTTTCTGTCGACAGACGGGGGGTCGATGAGGGGGTCGGAGATTCCGTCGACCCCTGGTTCTAAATTATCCGACCCCCGGTTAAAAACTCAGGGTCTGACTTTTATACTGGGGGGGGTCCGACCCTGCCTTGCTGGCTATGCGACCCTCCCCCTTATTTTAGTATTTTTGGGTCAGTTTAATACGTGGGAACGTGATCTCTTTCACGCACTTGGTCCATTTGGCTCGACCATGATGGGTAGACCTGGTTCAAGGTGGTAAGACCGGGTTAGTTCGATATGGGTCTTACAATACAACTCTCCCTTTTTGTTGAATTGTTTTAAAACCATGCATAAGTGATATCTTCAAAAATACTTTGTCACTTATGGGGAACTCAAGGTCTTGGTGTCTCTTCTAACAATCCTAAGCTGTCTTGGACCTTTTTCTTTGATCTTTTCTGACACTCGATAGGTTTCTTCAATAGAATCAGGTCTTAAAATTCTTCATTCTCTGACTTCGTTTCAAAACAAAGGAATTCGACATTTCTACCGTACCATGCTTCATAGGTGACATCTACATAGTAGCTTGTTAGCAAATTCAATCCACCTATAGCTTAGTTAGCCGCTCTAAAGCATACCGAGGTCGTATAGCAATGGAATGCGATTTCTTCATCAGGCGATCAACAATCACCCAAACTACGTCAATCGATCTGGGAGTCAGTGGCAATTCAGTGACATAGTTCATTGAAATGCAGTTTTACTTCCAGACTGGCTCCGATAATGGTTGTAGTAAGCCATGTTGGTCTTTGTTTTTCAGCCTTTACTTGTTGATAATTCAGACATTGGAACACGCACTATGCCACACTTGTTATCATCCCTCTTTACTAGTACAATCTCTTATTGGTACTCCAGGATATCCTGAATGTTGAGTTCAATGGGCTCTTAACATTATCCTCTTCATATCTGAGTCCTTATCTTCAGGTATTCAGAATCTACCTTTGTATTTGAGTACCATCTCCGCATCCAAAGTAAGTCAGGGTTAGGTTTTTCTTTCTCTAAATCTCCTTGCACCGTTCTTATATATGATCTAACAAAATTACTACCTTTACTTCGTCTATCAAATCCGAGACAATCTTTAATGTTGTGAATGCAAGCGAGGAACTATTGCTTCATAAGTTCATCCATAAGTTCTTGCTCAATTGGATCATCATGAGTTTCTATCATATGTTACTCTTCTTCTAAATTTGAATATGTTGCTGCGGAATAGAAGGCCACATTTATACTCAGTCCTCCTTTTGGCTTCATTATTTTCCTTTTTACTCAAAGCTTCAGCTAACACATTAGCCTTGCTCGAGCGATACTGCGTATCACGGTCTTAATCCTTCAGTGTTCTAACCATCTTCTCTGTCTCATGTTCAACTCTTTCTGGTGAAGAGATAATTAAAACTGTTGTGTTCCCATTTAATCTAAAATTCTTCTCCGTATAGATAATGTCTCCATGTCTTGATTGCATGAATCACCGTCGCTAACTCAAAGTCATGGTTCGGGTAATTCTTTTCATGCTCCTTCAGTTATCTTGAAACATATGCAATCTCTTGTTTACCTTACATCAACCCACATCTTAAACCCAATCCGAAGGCTTCGATGTATAGGGTAAAAGGTTTCCCTGGTGTCAGAACAATCAAGATGGGAGTTGATATCAACCTTGTTTCTAGAGTCTGGAAACATTCTTCACACTTGTCAGTCCAATTTAACTTCTCTCGCTTCCTGGTTAGCTTGGTAAGAGGTTTTTGCAATCTTAGAGTGGTCCACCACAATCGTCTGTAATAACCAGCTAAACCCAAGAAATTTCTGATCTTCACAATGTTCTTTAGGTGTTTCTCACCACATGATTACTTTTATCTTAATAGGGTCCACTTTAATCCCTTTTTATGACGCTACGTGATCTAAGAAGATCACTTTGTTTAATCAGGTCTCATATTTCTTGGACTTGGCATAAAACTTTTCACTTCTCAGCTGTTGTGAAGCTGTTCTAAGATCCGTTGTATGAGTTGCTTCATTCTTGAAATAAACCAAAATATCATCTATGAAAACTATGACCGATGTGTCCAACATCTCATGAAACACCCAGTTCATTAGTTCCATAAAAAATGTAAGGGCATTGGTTAATCCAAACGTCACAATCGAGAACTTATAATTGGCCATTCCTGGTTCTAAAAACTATCTTTGGAATATCACTGTCCAAATTCTTTAGCTAATGATATCTTGACCGAAGATCAATCTTTGGAAATACCTTTGTTCCTTGTGACTGTTTAAACAAGTCATCGATCTGAGGTTGTGAATATCGATTCTTGATCGTGAGCTTGTTTAGTTCCTGATAGTCTATACATAATCTGACACTACTGGCCTTCTTCTTCACGAATTGCATTGGCGCTTCCCGTGATGCAATACTTAGCCGATTAGAACCTTTGTCTAATAACTCTTGTAGTTGAGTCTTCAGTTTCTTCAATTCTATAAAAACTATTCTGTAGGGTGCCTTCGATACATGTACCGTCCCTGGTAACAAGTCGATAACGAACTCAGTTGCACAATCTGGTACCAACCCAAGTAAGTCTCCTGGAAACACATCAAGGAATTTATACATCTTATCAATATCTTCCTGCTGTAGTGCTTCTTTGGTAACGTATACCAGAGATACCATATACCCAAGAAAACGTGAAAGAGATAGAGAAGAAGAGAAGAAAAGAAAAGAAAGAGAAGAAGAGGAAAGGAAAGAGAGAGAAGAATAGAAGAAAAGAAAAGAAAGAAAAGAGAAGAAAAGGAAAGAAGAAAAGGAAAAAAGAAAGAAAAGAGATGAAAAGGAAAGAAAGAGAAGAAAAGTAGAAAAGGAAAGAGAGAGAAGAAGAGAAGAAAAGGAAAGGAAGAAAGAAAAGAGAAGAAAAGGAAAGAAAGAGAAGAAGAAAAGAAAAAAAAAGGGGATCTTTCAGGTTTTCTAGAAAGAAAACGTGAAAAAGAGAGAGAAGAAGAGAAGAAAAGGAAAGAAAAAGAAAGAAGAAAAGAGTAGAAAAGGAAAGAAAGAGAGAGAGGAAAAGAGAAGAAGAGGAAAGAAAGAGAAGAAGAGGAGAAAAGGAAAGAAAGAGAAGAAGAGAAGAAAAGGAAAGAAAGAAAAGAAGAGAAGAAAAGGAAAGAGAGGGAAGAAGAAAAAAAAAGAGAAAGAAAAGAGAGAAGGAGGGAGAATCCGAGAGAGAGGGGAGAGAAAAAGAAAAAGAAACTATTAAAAGAGAAAGGAGAAGGAGAATGGGGAGAGGAGAAAGAGAGAAAGAGGGCGTTGAGGAGAGGAAGGAAAATAGAGAGAGAGAGGGAGACATAAAAAAAAAACTCTGGAAAATAGAGAGAGAGGAAGCGGGGAAATTGAGAGAGAACGAGAAAAAGGGGAAGAAGAGGATCGATGAAGACGGTTGAAGAAGCAGAAGGAGCAACCAGGGTAAGCCTAGCCCTCCTCCTTCTGCTTTAGTGTTTTTTCTATTTTTTTTTGTTGATTGCTGCAGCAAACAATCAAAATCACCGATTTATTAGATCACATTACCCTCTTCTAACCTGCTGCAACTTCTTCATATCCCACCTCATCACCCAGCAAAACCACTCCACCAGTCCATCCGAAAACCACCTACCTATGCATGCTCATGACCTGCCTTCACCATTGTGATCAAACCAATCATGCAATCTTACATACACCTGGCCGAAATCCATTCCCACCTAAATCCTTTCCCTATTATTGATCCAAAGCCTTTGTTTTCTATGAAAAAAATCTTAATTTATTAACATTGGTCTCAGCCATTGAATGTTAATTTGTTTTGATGTTTCTGAATTTTAAGTGATCAATAAAAATCTGATATTGATTGAATGTACCATGGATCATGGAATTCAACGAGATTAATTTTGGCTACGTGATGTGGAATATAAATGTGGTTGATTCGACCACATGATCTGAATTTTTATGAGATTAATCATGGCCTTTGATATTCAATTTTTAATATGACAAAATTTTAACCATTGATCATGAATGAATGTTATGTGATGAAAATTGAACCTCGATCATGAACCTTAATGGGATTGATCTGATTATGGCTGGGATTTTTAATGTGATTGATCCATACGATTGGAATTTTATGAGATTGGTCCAACTATATGATTGAGAATTTTTATGGCATTGATTATGGCTATTGATCTTGGATTTTGTGGTGATAAATTTGATCCTTGGATGATAATTTTATTTTTGATCATATGATGATGAATATGGGCCATTGGTTGATAAGTTTATGTTAATCATGAATGAAATTTTATGGTGATTGATCTGAGAATGTCTGAATTTTATGTGATAAAATTGATCCGGATGCTTGGAATTAGTTATGAAATTGATCCAATCACATGCTTGGAATTATTTATGAAATTGATCTCATCAGATGCATGGCATTGTTATGAAATTGGACCAATGATCTTGGAATTTTGATGTGATTAAAATTGGACCATTGATCTTGGAATCTTGATGTGGTTATGATCCTTTAGATTCAGAAATTCAATGAAATTGATCCAACCACATGATTTGAATTTTATGAGATTAATCATGACCATATGATTGGAATTTTAATGAGTTGATTATAGACCATTGATCTTGGAATTATGATATGATAAAAATTAGACCATTGATCTTGAAATTTTAATAAAATAGGATCATCGATCTTGGAGTTTTGATTTGATCCGTTGATCATAATTTACCTTGATTTGAGTAATCTGAATGGTTAGATTAATAATTTGAGTAATCTAAACCGTTGGATTGTCATCAAAAGTGATGTAAATGGATATGAACGGTTAAATTATCATGATAAGTGATCTGGACCGTTATATTATCTTTAAGAGTGATTAAAATAAATTTGAACGGTTGGACTATCATCAAGAATGATTTAAACCATTAGATTTTCATCATAGTATGTTTTAGAAGAATTTAAGCCATTGGATGGACATCATAAGTAATATGAATGAATCTGGACCATCAGATTGTCTTGATGATTGATTTATATGAATATGAATGTTAGATTGTGATTTTGAGAGAATTTAAACCGTTGGATCTTGATCATAAATGATTTAAAAGAATTTGAATCATTGGATTTAGTTTGATTATGAATATATCTTGACATGAGATCTGAGCCGTTGATTTTGGCTATTTTGTTGAAATTTAAGAATTTGATCTAGATATATTATTGAGGAGATAAAAAGATATCTAACCATTGATTAAGGATCTGATCTTGTGAGATTCACATTATATCCCAACCATAGATCTAGAGAATCTCATCTGAGACACATTGAGACATAATTTGATTGAAAATAATAAATGAGATGCCATTTTATTTGTCTACTATATCTTGATGAATGCTCTCACATGCTTGCTGCTATAATGATTCACATGCTTTCTTGCCATACATGAGATGATATATGTTGTTTGTTGCCATATTTTAATGATATTTTCTATTATGAAAATAATTTAATTTATGCAACACCTTAATCGAACTGCCATATCTGTATACCTAGCAAACATATTAGGTGTGGGGACGTGCATTTAGGCACCCACATTCTTGGGAAGGGCATAATAGGAATAATATAAAAACCTTAATAAAGAAAGAGAATGCTTTGCCAAACCTTCCAAAATTAGAACTTAGGTTGAAAAGGGTAATTCAGGATGATTTAGCCCCTCAGTAAACCTTAAACCTAGAATAGGTTCTCAACCTTAAACCAAGAACAGGATCTAAACCCTAAACCTAGAATAGGTTCTCACATTCTAACCTTGAACAGATTATCATTGCCCGAACTACACGGATTCTGATTCCTAGGGCAAACCCTAGGATACGTAGGCCATTTGGGAGAAACCTAAATTCGGATCCACACCTTAGTCCACTCGGACTATCCATAGATCCACTAGGATATCCATATTTCAACCCAATTCCGAACTACGCGGATTCTGATTCCTAGGTCAAACCCTAGGATACGTAGGCCATTTGGGAGAAACCCAAATTCAAATCCACACCTTAGTCCACTTGGACTATCCATAGATCCACTAGGATATTTACCCACATTTTGACCCAAATAGGGTTATCCATATTTTCACCCAAATAGGGTTATCCACATTCCAACCCAAATAGGGTTATCCATATTCAGACCCAAAAGGGTTATCCATAGATCCACTAGGACTATCTATCAGTTCGCATGGACTATCCAGATCCTAACCCATAGGGTTTCTCATCCATTCAAGCATAAACTTTAACTTGAACAAAGAACTTAATCATGCACAAGCATAAATCACAATCATAAACTTTAATCACACCTGAACTATGATGGTGAACCTGATTTTCGGAATAATTCCGTAATACTTAGGCAATCTGATGGATACAGATTCGGTTCAATGATATCAAACCACTTGATTTGGTTCGGTTTAACAAATAGAGTCTAGCATATGAAAGGCATAGGAGATCGATTTTGATCGGGCGGTTTGGGTGCCTAACCCCTTCCCATAACCGTAACCTTACGCTTACCCAATCTCTGATGGACCAGAAATCCAATCTAAGGGTCTTGAGTAAATCGAAGTTTTACCTTAGGGTGAGATTTCACATTTTCCAAGGTCCTAGACCTTAATCTAGGTGGCAATTTCTAAGATTTTCATTTTTGTCCTCACACCTTCCTTCTTTTCTCTTTCTCTCACTTTCAATTAGGGTTCTAAAGGAGTGAAAGAGGCTAAGGGACGTCCTATTTATAGAGAAAAACCCTCCATAATATGCCCCAATGAGTTTAGGAAAGACCCCCTTTGAATTAGGAAGGTTTCCTAAATTCGATTTCTGACTGTTTCCGTGGGGTCGCAGGTGGGGTCGCAGAATCCATTGACCCTACCTTCTTAAGACATTCGACCCCATGACCAACAGTCATGGATTAGACTCTTTTGAGGTGGGGTCGGTCATACCTGTTTAGGCATGCGACCACACACTCATATTTGACTGTTTTTGAGTTAAATTTCATACCTGGTCTTGTAGTTTTTTCACGCACTTGGTCTACTTGGCTCGACCATGATAGGTAGACCTGATACAAGGTGGTAAGACCGGTTAGTTCGATACAGGTCTTATGTAAGACCCGTATCGAACTAACCGTCTTACCACCTTGTACCAGGTCTACCTATCATGGTCGTGCCAAATGGACCAAATGCGTGAAGGAAATAGCGAGACCAGGTATTAAACTGACCCAAAAATAGCAAAATAGGGGCAGGGTTGCATACCCAGATAGGCAGGGTCGGATCCCCCCCTCATTAGGGAGTCAAACCCCTGAAATTTTGACCGAGGGTCGGACAATTTAGACCTGAGGGTCGACGGGATCTCCGACCCCCTCAATGCCGACAGAAACCGTAAATAGGAAACTTTCCAAATTTCAAGGGGATTCTTTCTTAATCTCAATGGGACTTATTTTGGGAGGTTCTCCTCTATAAATAAGACGTCCCTTAGCCTCTTTCACTCCTTTTGAAACCCTAATTGAAAGTGAGAGAAAGAGAAGAGAAGGAAAAGAGAAGGAAAGTTGGAGAAGAAGACTAAAGAGAAGAATTCAGAGAAACCTCTGAATCTGAGCAAACCTAAGGTAAGGAAATGTTTCCATTAATGATTTAAGAGCTTAGAATAGTTTATGAAGAGGGTATGGTCTAGGAGAAACCCAAATCATCCATCTATGGGAGGATTTCAATGAAATCCATGGAGGAAATCATGGTAGGCAAAGTAAGGAAGAAACCTAGAGTTTTAAGCCATAGAACAAGCATAGAATGGATTGTGGAAGTAAGCCATAGGACCAAAACATGAAAGAATGGACTATAGGATGAAAAGGTCGACTCAAACCACGGGGGGTCGCACGTGGGGTCGATTAGGAATCGACCCTACCAGACTACAGGATCGACCCCCAGCATTCGGGAAGTCCAGGGATGCGGTGGTCGCACCCAGGGTCGATGGAACATCCGACCCTGGCATCGACCCTACACCCTGGGGTCACAGAAAAAAGCTACCCTACCTGCGACTTGTCCTGCGACCCTCGCTTAACAGCAAACCTAAAATTATCGAAATGAATTCTAATTAAAATATATCGACTTGTTAGGTTTTCCTATTGATATAAAAGTGATTCTTAAAGCTTGAAAGAGGAACTACACTTAAGCAAAGGTGAGGGAACAAGACCTAAACTAATTGGCTAATAATAAACTGTTTTACTTCTTGAGTCCAATGCCATGACTGATTCTATGTGTGTATGCTTGTAATGTGCATTCAACATGTCATCCAATATTCCTGCTATTAATGTTCATGCATATTTAATTCTATTTTATTTATAACATGATGAAGATGATGATGCTAGGAATAGGCATGTGAATGTATGTGTGTGGTTAGTGTGCTTGATGTGAGTGGAGCATCAGGGGGAGGACGTGACATTGTGGTTCAGCCTGGTCACTGGACTCTAGCTCTATCTTTACTCAAGTCTTGTCCACTGACATCGTCGTATCGCCATTACCTTAGCTGAACTATTACGTCGTAAGGTATCAGCGGAGGTGGTGTCGGACCGTATAGTCTTCGACTCTGCCAGGGGGCCTTAGCTCTATCTCTATGAACGTATTGAGGGATGCTGGGGAGAGGTCTTCGGTACATTATTTGACATTAGGATTGGTTAGTTGAGAGCCCAGTTTGCAAGCCCTCGCCAGCAGGGGCTTACATGTTGGTATGGGTAGAGTATCAGGGGAAGTGTGATGCGGTGTGGTCCTAAGCACTTTAACTGTATCTCTATTCCGTAGTGGGTGCATGTGGGACGACAATAAACGTTAACCTTTGGGCGGCTTCACACACTCGTGTATAGAGGTGAGGCAGCCACCGAACCTTTCTATAGCACATTGCAAACTTATATACCAGACCACAAATATGAATTGAATGCATGCATATGTTTGTTGCATTATTTTGTTTGCTCACTGAGCCGTGATGTGTGCTCACCCTTTCGACGTCGAATATTTTTAGTTGATGATGCAGGTACCACTGTGGAAGATTATATGAATGCTTCTGTGTACGGACACGTGGCTGTAATGGAGGCTAAAGACATAGTGGAGACGCATGACTCCTCATGCGAGTGCAATTCATGCGTTTTCGATTAGATTTTTATTTGAACTATTAAGGAAATGTAATTGATATTTTATTTACTTATGTCTCGGTTGATACAACATAATTTGATATTTTATTTATGATTATCATAGTTAGATTTCTCAGTTCATTTAATATTAAAACTTCTGCTATTGTGTATTTATTCTGATTATGGTTATGGATGTGTGTGGTTTAGTTTACAAGGACACAACCTATTAGAGATCCTTGTTGAACCGTTGGTTTATTAGCAGTTCATCACACCATTCTGAATGGTGTGAAATTGGGGTGTGACAACTTGGTATCAGAGCTCTCAGGCCCTGTCTTTTAAACCAGTATACTACCACAAAAGTTTGTGAACTGAGATAGGATAAAAATTTAAAAGCTGTAATAATAACACATTATAAGCATCTGTGTTGTTTGAGACAAAAATTGAAAGAGAATAATACATCTATTAAATTAGAAACAAATTTATATACACTTGAAGGAAGAACAAACGTATATATACAAGTCTAAAGCAGAGTACAGTCCACAACCCTGACAGTTACTCTGAAGTACAAAAAGAAACATAAAAAGAAAATACATCAGGAAGCTGGAGGTGATGGGGGAGGCGGTGCCTCGCGGTCTCTGTCATAATCCTCAGCATAGACTCTAGTCAACCAAGCTATCTGAGTCTGGGTCGTCTGAAGACTAGCTGTGAGATCAGTCACCCACTGATCAGTCACGCACTGAGCATTTAGAAGCTCTCCTACCCTTAGATCCGACATGCGCTGAGCATCTAGAAGCTCTCCCACCCTTAGATTAGACATGCGTTGAGTCTCTCTAATCTCACGCAGTATCCCCAGCATGTCATCAGAAGGTGGGTGTGAAGGACCAGCTGTGTGTGAAGGACTAGCTGCATAAGAAGGACCAGCTCCCATAGTATGTGTAGGTGATGGAGGAGGTATGGAATCCACATCCATATATAAACGATCATCTTCCCCAGCATCACCCCCATGAACCCCTGCTCCAGCGGCTGCTGCTGCTGCCTCAGCGTCAGTCATCTTCACTCGAGTATGCGGACGCACCAGAGCGTTCCTCTCATCGTCGCTGACCTGAGCATCCCGCATGCCCATCTTACAGATGGCCTCCCAATCCAGAGGTGATGAGAAGGATTTCTCCTGAATCCTCTCATCCACCAAGTCAACACCCAGGCGGGTAAGCAGTTTAGTGATCGTCCATAAGGCAGGTTTCCAACGTGACCGGGTAATGTGGCACTGATCATCATCCGCATAATGATATAAGGGAGGCAGGTAGGCTGCCTAGTGCAGAAACAGTACAGCAAGAACTGGGTCAACTGGGAGATCCTCTCGTAGTGCCCACTTTGAGGTATCAGGTTGTGCTGAACGATCTTACGGTACACCAGAGGCTCTGAACGTAGGTAGATCGCTTTCATCTCCCAGCAATCCTCTCTGATGAGCTGACGGTCAATCTTAACCCTCATCTCTAAGGAAAAGAACTGGGGCTCTCTGGGAGCACAGAACACCAAGGGGCCATCGTATGAAATGCCCAACAAGTCCGCTAGCTGCCGATAATCAAAGGAAACCTCGACTCCCTTGACGTAGCTAGTAATCCTGAGCTCTCCACCCCTCTCAGTATCATTGTAATCCCCCACCACTTGGAAGTTACAATAAAACTGTCTCACCAAATCTGGATGAGTACAGGCGTCATAGGTGATCACAAGAAGCCAGCCCATATCATCAAAAGCTCTCTCCACATCAAATAAGGCCAGGCTAGCCAAGTCCACCCGACGGCCTCCTTCTACCTTCATACGAGCGTAACGGGCATATTGCGCCTCAGCCTCGTTAGAACAGAAGTGAACTGGGTCATGAACCTTGGGTACTTTGGTACGAGCCATACTATCTGCAAAAACAAAGAAAAACAGATATTGGCTTAGTAAAGATGAAAAACCCAAAAATTTCACATTATAACGACATAAATTGGTCAAAAGCCTCACTTTTCACCCATACACGTAGGCAGGAGGACTTATATAGATTCTAAACGATCCTGTAAGACTCATACAGTTGGAAATTTTATCTAAAGAGATTGAATTTGAAGAAATTTTATGAAATTCAAAAATCTCAACAAATTAGGGCAAAAATGGAAAATTTCAATTTTTTCGATAACCAACCGATGAAACTCAAATATTTTTGAGGGCCTTTGTTCATTGAGTCACCAACAATAAAAGCCCTTAATAAAAATCAAATTTTTACGGTTGAAAAAGTTTAATTTGAAGAAAACGATATAAACGAGCAAAAACCTAGTTAAGAAACCCTAAAAACATGAAACCGTAGAGAACATACCTGTAGACGAGGAGTAGATGTCGAAAAGAGAAGCAAAAATCACCAATGGGTCGGAGTTGTCACTGTAGCAACTCAGAGGAACGAGCCGAGTCAGAAAGGAGGAGAAAGAATGAGAAATGGATTCAAAATCGGGATTAAAAACCTGATTTTTAGTCCTAGGGTCAGAGAATTCGACCAAAACATCCGACCCTCCCTCCGACCCCCTCATCGACCCTCGGCTCTCGGTAAGTATCAGTGATTCTCAGGGTCGCATACCCTAGTGTCAGGCATCCATCGACCCCCATCATCGACGCTGCAATGGAAAATACAGTATTTTTGACAGAATGATTTGAAAATTTTGAAAATATCATTGATTAGTGGATTTAAATATGAGAATGAAGTATATAATGATTGCCTCACGAATTCTATGATTTTCAGGCATCACCACTACCAGAACAAATAATGGCTGGACGTAGAGTGACCAGACAAAGTCGTAACTCTATTCCACCACTACCACCTGTGGAGGAAGACAGCCATATACACCCTGAAACACAGGAGAATCCAAACACAGCACCGTCCGTAGTTAATGGACAGACAAATCCTACAAATCTGCCAGCTCCACCTATAGACCTGGCTACAGCCGTAATGAATTTGGCACAACAGCTGCAGCAAATACAACAGGTACAAACTACTATGCAAGCTGTCATAGGCATGGCTTTTCTAGCTGCACAGACGACACCGATGCCAGCAGGACAGGCAAGCACAGTACCAGGGGGAAGTAACACAGTACCCCACGACCTCAGACTCCCATCATGCAGGCTCAAGTACAAAACCATGAAGTAGCTCCAGGTGGATATCGATACCAACCACCTATGTATGGGGCTTATGTTCTTCATCAACTAGACCACTCCAGACTGGTGGAGCATTTTCTGAAGATGAAGCCCAAGGAGTATAGTGGTAAGCCAGCTGATCCATTGTGGCCAGCACACTGGATCGATGAGATGGAGAGAAACTTCACGATGATGACACTGAATGAAGAAGAAAAAGTATTATGTGCAACATTCATGCTGAAAGGCAATGCACACCACTGGTGGAAGTCCATATGGACGTATCTGATGACAAAGCACACCCAATTGACTTGGGATATATATAAGGAGGCATTCTTTGAGAAGTATTTTCCTAGGAGTTTCAGAGATTCCATGGAGAAGGAGTTCCTAAGTTTATATCAGGGACAGATGACTGTCGATGCATATCAACATCGTTATGAGGAGCTATTCTTCTTTGCACCAGTCAGTATGCAAGTGGAAGATACAAAGACCCGAAGGTTCCTCATGGGACTTAAGGGAAGCATACGTGAACATGTTCTAGGACTTGAAAAGAAAATCTACAATGAAGTTGTACAAATTGCTCGAGTGATAGAGTCGAGCCAAAAAGAGAGCTACTTTCTCAAAATAGAGGAATCAAAAGGCGAAATGAAAATTCTTACAAAGGTGGGAACACCAAGGTATTCAAACCCTTCCGTACTCAAGGTTTCAATGCTGCAGCCAAGACAACTTCAGCAGCTCAACAGCAACAAAAGCCAAATAATGAAGGGTTAAAATGCTATAACTGCAATCAATTGGGACATATGGCAAGGGAGTGTCCTAAGCCCAAGAAGCAACTACAACAAGACAAAGTTTACGCAGTTACATCTGAGGATGCTGCCGCATCGCCTGATGTGGTCACAGGTATGACCTGAATCTTATCATTTTGTGTAACATTATGTGAGCATGTAGACTAAATCAAAACAAATCACAGGTATCATACCTATTAATGGAATTCCCACCAGAGTACTCTTTGATTAAGGAGCTACTCATTCTTTTATATCTATGTCATTTGGAAAGAAGTTAATTCTATCCCTCAAATCCTTAGACTACAGACTGCTTGTATGATCGCCTATGGGATTAGAAGTGGAATTAGACAAAGGTTATGGACCATGTCTAGTTCTTATTAACGAAAAGACTTTGGATGCAACCTTGATTCAACTTGAGATGGCAGACTTTGATGTCATCTTGGGAATGGACTGGTTAGCTCGGTATTCTGCAAACCTATTGTGTGCTGAAAAGAAGCTGACATTTAAAGACAAGGAAGGGGCAGAGTTCAGCTTTGCGGGAACCAAACTTCCCCGTAAACGAAAGCTCATACTCTCTGCATTAAAGGCTAGGAAGTGCCTTGAGAAAGGAGCAGTTGGGTATCTAGTATCTGTGGTCGATCTTACCAAAGAAGCACCACGAATGGAGGATATTGATGTCGTGCGTGACTATCCAGATGTATTTCCTGAAGAACTACCATGACTACCACCCGACCGCGCTACAAAGTTTGTTATAGATCTGATACCCGGAGCCGCACCAGTATCTAAAGCACCTTATCGAATGGCTCCTACTGAACTGAAGGAATTAAAAGTGCAACTACAGGAACTGTTGGACAAAGGCTACATCCGACCTAGCATATCACCATGGGGAGCGCCAGTATTATTCGTAAAGAAGAAGGACGATAGTGTTCGATTGTGTATAGACTACCGAGAATTGAATAAACTGACAATCAAGAATCGATACCCATTGCCTCGGATTGATGACCTATTCGATCAGTTGCAAGGTGCCAAAGTGTTCTCCGAGATCGATCTTTGGTCAGGCTACCATCAGTTGAAGATTAAGAACGGGGATATTCCCAAGACAGCATTCAGGACCAGATATGGACATTATGAATTTTTGGTCATGTCTTTTGGATTGACGAACGCACCAGCAACCTTTATGGAACTTATGAATCGGGCATTCCATGATATGTTGGATACGTCGGTTATTGTGTTCATTGATGATATATTGGTCTACTCCAAGGACAAGGAAACTCATATTAAGAATCTAAACGCCGCTCTGCAGCGATTACGGAAGGAGAAGCTTTACGCCAAATTTATAAAGTGTGAGTTTTGGCTAAAGGAAGTCGCTTTTCTAGGCCATGTTGTATCCGCTGAAGGAATTAAAGTGGATCCTAGCATGATCGAAGCTATTGTAAAATGGGAAGCACCGAAGAGCAATGCAAAAATTAGAAGTTTCTTAGGTCTAACTGGGTATTATCGACGATTTATGGAATACTATTCCCGAATTGCCGTACCTCTCACCAGTTTGACTAAGAAGGGCGAAAAGTTTGTTTGGACTGATAAATGCGAGAAGAGTTTCCAAACATTGAAAGCTAGATTGATATCTGCTCCAATCTTGACCATTCTGATTCCAGGACAGCCATTTATTTTGTACACTGATGCATCAGGATTGGGATTAGGATGTGTACTTATGCAAGGAGAACAAGTAATAGCTTATGCCTCAAGACAATTGAAGACACATGAGAAGAACTATCCCACTCATGATTTGGAATTAGCGGCAGTAGTACATGCTAGCAAAATATGGAGACATTACTTGTACGGAGAGAAATTTCAGATTAAATCAGATCATAAGAGTCTTACTTACCTCCTTAATCAGAAGGAGTTAAATATGAGACAAAGAAGATGGCTGGAACTATTGAAAGACTATGATTGTGATATCCAGTATCATCCGAGAAAAGCTAATGGGGTGGCTGACGCGCTGAGTAGAAAGCCAATGATAAAATCTCAAGGGGAGGTTAACACTACTGCTGCACTGTATGCTATCGAAAAAGTATTCAATTACGGTAATGAACAGTTTGGGATAGATGCACCGGGTGAATCAACCAACCAAGGGTTTATCCATCGGTTTGCAAATATGTTTGCCATGTTGAAGATTGTACCCGATATACTTGATGAAGTGAAAACAACGATTAAATCAGACCCTTATCTAAGAACGGCACAAGAAGACATCGAAAAAGGTAGGACTATTCCTGAGTTCACCTTAGATGATGAAAAGGTACTGAAGTACAAAGGAAGAATATGTGTACCTGAAACAGAAAGTTTGGACATTAGACACCGACTAATGAAGGAAGCCCATACCACCGCCTATTCGATACACCTTGGAAGTACAAAAATGTATCATGACCTAAAGAAATTATATTGGTGGAGAGGAATGAAAGTAGAAATAGCCAAGTTCGTGTCTCAATGCCTAAATTGTCAGAAGGTGAAAGCTGAACGACAAAGACCAACAGGACTGTTACAGCCGTTACCAGAACTAGCATGGAAATGGGACTGCATCACTATGGACTTCGTCATAGGGTTACCTGTAAGACCCGTGTCAAACTAACCCGGTCTTACCACCTTGAACCAGGTTTACCCATCATGGTCGAGTCAATGGACCAAGGGCGTGAAGGAGAGCGAGATCCCAGGTATCAAATCGACCCAAAAATACTTAAAATAGAGCAAGGGTCGCATACCGGGCTAAACAGGGTCGACCCTCTCAAATTAGAAACTCAGACCCTGAAAAATGGACAGAGGGTCGGACAGTGTCAGACCACAGGGTCGACGGGATCATCGACCCTCTAATCAACCCTCACTTACCGCCGAAACTGAAATTAGGAAACTTCCTAATTTTCGATTGGGATTCTTTTCAAATCTCAATGGGACTATTATAGGACATTCCTACTCTATTTAAAGGACGTCCCTAAGCCACTTTCACTCCTTTCACAACCCTAATTAAATTGAGAGAAAGAGAGAAGAAGGAAAAGAGGAAGAAAAGAGGCAAGGAAGAAGACTTAGCAAAAACGAGAAGAATTTCCAGAGAAAAGTAATCTTCTCAGGTATGAATATTAATTCCATGAGTTTCTACAGACCTTAGGTTAGATATGGTTGAGTGTAGGATTTTGGAGAAACCCAAACCATCCATCCATGGTTAGGTTTTCATGGAAAACCCATAGGAGAATGCATGAAAGCTATTTAAGAGGATGAATCATGGTTTCAGACCATGGAATGAATATTTAATGGAATGTGGAAGTTAGCCATAGGACCCCAAACATGAAGAATGAATTAAAAACTGGAAATTAGACCTGATTGCACAGAGGATCGCACACAGGGTCGATAGACCCATCGACCCTATGCACCTTGACCATCGACCCTCAGCATTCGGGAAGTTCAGACAGAGGACAGGGTCGATAGACCCATCGACCCTATGCATTCTGAGCATCGACCCTTAGATAACAATATGGTTTTTAAATTGGAAATTAACTCTAATTAAATTCTTTCGACTTTGTTAGGTTGCTAACATTATAATAACACTGTAGAGGTGATTCTAAAGCTTGGAAAAATATCCTATGATAAACTAAGGTGAGGAACCTTAACTCCAAACTAAATTGGTTAATAATAAACTGTTTTCTATTTCTTGAGTCCTATGCTATGTTTATTTCTATGCGAATATGATTGTTATGTGCATAGAGCATGCCATCCAATATTTCTATTATTCGTTCATGCATATTTACTTTATTGTTTATAACATGATGATGATGATGATGATAGGAATAGGCATGTGCTTGTATGTGTGTGGTTGATGTGCTTGATGCGAGCGGGTATCAGGGGGGTGTGATGAGAACATCAATAAACGTTAACCTTTGGCGGGTCTCAAAGACTTTAGCTCTATCTCTAACTCAAGTCTTGTGCATTGGCATCGTCGTATCGCCATTACCTTAGCGGAACTATTATGTCGTAGAGTATCGGGGAGGTGGTTCTCGGTCCTTGTAGTCTGACTCTACCGGGGGGCCTTAGCTCTATCTCTATGGGCATTCTGAGGGATGCTAGGGTGAGGCCTTGGATACACTGTTTGGCATTAGGGTTGGTAAGTTGCGAGCCCAGTTTGCAGCCCTCGCCAGCAGGGGCTTACGTGTTGGTATGGCACTATATAGCAATAAACGTAACCTTTGTTATATAATGTTCATGGTTGGGTGCATGTGAGTTGACGATAAACGTGATCTTCGGGTAATGTCACACACTCGTTTATAGAGGCGGAGTCAATAAACGCGACCTTTGGCTACCTCAACCTTTCAATTGCATATTGCAAACTTCAAACCAGACCAAAGATATAAATTGATGTGCATGCATATGTAATGTTGCATTGTTTTGGCTACTCACTGAGCCGTGTTGTGTGCTCACCCCTCGACGTCGAATATTTTTAGTTGATGATGCAGGTTACACAGTTGAAGACTATATGAACGCGTCTGCGTACAGGAATATAGCAGCAATGGACGATGGAGCTGAAGATGATACACACGACTCCTCTTGCAAGTGCAACTCATGTGTATTTGATTAGATATTTTTATAGGTTTTTTTATTGGATTTATAAGACATGTATTTGATATTTAAATATTTATGTCTCAAGTTGAATACAGAATAATTTGCTATTATTTATGGAATCATTTTAGTTTTCAGTTCATTTATTTATTAAGACTTTTGCTATTGTGTATTTACTCTGATTATGATCATGGATGTATGGAGGTTCAGATAACGTGGGGATAGCCTATTCGAGATCCTGGGTGAACCGTTGGTTATTTAGCGGTTCATGACACCATTCTGAAATGTGCGGAATTGGGGTGTGACAACTTGGTATCAGAGCATCTCAGGCCTTGCCCGCTGAACTATCATACATTCACAGCAATAGTGAACTGAGATAGGATAAAATAAAAACAGTAATATTAACACATTATAAGCACAAGTGATGTTGAGACCGAATTTAAAAAGAGAATAATACATCTATTAAAAGGAGAAACAAGTTGACATACAATGAGAGCGAAACAAAGTGTAAATATATATCTAAAGCAGAGTACAGTCCACAACCCGGACAGTTACTCTGAAGTACAGGAAAAACAAAAAGTACAATCAAGAAGCAGGTGGCAAAGGAGGAGGTAGAGCTCACGATCTCTGTCGTAGTCCTCAGCATAGACTCTGGTCAACCAGGCTATCTGAGTCTGGGTCGTCTGCAGACTAGCTGTGAGATCGGCTACTCTCCTGTCAGTCGCACGCTGGGTCTCCAACAGCTCATCCACTCTCATGCGTTGAGCATCTAGTAACTCCTCCATCCTCTGGTCCGATCGGCGCTTAGTCTCTTTGATCTCGCGCAACATCTCCATCATATCAGAAGACGGATGCGAAGGACCAGCCTCATGAGAAGGATCAGTCTCAGGTACAGAATCCGCCGCATGCAAAGTATCAACTCCAGCCGCATGTGTAGGTGAAGGCGGGGATATCGCGTCGACGTCCATGTACATATGATCATCATCGTCGACGGGATCCACCTGAGCTCTAGCAGCAGCAGCAGCCTCATCATTAGCCACCTCAACCCGAGTATGAGGGCGCACCATCGCGTTCCTCTCATCATCGCTAACCTGAGCGTCTCGAAGTCCCATCTTGCATATAGCCTCCCAATCTAGAGGCAACGAGAAGGTCTTCTCCTGAATCTTCTCATCTACCAAGTCCACCCCCAGACGTATCAGCAAAGTGGTAATCATACGTCCATAGGGTAGATTACCCCTATGACCGGAAAAAGTAGCACTGATCATCGTCCGCATGATGATGTAAGGAAGACAGACGGGCTGATGAGTGCATATACTGTAGATCAAGAACTGGGTCAGCTGAGACACCCTCTCATAGTGACCACTCTACAGGATCAGGTTATGCTGGATGATCCTACAGAATACCCGTGGAGCCGGACGCAAGTAGCACGCTCTCATCTGCCAGCGATCGGGCTGTAGTAACTGACTATCAATCTCGGCCCGCAACCACATCTCGATAAAATCGTGCTCACCAGGTGCACAGTACACCATAGGACCATCATAAGGAATGCCCAATAGGTCGGCCAGCTGCCGATAATCAAAGGAAATCTGCACCCCTTTGACGTAGCAAGTGATGCGCAACTCCTGACCAAGCTCCACATCGTTGTGGTTTCCCACAATCTGAAGGTTACTGTAGAAGGCGGCGCACTAACTCGGACGTGTGCACACATCGTATGTGATGACAGGGAGCCACCCCATATCACCAAAAGCTCTCTCTACATTGAACAAGGCTAGCTCAGCCAGGTTCACCATACGACCCCCTTCCACTTTCTTGCCTGTATAGTAGGCATACTGTGCCTCGGCTTCATTGGAGCAGAAGCGAAGCGTATCACGAACTCTGGGTACCTTGGTACGAACCATAGTATCTGCAGATAAGAAAGAAAAAGGAAAACAAGGAGTTAATAGGATAAAAATTTAAAAATCGGGCATTATAACGACGTAAGTTGGTCAAAAGCCTCACTTTTCACCCATACAAGTGGGCAGGAGGACTTACGTAAGTTCCAACACATCACACAACAGTTAAACAGAAGGAAATGGTAACTGACAAGGTCCAATTTGAAGAAATTTCAAGAAATCAAAAAATTTCAACAAATTAGGGCAAAAAGAGAAAAATTTAAGTTTCTGGATAACTAACCGATGAAACTCAAAATTTTTTGAGGGCTTTCGTTCCTCAAGACACCAACAACAAAAGCCCCCAATAAAAATCGAATTTTTACGGTTGGAAAAAGTTTAATTTGAAAAATACAAGTTAAATGAGCAAAAACTTAGAAATAAAAACCTAAAAACAGGTAAAGTTGGGAAAGTATACCTGTAGTGGTGATGTGGATGTCGAAACTCGGACTAAGAATGATCCACAACAGTGAAGTAGCACTGTAGCAACTCGGAGAGAAGAGACGAGTCAAAACGGGAGGGAAATAATAGAAAATGACCCAAAATCGGACTTTAAAAATCTGATTTTTGGTCAGAGGGTCGGACAACTCGACCAGGGCCATCGACCCTCTGATCGACCCTCTAGTTGACCCTCTGCTCTCGGGAATCTGACAGAAAAACACAGGGTCGGACATTAAGGGTCTGACATACCATCGACCCTCACCATCGACCCTGTACAGAAAAGACAGTATTTTTTTTATAAAATGAGCTCGAATTGGAATTGATTATTGGTTAACATGCCTACATGACATATACATGATTTCTCACCTATTTTGATAATTTTCAGGCACCACCAATCATCGAAAAGAATTATGTCTGGACGTAGAGTTACCCGACAGACCCGAAACACAGTCCCATCACCACCACCAGTGGAGGAGACTAGTCAAGAGAATAACCATGCACAGGGTAATCCAGAACCGGCAAACCCTACAAATTTGCCACCTCCACCACCGGAGCTAACAACTGTGGTTATGAACCTAGCTCAGCAGCTACAGCAGATGCAACACGCACAAGCTCAAATGCAGGTTGCCATGGGGATTATGTATCAAGCCACTCAGGCTGCACCCATACACACTGGGCAAGCCAGTGCAGCACCAGTGGGTAACCACCCAGCTCCTCAGACACCTCAACAACCGGCTGCACCAATTCCAGTGCAGGTCCCAGAAGCAGCACAAGGGATGTACAACTACCCACCCCTATGTTTGGGGCATACCAAAATCAACTGGATCACTCCCGGCTGGTGGAGAGATTTTTGAAAATGAAACCAAGAGAATTCAATGGCAAGCCGTCTGATCCACTGTGGCCAGCACACTGGATAGATGAGATGGAAAGGAACTTCCTTATGATGACTATCACCGAGGAGGAGAAAGTACTATGAGCCACCTTTATGCTCAAAGGCGACGCACACCATTGGTGGAAATCTACAAAGACGTACTTATTGACCAAGCACGCCCTACTGACATGGGCTATATATAAAGAAGCGTTCTTCGGGAAGTATTTCCCAAGAAGCTTCAGAGATTCAATGGAGAAAGAGTTCTTGAGTCTATACCAGGGGCAGATGTCCGTAGACTCATATCAACAGCGCTACGAAGAACTATTTTTCTTCGCACCGGCGAGTATGCAAGAAGAAGATACAAAAACCCGTAGGTTCGTCGCGGGACTAAGAGGAAGCATAAGAGAAAATGTTCTGGGCTTAGAGAAGAAGATTTACAACGAAGCTGTCCAGATCGCTCGAGTAATTGAATCGAGCCAGAAGGAGAGCTATTTCTCCCAGAACCGAGGAATCAAGAGACCAGCTGGAAACACCTACAACGGAGGCAATAATAGGACGTGTAAACCTTTTCATCCTCAGAATTTGGCTACTCCATCGAAGCCTACTTCTGCAGCTCAACCACAGCCAAAGTCAAATTTTGAAGTCCCGAAGTGCTTTAACTGCAACCAACCAGGGCATATGGCAAGAGAGTGCCCAAAACCCAAGAAGCGATTACATTAAGGGACGGGTATATGCTGTTACATCAGAAGATGCTGCCGCATCGCCCGATGTGGTCACAGGTATGACCAAAACTTTTAAGATTTTAATTACATTGATTGAGCATGTAGACTAAGTAAAAACGAATGGCATACCCGCCAGAGTACTCTTTGATTCAGGAGCTACTCATTCATTTATATCTGTGTCGTTTGGAAAGAAGACCAATTTGCCCATCAAAACATTAGACTACAAATTACTTGTACGGTCACCGATGGGATTAGAAGTGGAATTAGAGAAAGGTTATGGACCATGTCCAGTTCTCATTGGAGAGCAGACTTTGGATGCAACCTTGATACAACTTGAGATGGCAGACTTTGACGTCATCTTGGGAATGGACTGGTTAGCTCGGCATTCTTCAAATCTGTTATGCGCCAAAAAGAAGCTAACATTTAAAGATAAAGGAGGAGTAGAATTCAGTTTCTCGGGAACCAAACTTCTCAGGAGACGAAAGCTCATACTCTCAGCATTAAAGGCTAAGAAGTGCCTTGAGAAAGGGGCTGTCGGATATCTAGTATCAGTGGTCGACCTAACCAAGGACATGCCACGAATGGAAGATATTGATGTCGTGCGAGATTTTCCCGATGTATTTCCGGAGGAACTACCCGGATTACCACCCGACCGAGCCACAGAGTTTGTAATAGACCTTTTACCCGGAGCCGCACCCGTATCAAAAGCACCTTATAGGATGGCTCCTACTGAACTGAAGGAATTAAAAGTGCAATTACAAGAACTGCTGGATAAGGGTTATATTAGACCCAGTATATCTCCATGGGGAGCACCGGTGTTGTTCGTAAAGAAGAAGGATGGTAGCGTTCGATTATGTATCGACTATCGAGAGTTGAATAAACTGACCATCAAGAATCGATACCCACTACCTAGGATCGACGACTTGTTCAATCAGTTACAGGGAGCAAAATTATTTTCAAAGATCGATCTTCGATCGGGCTATCATCAGCTGAAGATTAAAGAAGGTGACATTCCGAAGACAACTTTCAGGACAAGATACGGACATTATGAATTCTTAGTAATGTCATTCGGATTAACTAATGCACCGGCAACATTCATGGAACTTATGAACCGAGTTTTCCACAATATGTTGGACACGTCGGTTATAGTATTTATTGATGACATATTGGTATACTCCAAGGACAAGGAAACCCATGTCAAGAACCTAAACGCAGCCCTACAGCGTTTAAGGAAAGAGAAGTTATACGCCAAATTTTCAAAGTGTGATTTTTGGCTAAGTGAAGTCGCCTTTCTAGGCCATGTAGTATCCACTGAAGGAATCAAAGTGGACCCCAGTACGATCGAGGCTATCGTAAAATGGGAAGCACCAAAGAGCGTTTCAGAAATTAAACGTTTTCTGGGTCTAGCTGGTTATTATCGGAGATTCGTAGAAGACTATTCTCGGATTGCCGTACCTCTTACCAGTTTGACCAAGAAAGGAGAAAAGTTTGTATGGACGGATAAGTGTGAAAAGAGTTTTCAAACATTGAAGACCAGATTGATATCCGCCCCGATTTTGACTATTCCTATTCCAGGACAGACGTTTACCTTATATACTGATGCGTCGGGATTGGGATTAGGATGTGTGCTTATGCAAGGAGAGAAAGTGATTGCCTATGCCTCGAGACAATTGAAGGTACATGAGAAAAATTACCCCACTCATGATTTGGAGTTAGCGGCAGTAGTACATGCTGTCAAGATATGGAGACACAACCTATACGGAGAGAAATTCCAGATTAAGTCGGACCATAAAAGTCTTACTGATTTATTTAATCAGAAGGAGTTGAATATGAGACAAAGAAGATGGCTGGAACTATTGAAAGACTATGATTGTGATATCCAGTATCATCCAGGAAAAGCGAACGTAGTAGCAGATGCATTGAGCAGAAAAACAACGATAAAATCTCAAGGAGAAGTTAGCATGACTGCGGCAATGTGCACTACTGGAATGGTATTCAATCACGGCAACGAGCAGTATGTGATAGACACAACGGATGGATCAGCCAACCAAGGGTTTATTCATCAGTTTTTGAATATGTTCGCAGCATTGAAGATTATACCGGATATTATGGATGAAGTGAAGACAGCTATCAAAGCAGATCCTTATCTGAGAACAGTACAAGAAGACATTGAGAAAGGTAGGACTAACCCTGAGTTCACCTTGGATGAAGAAAAAGTATTGAAATACAAAGAAAGAATATGTGTACCCGAAACAGAAAGTGTGGACATTAGACACCGACTGATGAAAGAAGCTCATACCACCATCTATTCGATACATCCTGGAAGTACAAAAATGTATCATGATCTAAAGAAACTATATTGATGGAGGGGAATGAAAGCAGATGTAGCTAAGTTCGTGTCTCAATGCCTAAATTGTCAGAAAGTAAAGGCTGAACGACAAAGACCCGCAGGACTGTTACAGCCGTTACCTGAACCAGCATGGAAATGGGACTGCATCACTATGGACTTCGTCACAGGACTACCATTGACTCCTCGAGTAGTTGACGCAGTTTGGGTGATTGTAGACCGTCTGACAAAAATAGCTTGTTTCATACCTATACGACCTCAGTATACACTGGAAAGGTTAGCGAAGCTGTATGTGGATAATATTGTTCGATTACATGGTGTACCAGAAAGCATTGTGTCTGATAGAGATCCCCGATTTACTTCCAAGTTTTGGGAAGGACTACAAAAGGCTACGGGTACAACATTAATGTTCAGTACTGCATTCCATCCACAGACAGATGGACAGTCAGAGCGCACAATTCAGATTATAGAAGATATGCTACGAGCATGTGTAATTGATTTCAAGGGATCATGGGATGAAAGATTACCATTGATCGAGTTCGCTTATAATAATAGCTATCAGGCTACTGTACAGATGTCACCTTATGAAGCACTGTATGGCAGGAAGTGTCGAACTCCTTTGTTTTGGAATGAAGTTGGAGAACGTAGTATTGTTGGACCGGAATTCGTTGAAGAGACTTGTCGAGTGGTCGACATTATCAAGGAAAGAGTAAGAACAGCTCAGAACCATTAGAAGCAATACACAGATACTCGACGAAGAGATCTAGAGTTCGCCGTAGGTGATAAAGTATTTTTGAAGGTATCGCCTATGCGAGGATTGAAAAGGTTCGGACAAAAAGGAAAACTAAGTCCAAGATATGTCGGGCCATATGAAATTCTGGCTAAGCGTGGAAAAGTAGCTTATCAGTTAGCACTACCACCGTCTATGTCAAGCGTGCATGACGTATTTCACATTTCCTTACTGAAGAAGTATGTCAAAGACCCAACGCATGTTTTGACAGTGGATTTGCCAGAGTTGACTGATGATTTGACATTTGAAGTAACACCAACAGAAATCACTAGTCGAAAGGTTCAACGTCTACGCAACAGAGATATCTACTATGTTAAGGTCACATGGAAAAGTAGAGACATGGAAGAAGTTACATGGGAAGAAGAAAATGCTATGCGGAAGCAATACCCTCACTTATTTGATTCAGAAGGTACGTCCAATTTCGAGGATGAAATTTTTATAAGTTGGGGGGAGTTGTAAGACCCGTGTCAAACTAACCCGGTCTTACCACCTTGAACCAGGTTTACCCATCATGGTCGAGTCAATGGACCAAGGGCATGAAGGAGAGCAAGATCCCAGGTATCAAATCGACCCAAAAACACTTAAAATAGAGCAAGGGTCGCATACCCAGCTAAACAGGGTCGACCCTCTCAAATTAGAAACTCAGACCCTGAAAAATGGACAGAGGGTCGGACAGTGTCAGACCATAGGGTCGACGGGATCATCGACCCTCTAATCGACCCTCACTTACCGCCGAAACTGAAATTAGGAAACTTCCTAATTTTCGATTGGGATTCTTTCCAAATCTCAATAGGACTATTATAGGACATTCCTACTCTATTTAAAGGACGTCCCTAAGCCACTTTCACTCCTTTCACAACCCTAGTTGAATTGAGAGAAAGAGAGAAGAAGGAAAAGAGGAAGAAAAGAGGCAAGGAAGAAGACTTAGCAAAAAGGAGAAGAATTTCCAGAGAAAAGTAATCTTCTCAGGTATGGATACTAATTCCATGAGTTTCTACAGACCTTAGGTTAGATATGGTTGAGTGTAGGATTTTGGAGAAACCCAAACCATCCATCCATGGTTAGGTTTTCATGGAAAATCCTAGGAGAATGCATGAAAGCTATTTAAGAGGATGAATCATGGTTTCAGACCATGGAATGAATGTTTAATGGAACGTGGAAGCAAGCCATAGGACCCCAAACATGAAGAATGAATTAAAAACTAAAAATTGGACCTGATTGCACAGAGGGTCGCACACAGGGTCGATAGACCCATCGACCCTATGCACCCTGACCATCGACCCTCAGCATTCGGGAAGTTCAGACAGAGGACAGGGTCGATAGACCCATCGACCCTATGCATTATGAGCATCGACCCTCTGATCGATCCTTAGATAACAGTATGGTTTTTAAATTGGAAATTAACTCTAATTAAATTCTATCGACTTTGTTAGGTTGCTAACATTATAATAACACTATAGAGGTGATTCTAAAGCTTGGAAAAACATCCTATAGCAAACTAAGGTGAGGAACCTTAACTCCAAACTAAATTTATTAATAATAAACTGTTTTCTATTTCTTGAGTCCTATGCTATGTTTGATTCTATGCGAATATGATTGTTATGTGCATACAGCATGCCATCCAATATTTCTATTATTTGTTCATGCATATTTACTTTATTGTTTATAACATGATGATGATGATGATGATAGGAATAGGCATGTGCTTGTATGTGTGTGGTTGATGTGCTTGATGCGAGCGGGTATCAGGGGGGGGTGTGATGAGAACGTCAATAAACGTTAACTTTGGCGGGTCTCAGCACTTTAGCTCTATCTCTAACTCAAGTCTTGTGCATTGACATCGTCGTATCGCCATTACCTTAGCGGAACTATTATGTCGTAGAGTATCAGGGGAGGTGGTCTCGGTCCTTGTAGTCTCTGACTCTACCGGGGGGCCTTAGCTCTATCTCTATGGGCATTCCGAGGGGATGCTTTGGGGTGAGGCCTTGGATACACTGTTTGGCATTAGGGTTGGTAAGTTGCGAGCCCAGTTTGCAGCCCTCGCCAGCAGGGGCTTACGTGTTGGTATGACACTATATAGCAATAAACGTAACCTTTGTTATATAATGTTCATGGTTGGGTGCATGTGAGTTGACGATAAACGTGATCTTCGGGTAACGTACACACTCGTGTATAGAGGCGGAGTCAATAAACGCGACCTTTGGCTACCTCAACCTTTCTATTGCATATTGCAAACTTCAAACCAGACCAAAGATATAAATTGATGTGCATGCATATGTAATGTTGCATTATTTTGGCTACTCACTGAGCCGTGTTGTGTGCTCACCTCTCGACGTCGAATATTTTTAGTTGATGATGTAGGTTACACAGTTGAAGACTATATGAACGCGTCTGCGTACGAGAATATAGCAGCAATGGACGCTGGAGCTGAAGATGTTACACACGACTCCTCTTGCGAGTGTAACTCGTGTGTATTTGATTAGATATTTTTATAGGTTCCTTTATTTGATTTATAAGACATGTATTTGATATTTAAATATTTATGTCTCAAGTTGAATACAGAATAATTTGCTATTATTTATGGATATCATTTTAGTTCTCAGTTCATTTATTTATTAAGACTTCCGCTATTGTGTATTTACTCTGATTATGATCATGGAGGTATGGAGGTTCAGATAACGTGGGGATAGCCTATTCGAGATCCTGGGTGAACCGTTGGTTATTTAGCGGTTCATCACACCATTCTGAAATGTGTGGAATTGGGGTGTGACATTACCATTGACTCCCCGAGTAGTTGACGCAGTTTAGGTAATTGTAGACCGACTGACTAAAACGGCTCGATTTATAGCTATACGACCCCAGTATACACTGGAGAGGTTAGCTAAGTTGTATGTGGATAACATTGTCAGATTACACGGTGTACCTGAAAGCATTGTGTCCGTCAGAGATCCACGATTCACTTCAAAGTTTTGGGAAGGATTACAGAAGGCTATGGGTACAACATTGAAGTTCAGTACTACATTCTATCCTTAGACAGATGGACAATCGGAGCGCACCATTCAGATTTTAGAAGACATGCTCCGAGCCTGTGTGATTGATTTTAAAGGATCATGGGATGAAAAGTTACCACTGATTGAGTTCGCTTATAACAATAGCTATCAGGCTACTATACAGATGTCACCCTATGAAGCACTGTATGGCAAGAAGTGTCGAACTCCTTTGTTTTGGAATGAAGTTGGAGAAAGTAGTATTGTTGGACCAGAATTTGTTGAAGAGACTTGTCGAGTAGTCGACATTATCAAGGAAAGAGTAAGAACGGCTCAGAATCATCAGAAGCAATATGCAGATACTAGACGACGAGACATTGAATTCACCGTAGGTGATAAGGTATTTCTCAAAGTGTCACCTATGCGAGGTTTGAAACGGTTCAGACAGAAAGGAAAACTAAGTCCGAGATATGTCGGACCATATGAGATTCTAGCTAAACGTGGAAAAGTGGCTTATCAGTTAGCACTACCACCATCTATGTCAAGTGTGCATGATGTATTTCATATCTCCTTATTGAAGAAGTACGTCAGAGATCCAACACACGTTTTGATAGTAGATCTACCTGATTTGACTGAGGATTTGACATTTGAAGTAGCACCAACTGAAATCCCCAGCCGAAAGGTGAAACGACTACGCAACCGTGACATTTATTATGTTAAGGTCACTTGGAGAAGAAAAGATATAGAAGAAATCACATGGGAAGAAGAGAATGCTATGCGAAAGCAGTACTCTCATCTATTCGACTCGGAAGGTATGTATAATTTTGGGGACGAAATTTTTATAAGCAGGGGGGAGTTGTATGACCCGTATCAAACTAACCGGTCTTACCACCTTGTACCAGGTCTACCTATCATGGTCGAGCCAAATGGACCAAGTGCGTGAAGAAAATAGCAAGACCAGGTATTAAACTGACACAAAAATAGTAAAATAGGGGGTAGGGTTGCATACCCAGATAGGCAGGGTCGGACCCCCCTCATTAGGGAGTCAGACCCCTAAAATTTTGATCGAGGGTCGGACAATTTAGACCTGAGAGTCGACGGGATCTCCGACCCCCTCATCGACCCCCTCATTGCCGATAGAAACCGTAAATAGGAAACTTTCCAAATTTCAAGGGGATTCTTTTCTAATCTCAATGGGACTTATTTTGGGAGGTTCTCGTCTATAAAAAGGATGTCCCTTAGCCTCTTTCACTCCTTTTGAAACCCTATTTGAAACCTCTGAATCCCAGCAAACCTAAGGTATGGGTATGTTTCCATTAATGATTTAAGACCGTAGAATAGTTCATGAAGAGGGTGTGGTCTAGGAGAAACCCAAATCTTCCATCCATGGGAGGATTTCAATGAAATCCATGGAGGGAATCATGTTAGGCAAAGTAAGGAAGAAACCTAGAGTTTTAAGCCATAGAACAAGCATAGAATGGATTGTGAAAGTAAGCCATAGGACCCAAACATGAAAGAATAGACTGTAGGATGAAATTCACGACTCAACCCACGGGGGGTCGCACGTGGTGTCAATTGGGAATCGACCCTACCAGACCACAGGATCGACCCCCAGCATTCGGGAAGTCCAAGGAAGCGGTGGTCACACCCAGGGTCGATGGAACATCCGACCCTGGCATCGACCTACACCCTGGGGTCGCAGAAAACTGCTACCCCACCTGCGACTCGTCCTGCAACCCTCGCTTAACAGAAGCCTAAAATTGTCAGAATGAATTCTAATTAAAATCTATCGACTTGTTAGGTTTTCCTATTGATATAAAAGTGATTCTTAAAGCTTGAAAGCGGATCTACACTCAAGCAAAGGTGAGGGAACAAGACCTAAACTAATTGGATAATAATAAACTATTTTACTTCTTGAGCCAATGCCATGACTGATTCTATGCGTGTATGCTTGTAATGTGCATTCAACATGTCATCCAATATTCCTGCTATTAATGTTCATGCATATTTAATTTCATTTTATTTATAACATGATGATGATGATGATGCTAGGAATAGGCATGTGAATGTATGTGTGTGGTTAGTGTACTTGATGCGAGTGGAGCATCAGGGGGAGGACGTGACATTGTGGTTCAGCTTGGTCACTAGACTCTAGCTCTATCTCTACTCAAGTCCTTTCCACTAACATCGTCGTATCGCCATTACCTTATCAGAACTATTACGTCGTAGGGTATCAGGGGAGGTGGTCTCAGATCGTGTAGTCTTCGACTCTGCCGGGGGGCCTTAGCTCTATCTCTATGGACGTACTGAGGAAAGCAGGGGTGAGGCCTTGGGTACACTGTTTGACATTAGGATTGGTTAGTTGCGAGCCCAGTTTGCAAGCCCTCGCCAGCAGGGGCTTACGTGTTGGTATGGGTTGAGTATCAGGGGAAGTGTGATGCGGTGTGGTCTTAAGCACTTTAGCTCTATCTCTATTCCATAGTGGGTGCATGTGGGACGACAATAAATGTTAACCTTTGGGCGGCTTCACACTCTCGTGTATAGAGGTGAGGCGGCCACCGAACCTTTCTATAATACATTGCAAACTTATATACCAGACCACAGATATGAATTGAATGCATGCATATGTTTGTTGCATTGTTTTATTTGCTTACTGAGCCGTGATGTGTGCTCACCCTTTCGACGTCGAATATTTTTAATTGATGATGCAGGTACCACTGTGGAAGATTATATGAATGCTTCTGTGTACGGACCCGTGGCGGCAATGGAGGCTGAAGACATAATGGAGACGCATGACTCCTCATGCGAGTGCAACTCATGCGTTTTTTATTAGATTTTTATTTGAACTATTAAGAAAATGTAATTGATATTTTATTTACTTATGTCTCGGTTGATACAACATAATTTGATATATTATTTATGATTATCAAAGTTAGATTCCGTAGTTCATTTAATATTAAAACTTCCGCTATTGTGTATTTATTCTGATTATGGTTGTGGATGTGTATGGTTTAGTTTACAAGGACACAACCTATTAGAGATCCAGGTTGAACCGTTGGTTTATTAGCGGTTCATCACACCGTTCTGAATGGTGCAGAATTGGGGTGTGACATCTTACAACTCTACCACCCTTAAAAGAAATTTTGTCCTCGAAATTTAAACGTACGGATCTTACAACTCCCTCATCCTTAAAATAAATTTTGTCCTCAAAATTTAAATTTACTTCGGAGTCAATAGGTGGGAATTCTTTTTCCACATAGCAGCTTCTTCCTCCCATGCAATCTTCCCCATGTCTTGTCTTCGCCAGGTTACCTTCATATAATAATTATCCATGCTTTGGAGATGTTGTACCTTCCAACTAGTTAACTAGATTGGTACCACTTCAATAGTTAAATCTTCTATCTAATCCAGTGGATCAGTGGTCAATACCTTTGATATGGATCTCCAACGTACTTTTTCAATAGAGATACGCGAAATACGTCATGCATACTAGACATTGACAACGGTAATGCTAGTTGATATGTAACTTTTCTATGTCTCTCCAAAATTTTATGGGGTCCCAAAACAAATATAGGATACAACTCTCCCTTCTTGTTGAATTGTTTTAAAACCATGCATAAGTGATATCTTCAAAAACACTTTGTCACTTATGGCAAACTCAAGGTCTTCGTGTCTCTTTTAACAACCCAGAGCTGTCTTGGACCTTTTTCTTTGATCCTGTCTGCCACTCGACAGGTTTCTTTAATAGACTCAGGTCTTAAAATTCTTCATTCTCGGACTTCGTTCCAAAACAAAGGAATTCGACATTTCTACCATACCATGCTTCATAGGTGACATCTACATAGTAGCTTGGTAGCAAATTCAATCCACCTATAGCTTAGTTAGCCGCTCCAAAGCATACTGAGGTCGTATAGCAATGGAATGAGCTTTCTTCATGAGGCGATCAACAATCACCCAAACTGCGTCAATCGATCTGGGAGTCAGTGGTAATTCGATGGCATAGTTCATTGTAATGCAGTTTTACTTCCAGACTGGCTCCGATAGTGGTTGTAGTAAGCCATGTTGGTCTTTGTCTTTCAGCCTTTACTTGCTGATAATTCAGACACTAGAACACGCATTATGCCACATTTGTTATCATCCCTCTTTACCAGTACAATCTCTTATTGGTACTCCAGGATGTCATGAATATTGAGTACAATGGGCTCTTATCATTATCCTCTTCATGGTATCTGAGTCTTTATCTTCAGGTATTCAGAATCTACCTCTGTATCTGAGTACCGTCTCCGCATCCAAAGTATGTCAGGATTAGGTTTTTCTTTCTCTAAATCTCCTTGCACCGTTCTTATATATGATCTAACAAAATTACTACCTTTACTTCGTCTATCAAATCTAAGACAATCTTTAATGTTGTGAACGCAAGCGAGGAACTATTGCTCCATAAGTTCATCCATAAGTTCTCGCTCAATTGGATCATCACGAGTTTCTATCATATGTTACTCTTCCTCTAAATTTGAATCTGTTGCTGTGGAATAGAAGGCAGCATTTATACTCGGTCCTCCTTTTGGCTTCATTATTCCCCTTTTTACTCAAAGCTTCAGCTACCACATTAGCCTTGCTGGAGCGATACTTTGTATCATGGTCTTAAACCTTCAGTGTTCTAACCATCTTCTCTGTCTCATGTTTAACTCTTTTTGGTGAAGAGATAAATAAAACTATTGTGTTCCCATTTAATCTAAAATTCTTCTCTGTATGGATAATATCTCCATGTCTTGAATGCATGAATCACCGTCGCTAACTCTAAATCATGGGACGGGTAATTATTTTCATGATCCTTCAGTTATCTTGAAACATATGCAATTGCTTGTTTACCTTACATCAACCTGCATCCTAAACCCATTCCGAAAGCTTCGTTGTATAGGGTAAAAGGTTTCCCTGGTGTCAGAACAATCAAGATGGGAGTTGATATCAGCCATGTTTCTAGAGTTTGGAAACATTCTTCACACTTGTCAGTCCAATAAAACTCCTCTCCCTTCAAGGTTAGCTTGGTAAGAGGTTTATGCGATCTTAGAGTGGTCCTCCAGAGTCGTCTGTAATAACCAGCTAAACCGAAGAAACTTCTGATCTTCGCAATGTTCTTCAGGTGTTTTTCACCACATAATTACTTCTATCTTAATAGAGTCCACTTTAAACCCTTTTTATGACGCTACGTGATCTAAGAAGATCACTTCGTTTAATCAGGTCTCAAATTTCTAGGACTTGGCATAAAACTTTTCACTTCTCAGCTATTGTAAAGCTGTTCTAAGATCTGTTGTATGAGTTGCTTCATTCTTGGTATAAACCAAAATATCATCTATGAAAACTATGACCGACGTGTCCAACATGTCTTTAAACACCCAGTTCATCAGTTCCATAAAAAATGTAAGGGCATTGGTTAATCCAAACTTCACAATCGAGAACTCATAATTGGCCAATCCTAGTTCTAAAAACTATCTTCGGAATATCACTGTCCAAATTCTTCAGCTGATGATAACTTGACCAAAGATCAATCTTAGGAAATACCTTTGTTCCTTGTGACTGTTTAAACAAGTCATCGATCTGAGGTTGTGAATATCGATTCTTGATCGTGAGGTTGTTTAGTTCCCGGTAGTCTATACTTAATCTAACACTACCATCCTTCTTCATCACGAATTACATTGGCGCTTCCCGGGATGCAATACTTAGCTGATTAAAACCCTTGTCTAATAACTCTCTTGTAGTTGAGTCTTCAGTTTCTTCAATTCTATAAAAGCTATTCTATAGGGTGCCTTCGATACATGTGCCGTCCATTATAACAAGTCGATAATAAACTCAGTTGCATAATCAGGTAACAACCCAAGTAAGTCTCCTGGAAACACATCAAAGAATTTATGCATCACATCAATATCTTCCTGCTGTAGGGCTTCTTTGGTAATGTATTCTACAGATACCATATATCCAACTCCTTTCTCTTCAAAGCATCTCTTCGCCTTTAGCATAGAGAGGATCAGCTTTCACTTCTTAGGCAACATGCTTCCAATAAAACTAAATTATATTCTGTATTTATTCTTGAATGATAACCTCTTCTATGCACATAACAACGTTGTAGAGTCTTGAGACAACCAGTCTATTCCCAAGATGACGTTGAAGTCTGCCATCTTAAGTCGACTTAGGTTGCATCCAAATTCTGTCCATCCATATGATTCGAACATTATTCATAACACTCGTCTAATACAACATCTAGTCCAAAAGGCTTGGTCTAGCAAAATCTGGTATAAGGTCTTAAGAGCTTGTGTAGTTCCTCCATCTCTTAGTTTTTCAAAGATTATCGCTAATAATCTCATATACTAAAAAGTTCATTAGCTTACACCTTCTTTTATCATTCTATCATATATTTCGAAAAGCATCTTCTGACTATTTACTCATAACATATACCAAGTCTATCTATAAGCATTAGGGTATATGCTTATATTCTTATTAATTCAGTCAAACTCTTTTGGTCTTTTCTTAATCGTCTCACTCGACATTGGGCATAACTCAGTATTACTTGTACTAATTCGAATACTATAAATGCCATGATTTTTAACTTTATCCTTGTATTCACTCTTAGATTGGCCTTTAGGAATCTTCTGCCTTGTCAAAATTCATACCGATATAGCCATCTTTAACTCTACTTGAGTGCTATCTATTTCTTTACTGGCTACTCTTGATAGTTTTCACTTTTTGCTCATACACTCTTTTATAGACATGACTCATATCCATCCATTCAGCAATCTCAAAATAGATTCTCCATTACTTCATCTGAGGTCTCTTGGCTATAGAATCTAATATGAATTTAATCATCTTCCTTCCCATAATTCTTTATTAACTAAACAGCATATCAATGAGTGTTGAGAAATGTAAGAATCAGAATGTTTATCCAAAAGCAATTCATTTTCTTCTTCCAAATTCAGGGTAATGACGAACACTTGCTTTATCTAATGAACTTAGGTTTAAAGGATCAGGAGTAAATCTATGGTAATCCAACCGACATCAAAAGGTCGTGAAGTTGCTCGGTGGTCCAAATATATGGAAATAGAGGTTCTACAGCTCTTAACCTCATGGTTACAGGTTCTATCGAGTATATAATGCCATTGGTCAAGGAACTACAGGAGTAAATCTGGAGAAAGTTTTGGTACATCAATAAATCTGGTATAAATTGAAAAGATGTACGCTCAACATGATTAAACAATTAACTATTCATTCAGTTCATATCTCTGTTCAAGTTGTCGATCATGAGAGGGGCTCAGATTGGTATAATCAGGACTAATACTAAAGAAACCTTATCTGTAACTTTAATTGACAGGTTGAATCGATAAGGTATCCTGTCAAGATACGAGAATTTAAAATCAGGTATGTGTATCCTCTATAATCATAAGAGTAAGTCAATAATGCACCGCATCCTATATAAACCTATCTAGTGATATGACCACAATAAATTTGATCCTTTGCTGAAAACATTTGAGGCTTCATCTTCAGAAAATATTCCTCAACCGTTGTTGGATCATTCTCCCATGATGTAGCTATCCCATACATCGGTGGCTGATAAGGGTAACCACCTTGATACACTGCTTGTTGTGCACCAAGCTTCTGCACTGGGATGTGCATTACTTAGACTTTCTGTATGGTAGACACTGTGTTATAGCTAACAGGTGCTGAGGGTACAGTGTTGCTACTAATTGGTACTGTACTTGGTTTGGCCCGGAGGTGTTGATGTAGCATTGGCAACTTGGATAGTGATTCACATAGCAACTTGCATAGTCGGTCTCATCTGTTGTTGCTCTTGTATTTTGTCGGGCCAAGTTTATTACAACCGTAGCCAAGGCACTTGGTAGTCCGGGTAGATTGGATGGAATAGCCTGGTTGTTCACCTCCTTTGATTTGCTCCAATCTGATTATCATTATTTAGCATCCACTCAGATGAGTTTTCATTACCCATTCTCGACCTTGATAGTGGTGGGGTCAAGTTGCAACATCTTCTTAATGCGCAGTGGGCAATGGATTAGCTTGTGGTGGATCTCACTTTGAGTCTCTACATCACCCAGGAGTATAGTTTTATCTCATTTATAGTTACTCTAATTTTTGGTGTATAGCCATTATTCTCCTATCACTGTTGGATTTGGCCCGAGATCTTTCCCTTTACCTCTTCAGGGATTTAGGCGTTACTAGCCATTTTTTTTGTCATACATCGAGTTTCACATCTTGTGAGTACCAACTCGGTATTCTAATTTTCTGCTTTATAGATGCTCCCTTCTTGCAACTGTACTATATCCTTTGTATACTTAGACAACTGCCCAACTTATAGATCGTACCCTATATTATTTTTTTATCATGATACATTTAGATTTTATTTTTCTTTCTGTGTATATATATGGTTCCACCTTTTATATGTACATTATTGTCTTGTTTAAGTTCTGTCTTAACGAACACAGGTGCTTATGATGTGTTTGTATTAAAGCTTTAAATTTATCCTAACTCAGTTCATAGACACAATCGTGAATGTATTCAGGTTTGTTGGGTAAGGCCTAAGAGCTATGATACCAAGTAGTCACACCCCAATTCTGCACTAACCAGAATGGTGTGTTGAACCGTCAATAAACCAATGGTTCAACCAGGATCTCGAATAGGCTGTGTCCGTTTGCTTAAACCATACACATCCACAACCATAATTAGAGTAAATAAACAATAGCAGAAGTCATTATACTAATGAATTGAGAGTCTAACAGTGGTAACATAAATAAATTATCCAATTATCTTCAAAAGACTTAAGACATAAAATAAAATAATTTAATCAATTACATCGTCTGAATAATTCAAATAAAATTTAATCGAAGACGCATGAGTTGCACTCGTACGACGAATCATGCGACTCCATCATAGCTTCTGCATCCATCGCCGCAGCATGTCCATACATCGGAGCATTCATATAGTTTTCGACAGTGGTACTGCATTATCAACTAAAAATATTCGACGTTGAAAGGGTGAGCACACATCAAGGCTCAGGGAGCAAACAAAACAATGCAACAAACATATGCATGCAATCAATTCATATCTTTGGTCTGGTTCATAAGTTTGCAATGTGCAATAGAAAAGATAGGTGGCCGCTGCACCTCTATACACGAGTGTGTGAAGCCGCCCAATGGATCAAACACCATTGCCGTCCCACATGAACCCACCATGGAATAGGGACAGAGCAAAAGTGCTTAGGTTCGCACCGCATGACACTTTCCCTGATGCCCTACGCATACCAACATGTATCCCCCTATTGCAAGGGCTTACAAACTGGGCTCGCAACTAACCAATCTTAATGTCAAATAGTGTATCCATGGCCTCACCCCAGCATCCCTTAATACGTCCATAGAGATAGAGCTCAGGCCCCCCAGCAGAGTCAGAGACTACACGGTCTGAAACCACCTCCTCTAATGCCCCAGGACGTAATAGTTCTGCTAAGGTAATGGCGATACGACGTTGTCAGTGGACAAGACTTGAGTAGAGATAGAGCTAGAGTCTGGTTACCAGGATGAACTACAGTGTCACGTCCTCCCCCTGATGCTCCACTCGCATCAAATACACTAACCACACACATACATTCACATGCCCATTCCTAGCATCATCATCATCATTATGTTATGAATAAACGGAATTAAATATGCATGAACATTAATAGCAGGGATATTGGATGACATGTGAAATGCACAATACACGCATAGAATCATTCATGGCATTGGACTCAATAAACAAAATAGTTTATTATTAGCCAATTAGTTTAGGTCTTGTTCCCTTACGTTTGGTTGATCGCAGATCCTTGTCCAAGCTTTATGAGTCACTTTTAAATCACTGAAAAACCTAATCAAGTTGATAGATTTTAATTAGAATTAATTTTCTTAAGTTTAGACTAACAGAAGTTGAGGGGTCACAGGTGGGATCGCACCTGGGGTCTCAATTTCAGCGACCACAGGATGTAGGGTCGTAGGTGGGGTTGGACATACTTCGACCCTACGTGAGACCACAATCACCCTGGAACTTCCCGAGGGCATGTGGTCGAACATGTGGGTCTCGTGGGGTCGGATATCATGCACCCTTACGTGCGACTACACGTGTCATGGTCGACCTTTCACTCTTAAGTCCATTCCTTCATGTTTAAATTCTTTGGCTTACCATCATGGTCCTTCCTATGATTTCTCTATGGCTCAAAACTATAATTTTTATACACTATCCATTGTCCACAATGATTCCTCCTGGATTCTCTTGTAATTTGTCCATGGATGGATGATTTGGGTTTCTCCTAATCCTATCTTCTTCATGAACTACTATAGGATCTTAATTCTTGTATGGAATTAGGTTCATACCTTAGGTTTGTTGAGATTCAAAGTTTTCTCTGAACTTCCTCTTCCTTGGTCTTCTTCTTCAATTTTCCTTCCCTTCCTTTTCTTCTCTTTCTCTCACTTTCAATTAGGGTTCTAAAGGAGTGAAAGAGGCTAAGGGACGTCCTATTTATAGAGAAAAACCATCCATAATATGCCCTAATGAGTTTAGGAAAGACCCCCGCTTCGAATTAGGATGGTTTCTTAAATTCGATTTCTGACTGTTTCCTTGGGGTCGCAGGTGGGGTCGTAGAATCCTTCGACCCTACCTTTTTAAAACATCTGACCCCACGACCAAAAGTCATGGGTTTGACTCTTTTAAGGTAGGGTCGGTCATACCTGTTTAAGCAAGCGACCACACACTCATATTTGACTATTTTGAGTTAAATTTCATACCTGGTCTTGTGGTTTCTATACGCACTTAGTCCACTTGGCTCGACCATGATAGGTAGACCTGATACAAGGTGGTAAGACCGATTAGTTCGATACAGGTCTTACAACTCCACCACCCTTAAAAGAAATTTCATCCACGAAAATTGAACGTACGAATCTTACAACTCCCCCATCCTTAAAATATATTTTGTACTCAAAATTTGAATTAACTTCGGAGTCAACAGATGGAAATTCTGTTTCCACATTGCAGCTTCTTCCTCCCATGCAATTTTCTCCACGCCTTGTCTTCGCCAGGTTACCTTTATATAATAATTATCCTAGCTTTGGAGATGTTGTACCTTCCAACTAGTGAACTAGGTTAGTACCACTTCAATAGTTAAATTATCTATCTAATCCAGTGGATCAGTGGTCAATACCTTTGATATAGATCTCCAACGTACTTCTTCAATAGAGATACGTGAAATACATCATGCACACTAGACATGGATAACGGTAATGCTAGTTGATATGCAACTTTTCTACGTCTCTCCAAAATTTTATGAGGTCATAAAACATATATAGGATACAACTCTCCCTTCTTGTTGAATTTTTTTAAAACCATGCATAAGTGATATCTTCAAAAATACTTTGTCACTTATGGTGAACTCAAGGTCTTGATGTCTCTTCTAACAATCCTGAGCTGTCTTGGACCTCTTTCTTTGATCTTGTCTACCACTCGATAGGTTTCTTCAATAAACTCAGGTCTTAAAATTCTTCATTCTCTGACTTCGTTCCAAAACAAAGGAATTTGACATTTCTACCGTACCATGCTTCATAGGTGTCATCTACACAGCGGCTTGGTAGGAAATTCAATCCACCTATAGCTTAGTTAGCCGCTCCAAAGCATACCGAGGTCGTATAGCAATGGAATGAGCTTTCTTCATCAGGCAATCAACAATCACCCAAACTGCGTCAATCGATCTGGGAGTCAGTGGCAATTCGGTGACATAGTTCATTGTAATGCAGTTTTACTTCCAAACTGGCTCTGTTAGTGGTAGTAGTAAGCCATGTTGGTCTTTGTCTTTCAGCCTTTACTTGCTGATAATTCAGACACCAGAACACATACTATGCCACATTTGTTTTCAACCCTCTTTACCAGTACAATCTCTTATTGGTACTCCAGGATGTCCTGAATATTGAGTACGATGGGCTCTTATCATTATCCTCCTCATGATATCCGAGTCTTTATCTTCAGGTATTCAGAATCTACCTCTGTATCTGAGCACAGTCTCCGCATCCAAAGTATGTCAGGGTTAGATTTTTCTTTCTCTAAATCTCCTTGCACCGTTCTTATATATGATCTAACAAAATTACTACCATTACTTCGTCTATCAAATCCGAGACAATCTTTAATGTTGTGAACGCAAGCATGGAACTATTGCTCCATAAGTTTATCCATAAGTTCTCGCTCAATTGGATCATCATGAATTTCAATCATATGTTACTTTTCCTCTAAATTTGAATCTGTTGTTGTGGAATAGAAGGCAACATTTATACTCGGTCCTCCTTTTGGCTTCATTATTCCCCTTTTTACTCAAAGCTTCAGCAACCACATTAGCCTTGCTCGAGCGGTACTGCGTATCATGGTCTTAATCCTTCAGTGTTCTAACCATCTTCTCTGTCTCATGTTCAACTCTTTCTAGTGAAGAGATAAATAAAACTGTTGTGTTCCCATTTAATCTAAACTTTTTCCCCGTATGGATAATGTCTCCATGTCTTGATTGCATGAATCACCGCCGCTAACTCCAAGTCATGGGTCGGGTAATTCTTTTCATGCTCCTTCAATTATCTTGAAACATATGCAATCGCTTGTTTACCTTACATCAACCCGCATCCTAAACCCAATCCGAAAGCTTCGATGTATCGGGTTAAAGGTTTCCCTAGTGTCAGAACAATCAAGATGGGAGTTGATATCAACCATGTTTCTAGAGTTTGGAAACATTCTTCACACTTGTCTCTCCAATTAAACTCCTCTCCTTTCCTGGTTAGCTTGGTAAGAGGTTTTTGCGATCTTAGAGTGGTCCTCCATAATCGTCTATAATAACCAGCTAAACCCAAGAAACTTCTGATCTTCACAATGTTCTTTAGGTGTTTCTCACCATATGATTACTTCTATCTTAATAGGGTCCACTTTTATCCCTTTTTTATGATGCTACGTGATCTAAGAAGATCACTTTGTTTAATCGGGTCTCTTATTTCTTGGACTTGGCATAAAACTTTTCACTTCTCAGCTGTTGTAAAGCTGTTCTAAGATCCGTTGTATGAGTTGCTTCATTCTGGGAAAAAACCAAAATATCATCTATGAAAACTATGACCGACGTGTCCAACATGTCATGAAACACCAAGTTCATCAGTTCCATAAAAAATGTAAGGGCATTGGTTAATCCAAACGTCACAATCAAGAACTCATAATTGGCCAATCCTGGTTCTAAAAACTATCTTCGGAATATCGCTGTCCAAATTTTTCAGCTGATGATATCTTGACCGAAGATCAATCTTAGGAAATACCTTTGTTCCTTGCGACTGTTTAAAAGTCATCAATTTGAGGTTGTGAATATCGATTCTTGATCGTGGGCTTGTTTAGTTCCCGGTAGTCTATACATAATCTGACACTACCGTCATTCTTCTTTACGAATTGCATTGGCGCTTCCCGTGATGCAATACTTAGCCGATTATAACCCTTGTCTAATAACTCTTGTAGTTGAGTCTTCAGTTTCTTAAATTCTATAAAAGCTATTCTATAAGGTGCCTTCGATACATGTGCCGTCCCTGATAATAAGTCGATAACGAACTCAGTTGCACAATCAGGTAACAACCCAAGTATGTCTCCTGGAAACACATCAAGGAATTTATGCATCACATCAATATCTTCCTGCTGTAGGGCTTCTTTGGTAATGTATTCCACTGATACCATATATCCAACTCCTTTCTCTTCAAAGCATCTCTTCGCCTTTAGCAAAGAGAGGATCAGCTTTCACTTCTTAGGCAACATGCTTCCAACAAAACTAAATTATATTCCGTCTTTATTCTTGAACGATAACCTCTTCTATGCACATAATAACTTTGTAGAGTCTTGAGACAACCCGTCTATTCCCAAGATGACGTCGAAGTCTGCCATCTTAAGTCGACTTAGGTTGCATCCAAATTTTGTCCAACCATATGATTCAAACATTATTCATAACACTCGTCCAATACAACATCTAGTCCAAAAGGCTTGGACTAGCAAAATTTGGTATAAGGTCTTAAGAGATTGTGTAGTTTCTTCATCTCTTAGTTTTCAAAGACTATCGCTAATAATCTCATATACCAAAAAGTTCATTAGCTTACACCTTCTTTTATCATTCTATCATATATTTCTAAAAGCATCTTCTGACTATTTACTCATTACATATACCAAGTCTATCTATAAGCATTAGGGTATATGCTTATATTCTTATTAATTCAGCCAAACTCTTTTGGTCTTTTCTTAATCGTCTCACTCGACATTGGGCATAACTTAGTATTACTTGTACTAATCAGAATACTATAAATGCCATGATTTTGGACATTATCCTTGTATCCACTCTTAGATTTACCTTTAGGAATCTTCTGCCTTGCCAAAATTCATTCCGACATAGCCATCTTTAACTCGACTTGAGTGCTATCTATTTCCTTACTGACTACTCTTGATAGTTCTCACTTTTTGCTCATACACTCTGTAAGCACCCCATTTTTGCCATCCCAGCTAAACAAAGTCCTGCTGGTGTGTGTACAACAAAAGGAAGAAAGGTGATCGAAAGTTTGGATTCTTGACTGTGAATTTGAGGAAGTTTTCAATGGGTCCACAGCAAGGTCATGGGTTATAATTTTGCATGGATGCGTAGGTCATAGAATTATCTTCGAAATGAGACCAGAATTGCTCAATTCTGATATCAAATGAAGAAGATATGACCATTTTAGTCAGATGATACATATGAGGGAGGTTTATGAAATTATTATAAATAATCCTAGGGGCCTTCATGCAAATTATCCTAAGTTGGATTGTTTGAATTTCAAATCATCATATCTTGATCATCCGACATCGGATTCAGATGATCCCAAGATCATTATTCTTCATTCATGATGTTCTACAAAGTGGACGTAAAAAATCCCAGGTAGAAGTCACCAGTGGGTCCCATGCAAGCTTGCATGCAAAATTATCGTCAGAACTTCAAGGCTGCATATCTTTTCCGTTCTACATCGGATTCAGGTGATTCCAGTTCCTATATTCCTCATTTTTAATGTTCTACAAAATGAACGCAAAAAATTTGGAATAGAGGCCATCGAAAAATTCCATGCGGGATGACAGTGAAAATGACCCATGAAATGACAAGGAGAGAAAACCCAGTTAATTCCAATTAATCCAGTCAACTCAGTTCAAGCCAGTTTTGGTCCAACCTAGCTCAACCCATATCAATTTAACTCAGTCAACCTAAGTCAGTCTCAACCCGTTTCGAACCAGTTCATTCATGTGCATAGTATTTATATATATTATATATATTATATATATATATATATATATATATATATATATATATATATGTATGTATGTATGTTATAAAATATATGTGTATATATGTATATAATATATATTATTATATGTAAATGATAATCCAAAAGATTTTGAGAAGAAAAATGAAAGAGGGGAGAGAGAAAACGTGAAAGAGAAGGGGATTTAGGGTTTTGAGATAATCCAAAAAGATTTTGAGAAGAAAAAAGGAAAGAGGGGAGAGAGAAAACGTGAAAGAGAAGGGGATTTAGGGTTTTGAGATAATCCAAAAAGATCTTGAGAAGAAAAAGGAAAGAGGGGAGAGAGAAAACGTGAAAGAGAAGGGGATTTAGGGTTTTGAGATAATCCAAAAGATCTTGCGAGGGAAAAAGGAAAGAGGGAGAAAAAAAAAAAGAAAAGAAAAAGGGGGGGAAAAGATTCCCCTTCACGTTTTCTAGAAAGAAAACGTGAAAGAAAGAGAGGGAGAAAAGAAAAAAAGGAAGGAAAAGAATGAAGAAGAAAAGGAAAGAAGAGAGAAAGGAAAGAGAGAAGGGGTTTTCTAGAAGAAGAATGAGAAAAAAGAAAGAAAGGAAGAAGAAAAAACGTGGGAAGGAAGAAAAGAAAGGAAAGAAGAAAAAATGGAGAGAAAAAAGATTTTCTAGAAAAAAGAAGAAAAGGAAAGAAGGATCTTCTAGAAAATGAGTGAAAAATTATAAATAGGAGAGAGGAGGGATCCTTTTCCATACCAGAGAGAGAGGGGAACGTGGGTGAGAGAGAGAAACGTGAGTGAGAGAGAGAAAACGTGAGAGAGGAAGAAAGAAAGAGAGAGAGAAAAGAGAAAAGAAAGAAAAGAGAAGAAGAAAAGAGAGAAAGAGAAGAGAGAAAGAAGCAGAAGAGAGGAGAAGGAGGATTCACATTCAAAGGGGATTGATACAACCCCCAATCACCCTTCATCAACGGTTTCGCTCGATTTGAGCCCAAGGTTAGTACTCTAAACAAATTTAGAGGTCGTTATAATGCCCGAATGCCAATTTTGCTTGAAAAAGGCTAATTTTCATGAAATCTCAATCATGAATGCTCTATTACATGCTTGTTAATGTTAGGATGCCTATGTCTAACATTTTTCATGAATGATAATTTGTCTAAGCTATTAAATGATGAATTTTTGATTGATATACAATGATGTTTGATGTTTTTTGTAAATTTCATAAAGTGATTTTCTGATCTGAAAATTCCAGATTTAGGGTTCAAACTTAGGACGTACATCATATGTATTTTTTCTAAGATTTTGAAGCCCAAAATTTTATGGGAGTCTCTCTGATATGATATAAGACTACCCTAAAAATTTCGTTCCATTTGGAATTGGGGAAATATATCAAAAAAATTTGTCTTTGACATTGCTATTTTTCTCGGATGTAATGCAATCCTCCATCGGAAAGTCTCTAGACAAAGGCCTTATGGCCATAATCAGAAAATACACTTAACATGAAATTTTTAGACATGAAAGTATTCTAAAAAATGGCACTAGTTTCATATTTCTTCCATTTTTCGTTGAATTGATATCAATTTTTAAGTGCATAGTGCTTTGATTTCAGATCTGTCATGATGTGCTGATTTGCATGATTGAAAAGAGTCATTTTTCACAAAGAAAATATACTGTTTTAACTTTTTTTTCTTAATGAAATTTTAGATCAGACAGTTATCTACATAGACATATGTCTGTATTTAATTTTCATTAAGAATAGAATTTTATTTGGAATTTATGGTGCAACTGGTCAAAAATCTGGAACAGACCTGACCAGTGTATTTTCCTGTACTTGGGGAATGTTTTCGACCTGCCTATGGTCTCTTTTAGGATTAGCTTCTTTGAGACAAAATGTTGGCCTCTGAGTCTTCTTTCTAGGGATATCTTTTAAGAATTTTTTGAGTAAGTACAGTGCCCTATGTGCCCATTTTGGTCCAGCCTGACAAAGCTGTCATCTTGCTACGTGTTCCATCATGTTTTGATTGATTCTCATATGCTTTGGTTGTTTCTCACATGCCATATTTGATGCTATGCTATGTTCGGATGCTCGTATGCATACACTACTATAATTGGAATGGTCACACTGTCATAATTGGAATAGTCACACTGTCATAATTAGAATGATCACATTGCCATAATTGGAATAATCACATTGCCATGATTGGAATGCTACACATGCTTATTGCCATATTTGTCTACTACACTTGCTCACATATTACTGCCATTTTGGATGCACACTTACCATGTTTGTATTGATTCACATGCTCACTTGCCATTTTTGACTGATGTGTTGCTAAATTTGAATATATTTCCATTTCCAACATGCTATATTTGGATGCTTACACTGCTATATTTAAGCTCACATTGCTTTGTTAGATTGTTTACATTGTACAACAACTAGGGCAAGATACACCCTAAGATGGAAAGAATTGAACAATTAGGGTAGTGAAACCTTAAAAATGAAAAGAATAATTAGGGCAAAATAAACCCTAGAATAAAGAGAATAATTAGGGTATGAAACCCTAAAAAAACGAAAATCACAATGAAAAGGGATAGGAAACCCTAGAAACCTAAAAATGGAAACAATAAAAATGGTAGGAATTTAGGTCTCATCCCTAGATCCTATTGACAAAAATAGAAAGAATTTGGTACACATCCCAAATAAAAATGATAGGAATTTAGGTCTCATCCCTAGATCCTATTGATAAAAATAAAAAGAATTTGGTACACATCCCAAATAAAAATGGTAGGAATTTAGGTCTCATCCCTAGATCCTATTGACAAAAATGAAAAGAATTTGGTACACATCCCAAATAAAAATGGTAGGAATTTAGGTCTCATCCCTAGATCCTATTGACAAAAATGGAAGGATTTTGGTACACATTCCAAATCCGACTCTCACAAATTTCGAACTACGTCGTACCTGATTTCTAGGGCACACCTTAGAATACGTAGGCAATTTGGGAATCCCAAATATGGTACAAAGCCACCCATCAACCATACATCCAGCATAAACTTCAACTTGAACAAAAAATCTAATTGAAGCACATGCATTAATCACTTCCATAATCTTTAATCACACAACCCCTTTTCGAACTACGTTTTTGGACTTGATTTCCAGGATTGGAATACGTAGGCAGTTTGAGATGTCTTACACGTCTCAGATTCAGTCCAAGACCGAACCATCTTTGGTTCGGTTCACTGTATAATATTGTACATTACATTTGCTTGTTTATTTGCTTTAAAACATGATTGGCTGAACCCTAGGTTAGAATAACTTAGTAACTTGGTTTAGGACATCCCCCATTGAACCCTAGTCATCCAGTTGACCAAGCACAGTCAAAATTAGAATTTAAGGAAAGTTTAGGAGGCCGATATTGATCGGGCGGTTTGGGTGCCTAACACCTTCCCATAACCGTACCCTGAATACTTATCCGATCTCTTGCAGACCAAAGAACCGATACATTGGGTCACGGGTCAATAGAAGTCTTACCTTAGGGTGAGGCTACATTTTTAGAGGTCCTAGACCTTAATCTAGGTGGCGACTCCAATAGAACAATCGATCTTCATCGATACAGGATACACATTTCCATCTCGAGGAGGATCACGTCGATTTTCCATTGTCCTCACACACTCTTTTATAGACATGACTCATATCCATCCATTCAGCAATCTCAAAATAGATTCTCTATTACTTCATCTGAGGTCTCTTGGCTATAGAATCCAATCTAAATTTAATCATCTTCCTTCCCATAATTCTTTATTAACTAAACAGCTTATCAATAGATGTCGAGAAATGTAAGAATCAGAATGTTTATCCAAAAGCAATTCATTTTCTTCTTTCGAATTCAGGGTAATGACGAATACTTGCTTTATCTAATGAACGTAGGTTTAAAGGATCAGGAGTAAATCTATGGTAATCCAACCGACATCAAAAGGTCGTTAAGTTGCACGGTGGTCCAAATATATAGAAATAGAGGTTCTATAGCTCTTAACCTCATGGTTACAGGTTCTATCGAGTATATAATGCCATTGGTCAAGGCACTACAGGAGTAAATCTGGAGAAAGTATTGGTACATCAATAAATCAGGTATAAATTGAAAAGATGTATGCTCAACATGATTAAACATTTAACTGTTCATTCAATTCATATCTCTGTTCAATTTGTCGATCATGAGAGTGGCTCAGATTGGTATAATCAGGACTAATACTAAAGAAACATTATCTATAACTTCAATTGACAGGTTGAATCGATAAGGTATCCTGTCAAGATACGAGAATTTAAAATCAGGTATGTGCATCCTCAATAATTATAAGAGTAAGTCAATAATGCACCGCATCCTATATAAACCTATCTAGTTTTATGGCCACAATAGATTTGATCCTTTTTTGAAAACGTTTGAGGCTTCATCTTCAGAAAATATTCCTCAACCCTTGTTGGATCATTCTGCCATGATATAGCTATCCTATACATCGGTGCCTGATAAGGGTAACCACCTTGACATACTGCTTGTTGTGCACCTAGCTTCTGCACTGGGGTGTGCATTACTAGGACTTGCTGTATGGTAGACACTGTGTTTTAGCTAACAGGTGCAGGGGGTACAGTGTTGCAACCAATTGGTACCGTACTTGGTTTGGCCCGGAGGTGTTGATGTAGCATTGGCAACTTGGACAGTGATACACATAGCAACTTGCATAGTCGGTCTCATCAGTTGTTGCTCTTGTATTTTGTCGGGCCAAGTTTATTACAACTGTAGCAAAGTAGCCTGGTTGTTTACCTCCTTTGATTTGCTCCAATCTAATTATCATTTTTTAGCATCTACTCAGATGAGTTTTCATTACCCATTCTCGACCCTGATTGTGGTGGGGTCAAGTTGCAACATCTACTTAATGCCCAGTAGGCAATGGATTAGCTTATGTTGGATCTCACTCTAAGTCTCCACGTCACCCAGGAGTATAGCTTTATCTCTTTTATAGTTACTCCCATTTTTGGTGTATGGCCATTATTCTCTTATCTCTGTTGGATTTGGCCCAAGATCATTCCCTTTACCTCTATAAGGATTTAGGCGTTACTAGCCATTTTTTTTGTCATACATCGAGTTTCACATCTTGTGAGTACCAACTCGGTATTCTAATTTTTTGTTTTATAGATGCTTCATTCTTGCAACTGTACTATATCCTTTGTATACTTAGACAACTGCCTGACTTATAGATCGTACCCTATATTATTTTTTTATCAAGATACATTTAGATTTTATTTTTCTGTCTATGTATATATACGGTTCCACCTTTTATATGTACATTATTGTCTTGTTTAAGTTCTGTCTTAACCAACACAGGTGCTTATGGTGTGTTTGTATTAAAGCTTTAAATTTATCCTAACTAAGTTCATAGACACAATCGTGAATGTATTCTGGTTTATTGGACAAGGCCTGAGAGCTCTGATACCAAGTTGTCACACCTCAATTCTGCACTAACCAGAATGGTGTGATGATCTGTTAATAAACCAATGGTTCAACCAAGATCTTGAATAGGCAGTGTCTGTTTGCTTAAACCATACACATCCACAACCACAATCAGAGTAAATAAACAATAGCAGAAGTTTTTATACTAATGAACTGAGAGTTTAATAGTGGTAACATAAATAAATTATCCAATTATCTTTAAAAGTCTAAGACATAAAATAAAACAATTTAATCAATTACATCGTCTGAATAATTCAAATAAAATCTAATCGAAGATGCATGAGTTGCACTCACACGATGAATCATGTGACTCCATCATAGCTTCTGCATCCATCGCCGCAACATGTCTTTACATCGGGGCATTCATATAGTCTTCTATAGTGGTACTGCATCATCAACTAAAAATATTCAACGTTGAAAGGGTGTGCACACATCATGGCACAGTAAGCAAACAAAACAATGCAACAAACATATGCATGCATTCAATTCATATCTTTGGTCTGGTTCATAAGTTTGCAATGTGCAATAGAAAGGATAGGTGGCCACCGCACCTCTATACACGAGTGTGTGAAGCCGCCCAATGGATCAAACACCATTGTCGTCCCACATGCACCCACCATGGAATAGGGATAGAGCTAAAGTGCTTAGGATCGCACCGCATGACACTTTCCCTGATGCCCTACGCATACCAACATGTATGCCCCTATAGGCGAGGGCTTACAAACTGGGCTCGCAACTAACCAATCTTAATGTCAAATAGTGTATCCAAGGCCTCACCTCAGCATCCCTCAATACGTCCATAGAGATAGAGCTAAGGCCCCCCGACAGAGTCAGAGACTACACAGTCCAAGACCACCTCCCCTGATGACCTATGACGTAATAGTTCTGCTAAGGTAATGGCGATATGACGATGTTAGTGGACAAGACTTGAGCAGAGATAGAGCTAGAGTCTGGTGACCCGGATGAACCACAGTGTCACGTCCTCCCCCTGATGCTCCACTCGCATCAAATACACTAACCACACACATACATTCACATGCCTATTCCTAGCATCATCATCATCATCATGTTATAAATAAACATAATTAAATATGCATGAACATTAATAGCAGGGATATTGGAGGACATGTGAAATGCACAATACACGCATATAAGCATAGAATCATTCATGGCATTGGACTCAATAAAGAAAAATAGTTTATTATTAGCCAATTAGTTTAGGTCATGTTCCCTCACCTTTTGTTGATCGTAGATCCTCGTGCAAGCTTTATGAATCACTTTTAAATCACTAAAAAACCTAATCAAGTTGATAGATTTTAATTAGAATTAATTTCCTTAAGTTTAAACTAACAAAAGCTGAGGGGTCGTAGGTGGGATCGCACCTTGGGTCTCAGTTTCTGCGACCACAGGGTGTAGGGTCGCAGGTGGGGTAGGACACACTTCGACCCTATGTGCGACCACACCCTCCCTGCAACATCCCGAGGGCATGTGGTCGAACATGTGGGTCTCGTGGGGTCGGATATCATGCGACCTTACGTGCGATCACACGTGTCATGGTCGAGCTTTCACTCTTAAGTCCATTCCTTCATGTAAGAATCCTTTGGCTTACCAACATGGTCCTTCCTATGATTGCTCTATGGCTCAAAACCATAATTTTTATACACTATCCATTGTCCACAATGATTCTTACATGGATTCTCTTGGAATTTGTCCATGGATAGATGATTTGGGTTTCTCCTAATCCTATCTTCTTCATGAACTATTCTAGGCTCTTAATTCATGTAGGGAATTAGGTTCATACCTTAGCTTTGCTGAGATTCAGAGTTTTCTCTGAACTTTCCTCTTCCTTGGTCTTCTTCTTCAATTTTTCTTCCCTTCCTTCTCTTCTCTTTCTCTCACTTTCAATTAGGGTTCTAAAGGAGTGAAAGAGGCTAAGGGACGTCCTATTTATAGAGAAAAACTATCCATAATATGCCCCAATGAGTTTAGGAAAGACCCCCGCTTCGAATTAAGAAGGTTTCCTAAATTCGATTTCTGACTGTTTTCGTGTGGTCGCAGAATCCGTCGACCCTACCTTTTTAAAACATCCGACCCCACGACCAAAAGTCATGGGTTGGAATCTTTTAAGGTAGGGTCGGTCATACCTGTTTAAGCATGCGACCTCACACTCATATTTTACTATTTTTAAGTTAAATTTCATACCTGATCTTGTGGTTTCTTCACGCACTTGGTCCACTTGGCTCGTCGTTGAAAGGTAGACCTGATGCAAGGTGCTAAGACCGATTAGTTCGATATAGGTCTTACAACTCCACTACCCTTAAAAAAAATTTTGTCCACGAAAATTGAATGTACGGATCTTTCAACTCACCCATCCTTAAAATAAATTTTGCCCTCAAAATTTGAATTAACTTCAGAGTCAATACGTGGAAATTCTGTTTCCACATTGTAGTTTCTTCCTCCCATACAATCTTCTTCACATCTTGTCTTCGCCAGGTTACCTTCATATAATAATTATCCCAGCTTTGGAGATGTTGTACCTTCCAACTAGTGAACTAGGTTGGTACCACTTCAATAGTTAAATCATCTATCTAATCCAGTGGATCAGTGGTCAATACCTTTGATATGGATGTCACACCCCAATTCCACACTGTTCAGAATGGTGTGATGAACCGCTAGCAAACCAACGGTTCAACCAGGATCTCAAGTAGGCTATCCCCGCGTTATCTAAACTTACACACATCCATAATCATAATCAGAGTAAATACACAATAGCGGAAATCTTAATAATAAATGAACTGAGGGTCTACTGTGATATAAATATTAAATAAAAAATTATTCCGTATCAACTGGGACATAAATAATTTTCAAATACATGTCTTTATTAAATTCAAATAAAGAAACCTAAGAAAATATCTAATCGAATACACATGAGTTGCACTCGCAAGAGGAGTCATGTGTATCTACTTCAGCTTCAGCTTCCATTGCCGCCACATTCCCGTATGCTGGAGCATTCATGTATTCTTCAACTGTATAACCTGCATCATCAACTAAAAATATTCGACGTCGAGGGGGTGAGCACACATCACGGCTCAGTGAGTAGAAAAAACAATGCAACAATACATATGCATGCAAACAATTCATATCTTTGGTCTGGTTTATAGTTTACAATGCGCAATAGAAAGGTTGGGTGGCCAAAGGTTAATGTTTATTGACCCCGCCTCTATACACAGGGTGTGGAAGTTCGCCTGAAGGTTAACGATTATCGTCGTCCCCATCCACCCTAATCATGACATTATACAACAAAGGTTAACTTTTACTGCTTTATAATACCATACCAACACGTAAGCCCCTGTTAGCGAGGGCTTGCAAACTGGGCTCGCAACTAACCAATCCTAATGCCAAACAGTGTATCCAAGGCCTCACCCCAGCATCCCTCAGAATGTCCATAGAGATAGAGCTAAGGCCCCCCGGTAGAGTTAGAGACTACAAGGACCGAGACCACCTCCCCTGATACCCTACGACATAATAGTTCTGCTAAAGTAATGGCGATACGACAATGCTAATGCATAAGACTTGAGTTAGAGATAGAGCTAAAGTGCTGAGACCCGCCAAAGGTTAATGTTTATTGACGTCCTCATCACACCTCCCCTGATACTCGCTCGCATCAAGTACACCAACAACACACATACAATCACATGCCTATTCCTATCATCATCATCATCATCATCATATTATAAACAATAAAATAAATATGCATGAACAAGTAATAGAAATATTGGATGGCATGTTGTATGCACATTACAAACATATTCGCATAGAATCAAGCATGGCATTGGACTCAAGAAAATAGAAAACAGATTGTTATTAACCAATTAGTTTAGAGTTCTGTTTCCTCACCTTAGCTTGCTAATAGATACTTTTCCAAGCTTTAAAATCACCTTTATAATGTTATTATATTGCTAGAAGACCTAACAAAGTCGATAGAATTTAATTAGAATTAATTCTGAATTTAAAAACCATTCTATTAACTGAGGGTCGGAGGTAGGGTCGGAGTCATGATCGACCCTGGGTGCGACCCTCCCCAAACTCTGAACTTCCCGAACACTGAGGGTCGATGGTCAAGATCACCTAGGGTCGGATGGTCATCGGCCCTCGGTGCACTTTGGTCTAATTCCCTCTTTTAGTCCATTCTTCGTGCTTGGGATCCTATGGCTTGCTCCTACATTCCATTCTACATTTATTCCATGGTCTGAAACCATGTATAATCCACCTAGATAGCTTTCATGTAATCCCCCATGGTTTCCGATGAAAACCTAACCATGGGTTGATGGTTTGGGTTTCTCCGAGATTACATTCTCATCAATATCTAACCTAAGGTCTGTAGAAACTCATGGAATTAGTATCCATACCTGAGAAGAATACTCCTTCTCTGCAACTCTTCTCTTTTGGCTAACTTCTCTTCCTTGCTTCTCTTCTTCCTCTTTTCCTTCTCTTCTCTTTCTCTCAATTCGATTAGGGTTGTGAAAGGAGTGAAAGAGGCTTAGGGACGTCCTTTAAATAGTGTAGAAACATCCTAAAATAAGTCCCTTTGAGATTAGGAAAGAATCCCACTAGAAAATTAGGGAATTTCCTAATTTCAGTTTTGGCAGAAACTGAGGGTCGATGATCCCGTCGACCCTAGGATTCAAGATGTCCGACCCTCCCTTCAAATTTGAGGGTCTGACTTTCTGTTCTTGGGGGGTCCGACCCTCCTTGGCTAGGTATGCGACCCTCCCCTAAAATTAAGTGTTTTTGGGTCGATTTGATACCTGGGATCTCGATCTCCTTCACGCCCTTGGTCCATTTGACTCGACCATGATAGGTAAACCTGGTTCAAGGTGGTAAGACCGGGTTAGATTGACACGGGTCTTACAACTCCCCCCTACTTATAAAAATTTTGTCCTCAAAATTGTACGTACCTTCTGAATCAAATAAGTGAGGTTATTGCTTTCGCATAGCATTTTCTTCTTCCCAAGTAATTTCTTCCATGTCTCTACTTTTCCATGTGACCTTAACATAATAGATATCTCAATTGCATAGTCGCTGAACCTTTCGACTGGTGATTTCTGTTGGTGTTACTTTAAATGTCAAATCATCGTCAATTTCGGAAAATCTATTGTCAAAACGTGCGTTGGATCCTTGACATACTTCTTCAATAGGGAAATGTGGAATACATCATGCACACTCGACATAGATGGTGGTAGTGCCAACTGATAAGCCACTTTACCACGCTTAGCTAGAATCTCACATGGCCCGACATATCTTGGACTTAGTTTTCCTTTCTGTCCAAACCTTTTCAATCATCGCATAGGCGATACCTTCAAAAATACTTTATCACCTACGACGAACTCCAGATCTCTGCGTCAAGTATCTGCATATTGCTTATGACGATTCTGAGCTGTTCTTACTCTTTCCTTGATAATGTCGACCACTCGGCAAGTCTCTTCAACAAATTCCGGCCCAACAATACTACGTTCTCCAACTTCATTCCAAGACAAAGGAGTTTGACACTTCCTGCCATACAGTGCTTCATAAGGTGACATCTGTATAGTAGCCTGATAGCTATTGTTATACGCGAACTCGATCAATGGTAACTTTTCATCCCATGATCCTTTGAAATTAATTACACATGCTCGTAGCATATCTTCTAGAATATGGATTGTACGCTCTGACTGTCCGTCTGTCTGTGGGTGGAATGCAGTACTGAACTTCAACGTTGTACCCATAGCCTTTTGCAATCCTTTCCAAAACTTGAAAGTAAATCGTGGATCTCTATCAGACACAATACTTTCTGGAACACCATGTAATCGAACAATATTATCCACATACAACTTTGCTAACCTCTCCAGTGTATACTGAGGTCGTATCGGTATGAAGCGAGCTGTTTTAGTCAGACGGTCCACAATCACCCAAACTGCGTCAACTACTCGAGGAGTCAGTGGTAGTCCCATGACGAAGTCCATAGTGATGCAGTCCCATTTCCATGCTGGTTCCGGTAATGGCTATAACAGTCCTGCGGGTCTTTGTCGTTCAGCCTTTACTTTCTGACAATTTAGGCATTGAGACACGAACTTGGCTACATCTGCTTTCATTTCCCTCCACCAATATAGTTTCTTTAGATCATGATACATTTTTGTACTTCCAGGATGTATCGAATAGATGGTGGTATGGGCTTCTTTCATCAGTTGGTGTCTAATGTCCATACTTTCTATTTTCGGTACACATACTCTTCCTTTGTATTTCAGTACTTTCTCTTCGTCCAAGGTGAACTCAGGGTTAGTCCTACCTTTCTCGATATCTTCTTGTACTGTTCTCAAATAAGGATCTGATTTGATAGCTGTCTTCACTTCATCCATTATATCCGGTATAATCTTCAATGCAGCGAACATATTTAAAAACCGATGAATGAACCCTTGGTTGGCTGACTCATCCGTTGCGTCTATCACATATTGCTCATTGCCGTGATTGAATACCATTTCGGTAGTACACATTGCTGCAGTTGTGCTAACCTCTCCTTGTGATTTTATCATTGCTTTTCGGCTTAATGCATCCGTTACTACGTTTTCTTTTCCCGGATGATACTGGATATCACAATCATAGTCTTTCAATAGTTCCAGCCATCTTCTTTGTCTCATGTTCAACTCCTTCTGATTAAATAAATAAGTAAGACTTTTATGGTCCGACTTAATCTGAAATTTCTCTCCGTATAGATAATGTCTCCATATCTTGACAGCATGTACTACTGCCGCTAGCTCCAGCTCATGAGTGGGATAATTTTTCTCATGTACCTTTAACTGTCTTGAAGCATAAGAAATCACTTGCTCTCCTTGCATAAGCACGCATCCCAATCCCAGTCCCGACGGATCAGTGTATAGAGTAAATATCTATCCTGGAACGGGAATAGTCAAAATCAGAGCGGATATCAATCTGGTCTTCAGCGTTTGGAAACTCTTTTCACATTTATCGGTCCACATAAACTTTTCACCTTTCTTAGTCAAACTGGTGAGAGGTACGGCAATCCGTGAATAGTCTTCTACGAATCACCGATAATAACCAGCTAGACCCACAAAAATTTTAATTTCTGAAATGCTCTTTGGTGCTTCCTGCTTTACAATAGCCTCGTTCTTGTTGGGGTCTACTTTGATTCCTTCAGCGGATACTACATGGCCTAAGAAGGCGACTTCACTTAGCCAAAACTCACACTTTGAAAATTTGGCATATAGCTTTTATTTCCTTAAACGCTGTAGGGCAGCATTTAGGTTCTTGATATGAGTTTCTTCGTCCTTGGAGTATACCAATATATCATCAATAAATACTATAACTGACGTATCCAACATATCGTGGAAAACCCAGTTCATTAGTTCCATAAAAGTTGCTGGTGCATTCGTTAATCCAAAAGACATGACCAAGAACTCATAATGTCTGTATCTGGTCCTGAAAGCTGTTTTAGGAATATCACCCTCTTTAATCTTCAATTGATGGTAGCCCGATCGAAGATCGATCTTAGAAAATACCTTTGCTCCTTGCAACTGATTGAACAAGTCATCGATCCTTGGTAGTGGGTATCGATTTTTGATGGTCAGTTTATTCAACTCCCGATAGTCGATGCATAATCGAACACTATCGTCCTTCTTCTTCACGAATAACACCGGCGCTCCCCATGGTGATATACTGGGTCGAATATAACCCTTGTCCAATAGTTCTTGTGGTTGCACCTTCAGTTCCTTCAGTTCCGTAGGAGCCATTCTATAAGGTGCTTTTGATACGGGTGCGGCTCCAGGTACAAGGTCTATCACAAACTCTGTGGCTCAATCGGGTGGTAAACCTGGTAGTTCCTCCGAAAATATATCAGGATAGTCCCGCACGACTTCAATATCTCCCATTTGTGGTGCTTCCTTGGTTAGGTCGACCACTGATACTAGATACCCGACTGCCCCTTTCTCAAGGCATCTCTTAGCCTTTAGTGCTGAGAGTATGAGCTTGCGTCTACGGGGAAGTTTGGTTCCCGTAAAACTGAATTCTGCTCCTGCTTGGTCTTTAAATGTTAGCTTCTTTTCGGCGCATAGTAGGTTCGCAGAATGCCGAGCTAACCAGTCCATTCCCAAGTTGACATCAAAGTCTGCCATCTCAAGTTGTATCAAGGTTGCATCTAAGGTCTTCTCACCAATGCAGACTGGACATGGTCCATATCCTTTCTCAAATTCCACTTCTAACCCCATCGGTGACCGTACAAGTAATTTGTAATCTAATGTTTTGATGGGTAAGTTTATCTTCTTTCCGAATGACACAGATATAAATGAATGAGTAGCTCCTGAATCAAAGAGTACTCTGGCGGGTGCGCCATTTATAGGTACAATACCTGTGATTTATTTTAACTTAGTCTATATGCTCATACAATGTAATTACAACTTCAAAAGTTTTAGTCATACCTGTGACCACATCGGGTGATGCGTCCGCATCCTCGGACGTAACAGCATATACCCGTCCCTGATGGAACTGCTTCTTGGGCTTAGGGTACTCCCTTGCCATATGTCCCGGTTGGTTGCAGTTGTAACACTTCGGGCTTTCAGAATTCGGCTTTGGCTGAGGTTGAGTCCCTGGAGTAGTCTTAGTTGCAGCATTAAAATTCTGAGGGCGGAAAGGCTTATATGTCTTGTTATTGCCTCCGTTATAAGAATTTCCAGCTGGCCTTTTGATACCCCGGTTCTGTGTGAAATAACTCTCCTTCTGGCTCGATTCAATGACTCGAGCTATTTGGACAGCTTCATTATAAATCTTCTTTTCTAAGCCCAGAACATGCTCTCTAATGCTTCCTCTCAGTCCTGTGATGAACCTACGGGTTTTGGTTTCTTCTTCCTGCATACTCAGTGGTGCGAAGAAAAACAGCTCTTCATAACGCTGTTGGTATGCATCCACTGACATCTGTCCCTGATATAGACTCAGAAAATCCTTCTCCATAGAATCTCTGAAGCTTCGTGGAAAATATTTCTCGAAGAAAGCTTCTCTATAAACAGTCCAAGTCAGTTGGGCGTGCTTGGTTAATAGATAGTCCCGAGTAGATTTCCACCAGTGATGTGCATCGCCTTTGAGCATGAAGGTGGCACATAATACTTTTTCATCCTCTGTAATAGTCATCATTAGGAAATTCCTCTCCATCTCGTCTATCCAGTGTGCTGGCCATAATGGATCAAACGGCTTGCCATTAAATTCTTTAGGCTTCATCTTCAAAAATCTCTCCACTAATCGAGAGTGATCCAACTGATTTTGGGGATATGCCCCAAACATATGGGGTGGATACTGGTAATTAACCTGAGCTGCTTTCGGGGCCTGTACTGGAATCTATGCAGTAGGTTGTTGAGGTGTCTGAGGTGCTGGGTGGTTACCCACCGGTGCTGTACTGGCTTGTCCTGTCTGCATAGGTGCAGCTTGAGTGGCTTGAAACATAATACCCATCGCAACTTGCATCTGGGCCTGTGCGTGTTGCATCTGTTGCAGCTACTGAGCCAGATTCATCACTACGGTTGTTAGCTCTGGTGGTGGAGGTGACAAATTTGTAGGGTTTGCCTGTTCTAGATTACCCGGTGCATAATTATTTTCCTGTCTGGTCTCCTCCACGGGTGGTGGTGGTGGAACTGCATTTCGGTTCTGTCGGGTTACCCTACGTTCAGACATAATTCCTTCTGTGATTAGTTGTGCCTGAAAATTATCAAAATAGGTGAGAAGTCATTTATATTTCATGTAGGCACGCTAACTGATATAAAATTCCAATTCCAGCTCATTTTAAAGAAAAATACTGTCTTTTCTATGCAGGGTCGATGGTGAGGGTCGATGGTATGTCCGACCCTTAGTTTCCGACCTTGGGAATGACATGTTCTTCCCAAGAGCTGAGGGTCGATGTGAGGGTCGATGGATGTCTGACCCTCAGTTCCGACCCTTGGTTTTCTGTTAGATTCCCAAGAGCCGAGGGTCGATGGAGGGTCGATTGTTCTAATCGAATTGTCCGACCCTCAGACTAAAAATCAGATTTTTAAGATCCGAGTTTGGGTCATTTCTTACTATTTCCCTCCCGTTTCGACTCGTCTCTCCCCTTTGAGTTGCTATAGTGCCACTCCACTATTTTTTATCGCTTTGAGTCCGGGTTTCAACGTCCACGTCATCCATACAGGTATATTCTCCCATTTTTACCTGTTTTTAGGTTTTCTTTTCTAGGTTTTTGTCCATTTAACTTGTATTTTTCAAATTAAACCTTTTCCAACCGTAAAAATTTGATTTTTATTGGGGGCTTTTGTTATTGGTATCTTGAGGAACGAAAGCCCTTAAAATTTTTTTGAATTTCATCGGTTGGTTACCGAGAAACTTGAAAATTTGTCATTTTTGCCCTAATTTGTCAAAATTTTTGATTTCTTGAAATTTCTTCAAATTGGTCTTCGTGGGTTTCCATTTCCTACTGTGTGAGTGTCGTAGGGTGTGTTGGAACCTAAGTAAGTCCTCCTGCCCACGTGTATGGTGCAAAGTGAGTCTTTTGGGCAACTTACATCGTTAATTTCAGATTTTTACCCTATTAACTCCTTGTCTCCCTTTCTCTTTCTTATCTGCAGATACCATGGCTCGTACCAAGATACCTAGAGTTCGTGATCCGCTTCGCTTTCGCTCTAATGAAGCCGAGGCACAGTATGCCGACTATGCCCGTAAGAAAGTAGAGGGTGGTCGTATGGTGAACTTGGCTGAGCTAGCCTTGTTCAACGTAGAGAGAGCATTTGGTGATATGGGGTGGCTCCCTGTCATCACCTACGACGCGTGCACATGTCCAGATTTGGTGCGCCAGTTCTATTGTAATCTCCAGGTGGTGGGGAATTACAATGACGTTGAGCATGGTCAAGAGTTACGCATCACCAGTTACGTTAAAGGGGTGCACATTTCCTTTGATTATCGGTAACTGGCCGATCTGTTGGGCATACCCTATGATGGCCCCATGGTTTACTGTGCACCTGGAGAGCTCCAGTTTGTTTCCATGGAGATGAGGGCAGAGATCGACAATCAGTTGCTACGACCTGATCGCTGGCAGATGAGAGCATGTTACCTCCGTCCAGCTCCACGGGTCTTCTGCAAGATCCAGCATAATCTGATCCCGCAGAGTGGGCACTATGAGAGGGTTTCTCAGCTGACCCAATTTCTAATATATAGTATCTGCACCAGACAGCCCGTCTGCCTTCCCTACATCATCATGCGGAGCATGATTAGTGCTACATTGTCCGGTCATAGGGGTAATCTACCCTATGGACGCATGATTACAGTTCTACTGACCCGTCTGGGGGTTGACCTGGTAGATGAGAAGATCCAGGAGAAGACCTTCTCGTCGCCTCTAGATTGGGAGGCTATCTACAAGATAGGTATGCGGGATGCCCAGGTTAGTGATGAGGAGAGGAACGCGATGGTGCGCCCTCACACTCGCATTAAGATGGCTGACGCTGAGGCCACTGCTACCGCTGCTAGAGCTCGTGTGGATCCTGTCGACGATGACGACCGTATGTATATGGATGTCGACTCGATACCACCGCCTTCCCCTACACATGCAGCTGGAGTTGGTACTTCTTCTGAGGCGGCTCTTGCACCTGAGACTGGTCCTTCTCATGTGGCTGGTCCTTCACTCCCACCTTCTGACATGATGGAGATATTGCAGGAGATCAAGGAGGCTCAGCGCAGATCTGATCTGAGGATGGAGGAGTTGCTAGACGCTCAGCGTGTGAGAGTAGATGAGCTGTTAGCCGCCCAGCGCATATCAGACACATGGATGGGAGAGCTTATAGAGGTACAACGTGCGACTGATCGGAGGGTAGCCGATCTCACAGCTAGTCTACAGACTACCCAAACTCAGATAGCCTGGTTGACAAGAGTCTATGTTGAGGACTATGACAGAGATCGTAAGGCCCCGCCTCTTCCTTCACCTCCAGCTTGTACTACAGAGTAACTGTCCGGGTTGTGGACTGTACTCTGCTTTAGTTGTGTATATACATTTTGTTTCTCTCACTCATTGTATGTAACTTGTTTCCCATTTAATAGATGAATTATTCTCTTTTTAAATTTGGTCTCAATCATCACTTGTGCTTACAATGTGTTTATATTACTGTTTTTACATTTATCCTGTCTCAGTTCACAATTGTCTTGAATATATGTTAGTTTAGCGGACAAGGCCTGAGATGCCCTGATACCAAGTTGTCACACCCCAATTCCGCACTGTTCAGAATGGTGTGATGAACCGCTAGCAAACCAATGGTTCAACCAGGATCTCAAGTAGGCTATCCCCGCGTTATCTAATCTTACACACATCCGTAATCATAATCAGAGTAAATACACAATAGCAGAAATCTTAATAATAAATGAACTGAGGGTCTACTGCGATATAAATATTAAATAGCAAATTATTCTGTATCAATTGGGACATAAATAATTATCAAATACATGTCTTTATTAAATTCAAATAAAGAAACTTAAGAAAATATATAATCAAATACACATGAGTTGCACTCGCAAGAGGAGTCATGTGTATCTACTTCAGCTTCAGCTTCCATCGCCGCCACGTTTCCGTATGCTGGAGCATTCATGTATTCTTCAACTGTATAACCTGCATCATCAATTAAAAATATTCGACGTCGAGGGGGTGAGCACAGATCACGGCTCAGTGAGTAGACAAAACAATGCAACAATACATATGCATGCAAACGATTCATATCTTTGGTTTGGTTTATAGTTTGCAATGCGCAATAGAAAGGTTGGGTGGTCAAAGGTTAACATTTATTGACCCCGCCTCTATACACAGGGTGTAGAAGTCCGCCCGAAGGTTAATGTTTATCAACGTCCCCATTCACCCTAATCATGACATTATACAACAAAGGTTAACGTTTATTGCTATATAATACCATACCAACACGTAAGCCCCTGTTAGCGAGGGCTTGCAAACTGGGCTCGTAACTAACCAATCCTAATGCCAAACAGTGTATCCAAGGCCTCACCCCAGCATCCCTCAGAATGTCCATAGAGATAGAGCTAAGGCCCCCGGTAGAGTCAGAGACTACAAGGACCGAGACCACCTCCCCTGATACCCTACGACATAATAGTTCTGCTAAAGTAATGGCGATACGACGATGCTAATGCACAAGACTTGAGTTAGAGATAGAGCTAAAGTGCTGAGACCCGCCAAAGGTTAACGTTTATTGACGTCCTCATCACACCTCCCCTGATACTTTCTCGCATCAAATACACCAACCACACACATACAATCACATGCCTATTCCTATCATCATCATCATCATCATGTTATAAACAATAAAATAAATATGCATGAACAAGTAATAGAAATATTGGATGGCATGTTGTATGCACATTACAAACATATTCGCATAGAATCAAGCATGGCATTGGACTCAAGAAAATAGAAAACAGTTTGTTATTAACCAATTAGTTTAGAGTTCTGTTTCCTCACCTTAGCTTGCTAATAGAAACTTTTCCAAGCTTTAGAATCACCTTTATAATGTTATTATATTGCTAGAAGACCTAACAAAGTCGATAGAATTTAATTAGAATTAATTCTGAATTTAAAAACCATTCTGTTAACTAAGGGTCGGAGGTAGGGTCAGAGTCATGATCGACCCTGGGTGCGACCCTCCCCAAACTCTGAACTTCCCGAACACTGAGGGTCGATGGTCAAGATCACCTAGGGTCGGATGGTCATCGACCCTCGGTGCGACCCTCGGTGCACTTTGGTCCAGTTCCCTCTTTTAGTCCATTCTTCGTGCTTGGGATCCTATGGCTTGCTCCTACATTCCATTCTACATTTATTCCATGGTCTGAAACCATGTATAATCCACCTAGATAGCTTTCATGTAATCCCCCATGGTTTCCGATGAAAACCTAACCATGGGTTGATGGTTTGGGTTTCTCCGAGATTACATTCTCATCAATATCTAACCTAAGGTCTGTAGAAACTCATGGAATTAGTATCCATACCTGAGAAGAATACTCCTTCTCTGCAACTCTTCTCTTTTAGCTAACTTCTTTTCTTTGCTTTTCTTTTTCCTCTTTTCCTTCTCTTCTCTTTCTCTCAATTCGATTAGGGTTGTGAAAGGAGTGAAAGAGGCTTAGGGACGTCCTTTAAATAGAGTAGGAACATCCTAAAATAAGTCCCTTTGAGGAAAGAATCCCACTCGAAAATTAGGAAATTTTTAATTTCAGTTTCGACAGAAACTAAGGGTCGATGATCCCGTCGACCCTAGGATTCAAGATGTCTGACTCTCCCTTCAAATTTGAGGGTCTGACTTTCTGTTCTTGGGGGGTCCGACCCTCCTTGGCTAGGTATGTGACCCTGCCCTAAAATTAAGTATTTTTGGGTTGATTTGATACCTGGGATCTCGATCTCCTTCACGCCCTTGGTCCATTTAACTCGACCATGATAGGTAAACCTGGTTCAAGGTGGTAAGACCGGGTTAGATTGACACGGGTCTTACAATGGATCTCCAACATACTTCTTCAATAGAGATACGCAAAATACGTCATGCACACTAGACATGGACAATGGTAATGCTAGTTGATATGAAATTTTCTACGTCTCTCCAAAATTTTAAGAGGTCCCAAAACATATATAGGATACAACTCTCCCTTCTTGTTGAATTGTTATAAAACCATGCATAAGTGATATCTTCAAAAACACTTTGTCACTTATGATGAACTCAAGGTCTTGGTGTCTCTTCTAACAATCATGAGCTGTCTTGGACCTTTTTCTTTGATCTTGTCTGCCACTCGATAGGTTTCTTCAATAGACTCAGGTCTTAAAATTCTTCATTCTCCAACTTCGTTCCAAAACAAAGGAATTTGACATTTCTACCGTACCATGCTTCATAGGTGACATCTACACAGTGGCTTGGTAGCAAATTCAATCCACCTATAGCTTAGTTAGCTGCTCCAAAGCATACCGAGGTCGTATAGCAATGGAATAAGCTTTCTTCATCAGGTGATCAACAATCACCCAAACTGCGTCAATCGATCTAGGAGTCAGTGGCAATTCGGTGACATAGTTCATTGTAATGCAGTTTTACTTCCAGACTAGCTCTGTTAGTGGTAGTAGTAAGCCATGTTGGTCTTTGTCTTTCAGACTTTACTTGTTGATAATTCAGACAATAGAACACATACTGTGCCACATTTGTTGTCAACCCTCTTTACCAGTACAATCTCTTATTGGTACTCTAGGATGTCCTGAATATTGAGTACAATGGGCTCTTATCATTATCCTCCTCATGATATCTGAGTCTTTATCTTCAGGTATTCAGAATATACCTCTATATCTGGGTATAATCTCCGCATCCAATGTAAGTTAGGGTTAGATTTTTCTTTCTCTAAATCTCCTTGCACCGTTCTTATATATGATCTAACAAAATTACTACCATTACATTGTCTATCAAATCCGAGACAATCTTTAATGTTGTGAACTCAAGCGAGGAATTATTGCTCCATAAGTTTATCCATAAGTTCTCGCTCAATTGGATCATCACGAATTTCTATCATATGTTACTCTTCCTATAAATTTGAATCTGTTGCTGCGGAATAGAAGGCAGCATTTATACTCGATCCTCCTTTTGGCTTCATTATTCCCCTTTTTACTCAAAGCTTCAGCTACCACATTAGCCTTGCTCGAGCGATACTGCGTATCACGGTCTTAATCCTTCAGTGTTCTAACCATCTTTTCTGTCTCATGTTCAACTCTTTCTGGTGAAGAGATAAATAAAACTGTTGTGTTCCCATTTAATCTAAAATTGTTCTCCGTATAGATAATGTCTCCATGTCTTGATTGCATGAATTACCGCCGCTAACTCCAAGTCATGGGTTGGGTAATTCTTTTCATGCTCCTTCAGTTATCTTGAAACATATGCAATCGCTTGTTTACCATACATCAACCCGCATCCTAAACCCAATCTGAAAGCTTCGATGTATCGGGTAAAAGGTTTTCCTGGTGTCAGAACAATCAAGATGGGAGTTGATATCAACCATGTTTCTAGAGTCTGGAAACATTCTACACACTTGTCAGTCCAATTAAACTCCTCTCCCTTCCTGGTTAGCTTGGTAAGAGGTTTTTGCAATCATAGAGTGGTCCTCCACAATCGTCTGTAATAACCAGCTAAACCCAAGAAACTTCTGATCTTCACAATGTTCTTTAGGTGTTTCTCACCATATGATTACTTCTATCTTAATAGGGACCACTTTAATCCCTTTTTATGATGCTACGTGATCTAAGAAGATCACTTTGTTTAATCAGGTCTCTTATTTCTTGGACTTGGGATAAAACTTTTCACTTCTCAACTGTTGTAAAGTTGTTCTAAGATCCATTGTATGAGTTGCTTCATTTTTAGAATAAACCAAAATATCATCTATGAAAACTATGACTGACGTGTCCAACATGTCATGAAACACCCAGTTCATCTAAAAAATGTAAGGGCATTGGTTAATCCAAACTTCATAATCGAGAACTCATAATTGGCCAATCCTGGTTCTAAAAACTATCTTCGAAATATCACTGTCCAAATTTTTCAGTTGATGATATCTTGAGCGAAGATCAATCTTAGGAATTACCTTTGTTCCTTGCGACTGTTTAAACAAGTCATCGATCTGAGGTTGTGAATATTGATTCTTGATTGTGAGCTTGTTTAGTTCCCAGTAGTCTATACATAATCTAACACTACCGTCCTTCTTCTTCACGAATTGCATTGGCGCTTCCCGTGATGCAATACTTAGCCGATTAGAACCCTTGTCTAATAACTCTTGTAGCTGAGTATTCAGTTTCTTTAATTCTATAAAAGCTATTCTATAGGTGCCTTCGATACATGTGCTGTCCCTGATAACAAGTCGATAACGAACTCAGTTGCACAATCAGGTAACAACCCAAGTAAGTCTCCTAGAAACACATCAAGCAATTTATGCATCACATCAATATCTTCCTACTGTAGGGCTTCTTTGGTAACATATACCACAAATACCATATATCCAACTACTTTCTCTTCAAAGCATCTCTTCGCCTTTAGCATAGAGAGGATCAGCTTTCACTTCTTAGGCGACATGCTTCCAATAAAACTAAATTATATTCCGTCATTATTCTTGAATGATAACCTCTTCTATACACATAACAACTTTGTAGAGTCTTGAGACAACCAGTCTATTCCCAAGATGACATCGAAGTCTACCATCTTAAGCCGACTTAGGTTGCATCCAAATTCTGTCCATCCATATGATTCGAACATTATTCATAACACTCGTCCAATACAACATCTAGTCCAAAAGGCTTGGACTAGCAAAATCTGGTATATGGTCTTAAGAGCTTGTGTAGTTCCTTCATCTCTTAGTTTTTCAAAGACTATCGCTAATAATCTCATATGCCAAAAATTTCATTAGCTTATACCTTCTTTTATCATTCTATCATATATTTCGAAAAGCATCTTCTGACAATTTACTCATTACCTATACCAAGTCTATCTATAAGCATTAGGGTATATGCTTGTATTCTTATTAATTCAGCCAAACTCTTTTGGTCTTTTCTTAATCGTCTCACTCGACATTGGGCATAACTCAGTATTACTTGTACTAATCCGAATACTATAAATGCCAGGATTTTTGACTTTATCCTTGTATCCACTCTTAGATTTGCCTTTAGGAATCTTCTGCCTTGTCAAAATTTATACCGATATAGCCATCTTTAACTCTACTTGAGTGCTATATATTTCTTTAGTGGCTACTCTTGATATTTCTCACTTTTTGCTCATACACTCTTTTATAGACATGACTCATATCCATCCATTCAGCAATCTCAAAATAGATTCTCCATTACTTCATCTGAGGTCTCTTGGCTATAGATTCTAATCTGAATTTAATCATCTTCCTTCCCATAATTCTTTATTAACTAAACAGCTTATCAATGAATGTCGAGAAATGTAAGAATCAGAATGTTTATCCAAAAGCAATTCATTTTCTTCTTTCGAATTTAGGGTAATGATTAACACTTGCTTTATCTAATGAACTTAGGTTTAAGGGATCATGAGTAAATCTATGGTAATCCAACCGACATCAAAAGGTCGTTAAGTTACACGGTGGTCCAAATATATCGAAATAGAGGTTCTACAGTTCTTAACCTCATGGTTACAGGTTCTATCGAGTATATAATGCCATTGGTCAAGGCACTACAGGAGTAAATCTGGAGAAAGTTTTGGTACATCAATAAATCAGGTATAAATTAAAAAATGTACGCTCAACATGATTAAACATTTAACTGTTCATTCAGTTCATATCTCTGTTCAAGTTATCGATCATGAGAGTGGCTCAAATTGGTATAATCAGGACTATTACTAAAGAAACAATATCTATAACTTCAATTGACAGGTAGAATCGATAAGGTATCCTGTCAAGATACGAGAATTTAAAATCAGGTATGTGCATCCTCTATAATCATAAGAGTAAGTCAATAATGCACCGCATCCTATATAAACCTATCTAGTTATCTAGCCACAATAGTTTTGATCCTTTGCTGAAAATGTTTGAGGCTTCATCTTTAGAAAATATTCCTCAACCCTTGTTGAATCATTCTGCCATGATGTAGCTATCCCATACATCGGTGGCTGATAAGGGTAACCACCTTGTTACACTGCTTCTTGTGCACGAAGCTTCTGCACTAGGGTGTGCATTAGTAGGACTTGCTATATGGCAGACACTATGTTATAGCTAAAAGGTGCTGGGGGTATAGTGTTGCTACCAATTGGTATCGTACTTGGTTTGGCCTGAAGGTGTTGATGTAGCATTGGCAACTTGGATAGTGATTCACATAGCAACTTGCGTAGTCGGTCTCATCTGTTGTTGCTCTTGTATTTTATCGGACCAAGTTTATTACAACCGTAGCAAAGTAGCCTGGTTGTTCACCTCCTTTGATTTGCTCCAATCTGATTATCATTATTTAGCATCTACTCAGATGAGTTTTCATTACCCATTATCGACCCTGATTGTGGTGGGGTCAAGTTGCAACATCTACTTAATGCTCAGTGGGCAATAGATTAGCTTATGGTGGATCTCACTCTAAGTCTCCACGTCACCCAGGAGTATAGCTTTATCTCTTTTATAGTTACTCTCATTTTTGGTGTATGGCCATTATTCTCCTATCTCTGTTGGATTTGGCCCAAGATCTTTCCCTTTACCTCTATAGGGATTTAGGCATTACTAGCCATTTTTTTTGTCATACATCGAGTTTCACATCTTATGAGTACCAACTCGGTATTCTAATTTTTTGCTTTATAGATGCTCCCTTCTTGCAACTGTACTATATCCTTTGTTTACTTAGACAACTGCTTGACTTATAGATCGTACCCTATATTATTTGTTTATCATGATACATTTAGATTTTATTTTTCTGTCTATGTATATATACGGTTCCACCTTTTATATGTACATTATTGTCTTGTTTAAGTTCTGTCTTAACCAACACAGGTGCTTATGGTGTGTTTGCATTAAAGCTTTAAATTTATCCTAACTCAGTTCATAGATACAATCGTGAATGTATTCAGGTTTATTGGGAAAGGCCTGAGAGCTCTGATACCAAGTTGTCACACCTCAATTCTGCACTAACCAGAATGGTGTGATGAACCGTTAATAAACCAATGGTTCAACCAAGATCTCGAATAGGCTGTGTCTGTTTGCTTAAACCGTATACATCCACAACCACAATCAGAATAAATAAACAATAGCAGAAGTCTTTATACAAATGAACTGAGAGTCTAACAGTGGTAACATAAATAAATTATCCAATTATCTTCAAAAGTCTAAGACATAAAATAAAACAATTTAATCAATTACATCGTCTGAATAATTCAAATAAAATCTAATCGAAGACGCATGAGTTGCACTGACACGATGAATCATGCGACTCCATCATAGCTTCTGCATCCATCGCCGTAGCATGTCCTTACATCGGAGCATTCATATAGAATTCTATAGTGGTACTGCATCATCAACTAAAAATATTCAACGTTGAAAGGGTGTGCACACATCATGGCACAGTAAGCAAACAAAACAATGCAACAAACATATGCATGCATTCAATTCATATCTTTGGTCTGGTTCATAAGTTTGCAATGTGCAATAGAAAGGATAGGTGGCCGCCGCACCTCTATACACGAGTGTGTGAAGCCGCCCAATGGATCAAACACCATTGTCGTCCCACATGCACCCACCATGGAATAGGGATAGAGCTAAAGTGCTTAGGATCGCACCGCATGACACTTTCCCTGATGCCCTACGCATACCAACATGTATGCCCCTATTGGCGAGGGCTTACAAATTGGGCTCGCAACTAACCAATCTTAATGTCAACTAGTGTATCCAAGGCTTCACCCCAGCATCCCTCAATACGTCCATAAAAATAGAGCTAAGGCCCCCCGACAGAGTCAGAGACTACACGGCCCAAGACCACCTCCCCTGATGACCTACGACGTAATAATTCTGCTAAGGTAATGGCGATACGACGATGTCAATGGACAAGACTTGAGCAAAGATAGAGCTAGAGTCTGGTGACCCGGAAGAACCACAGTGTCACGTCCTCCCCCTGATGCTCCACTCACATCAAATACACTGACCACACACATACATTCACATGCCTATTCCTAGCATCATCATCATCATCATGTTATAAATAAACGGAATTAAATATGCATGAACATTAATAGCAGGGATATTGGATGGCATGTGAAATGCACAATACCCGCATATAAGCATAGAATCATTCATGGCATTGGACTCAATAAAGAAAAATAGTTTATTATTAGCCAATTAGTTTAGATCATGTTCCCTCACCTTTGGTTGATCGTAGATCCTCATGCAAGCTTTATGAATCACTTTTAAATCACTGAAAAACCTAATCAAGTTGATAGATTTTAATTAGAATTAATTTCCTTAAGTTTAAACTAACAAAAGCTGAGGGGTCGTAGGTGGGATCGCACCTTGGGTCTCAGTTTCTGGGACCACAGGGTGTAGGGTCGCAGGTGGGGTAGGACATACTTCGACCCTACGTGTGACCATACCCTCCCTGAAACATCCCGAGGGCATGTGGTCGAACATGTGGGTCTCGTGGGGTCGGATATCATGCGACCTTACGTGCGACCACACGTGTCATGGTCGAGCTTTCACTCTTAAGTCCATTCCTTCATGTATGAATCCTTTGGCTTACCATCATGGTCCTTCCTATGATTGCTCTATGGCTCAAAACTATAATTTTTCTACACTATCCATTGTCCACAATGATTCCTCCATGGATTCTCTTGGTATTTGTCCATGGATAGATGATTTGGGTTTCTCCTAATCCTATCTTCTTCATGAACTATTCTAGGCTCTTAATTCATGTAAGGAATTAGGTTCATACCTTAGGTTTACTGAGATTCAGATTTTTCTTTGAACTTTCCTCTTCCTTGGTCTTCTACTTCAATTTTCCTTCCCTTCCTTCTCTTCTCTTTCTCTCACTTTCAATTAGGGTTTTAAAGGAGTGAAAGAGGCTAAGGGACGTCCTATTTATAGAGAAAAACTATCCATAATATGCCCCAATGAGTTTAGGAAAGACCCCCGCTTCGAATTAGGAAGGTTTCCTAAATTCGGTTTCTGACTGTTTTCGTGGGGTCGCAGGTAGAGTCGTAGAATCCGTCGACCCTACCTTTTTAAAACATCCGACCCCACGACCAAAAGTCATGGGTTGGAATCTTTTAAGGTAGGGTCGGTCATACCTGCTTAGGCATGGGACCTCACACTCATATTTGACTATTTTTAAGTTAAATTTCGTACCTGATCTTGTGGTTTCTTCACGCACTTGGTCCACTTGGCTCGTCCATGATAGGTAGCCCTGATAAAAGGTGGTAAGACCGATTAGTTCGATACAGGTCTTACAACTCCACCACCCTTAAAAAAAATTTCGTCCACGAAAATTGAATGTACGGATCTTACAACTCCCCCATCCTTAAAATAAATTTTGCCCTCAAAATTTGAATTAACTTCGGAGTCAATACGTGGAAATTCATTTTCCACATTGCAGCTTCTTCCTCCCATGCAATCTTCTCTACGTCTTGTCTTCGCCAGGTTACCTTCATATAATAATTATCCTAGCTTTGGAGATGTTGTACCTTCCAACTAGTGAACTAGGTTGGTACCACTTCAATAGTTAAATCATCTATCTAATCCAGTGGATCAGTGGTCAATACCTTTGATATGGATCTCCAACGTACTTCTTCAATAGAGATACACGAAATACGTCATGCACACTAGACATGGACAACGGTAATGCTAGTTGATATGCAACTTTTCTACGTCTCTCCAAAATTTTAAGAGGTCCCAAAACATATATAGGATACAACTCTCCCTTCTTGTTGAATTGTTTTAAAACCATGCATAAGTGATATCTTCAAAAACACTTTGTCAACTATGGCGAACTCAAGGTCTTGGTGTCTCTTCTAACAATCCTGAGCTGTCTTGGACCTTTTTCTTTGATCTTGTCTGCTACTCGATAGGTTTCTTCAATAGACTCAGGTCTTAAAATTCTTCATTCTCCGACTTCATTCCAAAACAAAGGAATTTGACATTTCTACCGTACCATGCTTCATAGGTGACATCTACACAGTGGCTTGGTAGCAAATTCAATAGCTTAGTTAGCTGCTGCAAAGCATACCGAGGTCGTATAGCAATGGAATGAGCTTTCTTCATCAGGCGATCAACAATCACCCAAACTGCGCCAATCGATCTGGGAGTTAGTGGCAATTCGGTGACATAGTTCATTGTAATGTAGTTTTACTTCTAGACTGGCTCTGTTAGGGGTAGTAGTAAGCCATGTTGGTCTTTGTCTTTCAGACTTTACTTGCTGATAATTCAGACACTAGAACACATACTATGCCACATTTGTTGTCAACCCTCTTTACCAGTACAATCTCTTATTGGTACTCCAGGATGTCATGAATAATGAGTACAATGGGCTCTTATCATTATCCTCCTCATGATATCCGAGTCTTTATCTTCAGGTATTCAGAATCTACCTCTATATCTGAGTACAGTCTCCGCATCCAAAGTAAGTTAGGGTTAGATTTTTATTTCTCTAAATCTCCTTGCACCGTTCTTATATATGATCTAACAAAATTACTACCTTTACATCGTCTATCAAATCCGAGACAATCTTTAATGTTGTGAACTCAAGCGGGGAACTATTGCTCCATAAGTTTATCCATAAGTTCTCGCTCAATTGGATCATCATGAGTTTCTATCATATGTTACTCTTCCTATAAATTAGAATTTGTTGCTGCAGAATAGAAGGCAACATTTATACTCGATCCTCCTTTTGGCTTCATTATTCCCCTTTTTACTCCAAGCTTCAGCTACCACATTAGCCTTGCTCGAGCGATACTGCGTATCACGGTCTTAATCCTTCAGTGTTCTAACCATCTTTTCTATCTCATGTTCAACTCTTTCTGGTGAAGAGATAAATAAAACTGTTGTGTTCCCGTTTAATAAAAAATTCTTCTCCGTATAGATAATGTCTCCATGTCTTGATTGCATGAATCACCGCCGCTAACTCCAAGTCATGGGTCGGGTAATTCTTTTCATGCTCCTTCAGTTATCTTGAAACATATGCAATCGCTTGTTTACCTTACATCAACCCGCATCCTAAACCCAATCCGAAAGCTTCGATGTATCGGGTAAAAGGTTTTCCTAGTGTCAGAACAATCAAGATGGGAGTTGATATCAACCATGTTTCTAGAGTCTGGAAACATTCTACACAGTTGTCAGTCCAATTAAACTCCTCTCCCTTCCTGGTTAGCTTGGTAAGAGGTTTTTGCGATCTTAAAGTGGTCCTCCACAATCGTCTGTAATAACCAGCTAAACCCAAGAAACTTCTGATCTTCATAATGTTCTTTAGGTGTTTCTCACCATATGATTACTTCTATCTTAATAGGGTCCACTTTAATCCCTTTTTATGATGCTACGTGATCTAAGAAGATCACTTTGTTTAATTAGGTCTCTTATTTCTTGGACTTGGCATAAAACTTTTCACTTCTCAGCTGTTGTAAAGCTGTTCTAAGATCCGTTGTATGAGTTGCTTCATTCTTCGAATAAACCAAAATATCATCTATGAAAACTATGACCGACGTGTCCAACATGTCATGAAACACCTAGTTCATCTAAAAAATGTAAGGGCATAGGTTAATCCAAACTTCATAATCGAGAACTCATAATTGGCCAATCCTGGTTCTAAAAACTATCTTCGAAATATCGCTGTCCAAATTCTTCAGCTGATGATATCTTGAGCGAAGATCAATCTTAGGAAATACTTTTGTTCCTTGCGACTGTTTAAACAAGTCATCGATCTGAGGTTGTGAATATCGATTATTGATCGTGAGCTTGTTTAGTTCCCGGTAGTCTATACATAATCTGACACTACCGTCCTTCTTCTTCACAAATTGCATTGACGCTTCCCGTGATGCAATACTTAGCCAATTAGAAACCTTGTCTAATAACTCTTGTAGTTGAGTCTTCAGTTTCTTTAATTCTATAAAAGCTATTCTATAGGTGCCTTCGATACATGTGCCGTCCCTGATAACAAGTCGATAACGAACTCAGTTGCACAATCTGGTAACAACCCAAGTAAGTCTCCTGGAAACACATCAAGCAATTTATGCATCACATCAATATCTTCCTGCTGTAGGGCTTCTTTGGTAACGTATACCACAGATACCATATATCCAACTACTTTCTCTTCAAAGCATCTCTTCGCCTTTAGAATAGAGAGGATCAGCTTTCACTTCTTAGGCAACATGCTTCCAATAAACTAAATTATATTCCGTCTTTATTCTTGAATGATAACCTCTTCTATGCACATAAAAACTTTGTAGAGTCTTGAGACAACTAGTCTATTCCCAAGATGACATCGAAGTCTGCCATCTTAAGCCGACTTAGGTTGCATCCAAATTCTGTCCATCCATATGATTCGAACATTATTCATAACACTCGTCCAATACAACATCTAGTCCAAAAGGCTTGGACTAGCAAAATCTGGTATAAGGTCTTAAGAGCTTGTGTAGTTCCTTCATCTCTTAGTTTTTCAAAGACTATCGCTAATAATCTCATATACCAAAAAGTTCATTAGCTTACACCTTCTTTTATCATTCTATCATATATTTCGAAAAGCATCTTCTGACTATTTACTCATTACATATACCAAGTCTATCGATAAGTATTAGGGTATATGCTTGTATTCTTATTAATTCAGCCAAACTCTTTTGGTCTTTTCTTAATCGTCTCACTCGACATTGGGCATAACTCAGTATTACTTGTACTAATCCGAATACTATAAATGCCTGAATTTTTGACTTTATCCTTGTATCCACTCTTAGATTGGCCTTTAGGAATCTTCTACCTTGTCAAAATTCATACCGATATAGCCATCTTTAACTCTACTTGAGTGCTATATATTTCTTTAGTGGCTACTCTTGATATTTCTCACTTTTTGCTCATACACTCTTTTATAGACATGACTCATATCCATCCATTCAGCAATCTCAAAATAGATTCTCCATTACTTCATCTGAGGTCTCTTGGCTATAGAATCTAATCTGAATTTAATCATCTTCCTTCCCATAATTCTTTATTAACTAAACAGCATATCAATGAATGTCGAGAAATGTAAGAATCAGAATGTTTATCCAAAAGTAATTCATTTTCTTCTTTCGAATTCAGGGTAATGATTAACACTTGCTTTATCTAATGAACTTAGGTTTAAAGGATCAGGAGTAAATCTATGGTAATCCAACCGACATCAAAAGGTCGTTAAGTTGCATGGTGGTCCAAATATATCGAAATAGAGGTTCTACAGCTCTTAACTTAACGGTTACAGTATCTATCGAGTATATAATGCCATTGGTCAAGGCACTTCAGGAGTAAATCTGGAGAAAGTTTTGGTACATCAATAAATCAGGTATAAATTGAAAAGATGTACGCTCAACATGATTAAACATTTAACTGTTCATTCAGTTCATATCTCTGTTCAAGTTGTCGATCATGAGAGTGGCTCAAATCGGTATAATCAGGACTAATACTAAAGAGGCAATATCTATAACTTTAATTGACAGGTTGAATCGATAAGGTATCCTGTCAAGATACAAGAATTTAAAATCAGGTATGTGCATCCTTTATAATCATAAGAGTAAGTCAATAGTGCACCGCCTCCTATATAAACCTATCTAGTTATCTGGCCACAATAGTTTTGATCCTTTGCTGAAAATGTTTGAGGCTTCATCTTTAGAAAATATTCCTCAACCCTTGTTGGATCATTCTACCATGATGTAGCTATCCCATACATCGGTGGCTGATAAGGGTAACCACCTTGATACACTGCTTGTTGTGCACGAAGCTTCTGCACTGGGGTGTGCATTAGTAGGATTTGCTGTATGGTAGACACTATGTTATAGCTAACAGGTGCTGGGGGTACAGTGTTGCTACCAATTGGTATTGTACTTGGTTTGGCCCGGAGGTGTTGATGTAGCATTGGCAACTCGGATAGTGATTCACATAGCAACTTGCGTAGTCGGTCTCATCTGTTGTTGCTCTTGTATTTTATCGGGCCAAGTTTATTACAACCGTAGCAAAGTAGCCTGGTTGTTCACCTCCTTTGATTTGCTCCAATCTGATTATCATTATTTAGCATCTACTCAGATGAGTTTTCATTACCCATTCTCGACCCTGATAGTGGTGGGGTCAAGTTGCAACATCTTCTTAATGCTCAGTGGGCAATGGATTAGCTTGTGGTGGATCTCACTCTAAGTCTCCACGTCACTCAGGAGTATAGCTTTATATCTTTTATAGTTACTCTCTTTTTTGTTGTATGACCATTATTCTCCTATCTCTGTTGGATTTGGCCCGAGATCTTTCCCTTTACCTCTATAGGGATTTAGGCGTTACTAGCCATTTTTTTGTCATACATCGAGTTTCACATCTTGTGAGTACCAACTCGGTATTCTAATTTTTTGCTTTATAGATGCTCCCTTCTTGCAATTGTACTATATCCTTTGTATACTTAGACAACTGCCCGACTTATAGATCGTACCCTATATTATTTGTTTATCATGATACTGTGAGGACAAAGATGAAAATCTTTTAGAAGTCACAGTGGCAACTCAACTGGGGATATAAACGTTAAACTCCTAATAAAAACTTTCCTTGTGTGAATTAGATGCTAGATTTTAGGATACTATATTTATGCTTGTATAATATTGCTTTGGGGAGAATGGGTTCTGTCACACATTCGTGCGAGTAGCCGAACCAGGTCCCATGCATATGGGGCAGCCCGCTAGGCAAAAGACATAGCCTTGGCCTATACTTTGTGAGACCACGATCGGTGAGCAGCCTCTAATGAGCGTTTCTTGGGTCCGCCTGAGAATGCGTTATGCTACTCCACGTCGCTTGGATCCTTGCAACTTAGTATATAAAGGGATTGGGGCCCATTATTCATCGTGCATTCGGTGATAGGTTACCCCATCCTTTTCAAGGTGGCCTTTTCTGTCCTAACCCAGATTGTAGCCCAATGTTTGTTATTTTTTGGTTCATCCTTGAACCGACCTGGTAAAATCGGCTTAACCATGACATCCATGTTCGAGACATCGAAGTTCTGCCTGTTTTTGTCCGCAATTGGTCAACATGTTAGAATCTACACGATGAACATCTTGAACTCTCACCCATTGGGAGTATGAGGTATGTATACACCTGTTCTACACCATAGTAGACGGTCACTATACACCCTCAATTAAGTAAGCTCGATGTGTCGAATCTCTCTTTGTTAACACGTCGATTTTGAAAAAACGAATAGAAAATCCCTGTCAAGACATAGATACCATGGTGAAGAAGAAATTTACTAGTTTGTTCATCCATGAACCGCTTTTGCTAACCATCCCTAATAAGGATGACGGATTAATATATCCATTTCAATTTCATCGAATTTGGTGATCCAATTGGCCAGACCTTGGTACCACTGATTATCCATTTTGGAATCATGAGGTCCCAAGACTCAACACATGGCTTAATCAAATTCAATTAAATTGACTTGGATAATGTTACCCAATCGCCCTTATGAGGGAACTAATTTTGTTTGGTTAAGTCATCTTTGATTGTGCATGTGACTTCTTCCATTCCTCTAAATGTCTAGAATCTTGATATTCTTCCATTGGGTTTTAATGCCTTTGGGAAAGAGAATCAAACTACAACCATATACACCCTTTTAGGGTGAGAAGCCCCTACAATTAGGAAATTGTCTTGATCTCCCACCTTGAGATCCATCCATGTTATCTTTCTAAATGAATCAATGGAACCCATGAATCTAGATCTTTATTGAACATCAAATTGTGTAAGAAAGAAGGCAACCAGATTTGGGAACACAATCAGTAACTCAGTCAATCTGGTGCAATAGAGCATTCAGTTTAGGCAGCAACAAGCACCTATACTTGAAAAAGTTTACAATATTCCTGTACAGTTAGTCCCTGGGCCTATTCAAATATCATATTCAGTTCATCTCATAATTAAGGAGAGATTCAGCCCCTAGGCAAATCTAATCACTGTCCTCAATGTACCTCAGAATTAAGGAAAGATTCAGCCCCTAGGCAAATCCAATCATAGTTCACAATTCATCTCTGAATTAAAGAAAGATTTAGCCCCTAGGCAAATCCAATCATAGTTCTCAATGTACATCAGAATTAAGGAAAGATTCAACCCCTAGGCAAATCCAATCCTAGTTCTCAATATACATCAGAATTAAGGAAAGATTTAGCCCTTAGACAAATCCAATCATCGTTCTCAATTTACCTCATAATTAAGGAAATATTCAGCCCCTAGGCAAATCCAATCATAGTTCTCGATTCATCTCCGAATTAAGGAAAGATTCAGCCCCTAGGCAAATTTAATCATTGTTCCCTATTCACCTTTGAATTAAGGAAATATTCAGCCCCTAGGCAGGTCCAATCATCATTTCGGTTCATCCCCCTAGGTAGATTCAATCACACCCAGTTCATCTCAGAATCAAAGAAATATTCAGCCCCAGATTCAACCACCATTTCTGGTTCATCTCAGAACTAAAGGAAATATTCAGCCCCTAGGTAGGTCCAATCATCATTTCGGTTCATCCAAAATTAAGAAAAGATTCAGCCCCTAGGCAGATTCAATCACATCCAGTTCATCTCAGAATCAAAGAAATATTCAGCCCCAGATTCAACCACCATTTCTGATTCATCTCAGAACTGAAGGAAAGATTCAGCCCCTAGGCAGGTCCAACCATCATTTCAGTTCATCCAAAATTAAGAAAAGATTAAGCCCCTAGGCAGATTCAATCACATCCAGTTCATCTTAGAATCAAAGGAATATTCAGCCCCAGATTCAACCACCATTTCTGGTTCATCTCAGAACTGAAGAAAGGTTTAACCCCTAGGTAGGTTCAATCATCACCTCCCAGATCATGTTAGAGTTGAAGAGACATTCGGCCCCTAGGCTTTTTCACCCTTCACCTCCTATTTAGGTTCCGGTTCATGTCGGAACTAGGAAAAGTTCCATTCATCTGAATTTAATTAGTCACTCGGCTTATCTAAACATCAACTTTGGTTAGGGTTTTGATTCATGTCGGAACTAGGAAAAGTTCCATTCATCTGAATTTAATTAGCCACTAGCTTATCCAATCATCAACTTTGGTTAGGGTTCTGATCCATGTCGAAACTAGGAAAAGTTCCATTCATCTGAATTTAACTAGCCACTAGGCTTATCCAACCATCAACTTTGGTTAGGATTCAGATTCATGTCGGAACTAGGAAAAGTTCCATTCATTTGAATTCATTTAGCCACTAGGCTTATCCGACCATTAACTTTGGTTAGGGTTTTGATTCATGTTGGAACTAAGAAAGTTCCATTAGCCAACCATCAACTTTGGTTAGGGTTCTGATTCATGTCAAAACTATGAAAAGTTTCTTTCATCTAAATTCAATTAGCCACTAGGCTTATCCAACCATCAACTGTGGTTCAAGTTCTAATTCATCTGAATTCAATTAGCCACAAGGCCAGTCCAACCATCAACTTTGGTTCAGGTTCTGATTCATGTTGGAACTAAGAAGAGTTCTATTCATTTGAATTTAATTAGCCCGTAGGCTTGTCCAATCGTCAACTCCAGTTCAGGTTTCGATTCATGTTGGAATTAAGAAAGGTTTCATTCATATGAACTCAATGTGAGCATGAGTTAGCTTCTAGGCCTATTCAACCATTACCTCTGGTCCATGTTCCATTTCATGAAAGAATCAAAGAGAATTTCAGTCATTAAAACTCAATCAATCCATCATCTCTAGCAATTAGAGTTCAATCCATGATTGTCATCCTTGGCCTCTATCAATCGGAGCCCAACTCAAGCAATCCTTGCCTCTAGCAATTAGAGCCCAGTCCATGACTGTCAATCTTGATCTCTATCAATCAGAGACCAATTCAAAGTCAATCTTGATCTCTATCAATCAGAGACCAATTCAAAGTCAATCTTGATCTCTATCAATCAGAGACCAATTCAAAGTCAATCTTGATCTCTATCAATCAGAGGCCAATTCAAAGTCACTCTTGATCTCTATCAATCAGAGACCAATTCAAAGTCAATCTTGATCTCTATCAATCAGAGACCAGTTCAAAGTTAACCTTGTCTCTATCAATCGGAGATTGATTCAAAATTAATCTCTGGCTCTGTAAATTAGAGCCCTATCCATGTCTATCATAGCCCAGTGCTACAAGTTAGGATTGCTCGTCAGGAATGGTCAATGAGAAGCATTCCTCATTTCCTGTCAGTAAAGATCAATTCAGATTCTGGAGTCATCAGGAAAACATGAAACTTCAGCTATGATAGTGCTATCCCATCTTGGGCATTTCTGCCCCATTACCCTAGGAAATGCTAGAATCCAAAGAGTTACCTCATATTTATCATTATTCAAAGAGGAGGAATGGAATTTTCTTGAGCAGTAGGGTAGACCAAAGATGAGATCCAATATGCCCCAGGCTAGGATAAGAACCAGAATCATGGCTAGGGAATGGTCCAATGATGAAACCCTTAACCCATAAACTGGGGCATGAACCAGATTGAACTTGGACCCAAACTGAGGGCGGTCCAATGAGGAAAGCCATTGAGCCCTAAGTTGGGCATGAACCAAATTAACTTTGGACCCAACTGAGTGCGGTTTAATAAGGAAAGCCATTATGCCCTAAACTGGGGCATGGACCAAATTGACCTTAGACCAAAATTGAGAGTGGTCTAATAAATAAATCCATTGAACCCCCAAGATGAGGCATAAACTAGTCTAATCTTGGACTTAAAATGGTGTAGTGCAATGGCTCTACCCTTTGCTCCCCAAGTCGGGGCACAAGCTATAATGATTGTGAACTTAACTAGAAGCAGTCCATTGAAGAATCCATTGAACCCCAAACTGGGGCATGAACCAGAGTAACCTCGAGCTTAAAAAGCAATAGTCCGGTTATGAATGGATCCCAAACTGAAAAAAAAAAAGGTAAGAATTGTATGGAACCCTAAAAGGTAGACATCTTGCACATATTGATAGAAGGGCATGATGAGTCCTGCTGTTAGAGGTATGAAGGAATATTTATTCCCACAATGACTGAAGGTGGTCGTCGAAGGGGTTATGCCCAACTGGAGCCGCTTGGACGAACTAGTTGTTTCAACTTTCTATTATCGGTATTCGATAGGTCATCCATGTCTGGGTCCAAAATTGATATGCTTGTTGACAAGTCCAGCCCAATTTTCCCTGTAAGTAAAAGAAAATCACCCCGCTTGGGATTTCAAACTCTGTGCTTTGTCTCTTCCATACATTTCCTCCCAGTTTCATACATCCTCTTATTCTAAGTGCGCAGTCAATTCTGACTCTGAAGGTGATTGAAATGATGATCCATCTCTTGACCTTTTATGCAACCAGGCCTCTTAAGAAAGAAAGGTCCAACCCATCTGGGAAAGCTTTAAATGATCAATCGGGAGACACAAGAGTACTCTCAAGAAACATGCATTGGAGAAGTTGCCATTTGTTCTACCTATGAAAAGATTCCAAGGAAAGCATCAGATAGTAACAGATCATATCAGCAGGTCAGCCAATCAGTACAAATGAGTGGAGGACAGATGTGCCACCAAAAGGATAGAAATTTCAAAGTTCTTACAAAGTACATTATCTACAAGCAAGAGATACATGATGAATGACCAATCCCAAAATCAAAGAATGAGGTCATAAGAATACCAAAAAAAAATAAAAATTCAAGCCTATGTTTTATCTACATCAATAATGGGAGGTAGTTATATCAGACAGAAAGTGATGATTAACTTCCAGAGGACAGCATACGGATTCACCATTCAGATAAAATCAGCTACTAGATGAGTAGTCACAAATGTTCATGAAGTTTACAGAAGATCAGAGTATTGACTGGGGCACAGATGTTCTATCTGATTGGAAATGTTTGGAAGAAGAAGATTCCAATCCAATAGTGGAAGTCATGATTCAACTTTTTGATCAAGCAAAGCACTGCATTATGTGGCCTCTACATCCAAAAGAAAAAAAAAACATAAAGAAAAAAAAAAAGAAAAAAAGAAAAAAAAATATAGTAAGAAGTTGAATGACATTGGAGCACCACAGTAAGCCAATTATCCCTCTCACTTCAAGAAGATGGTAGTTCCAATCAAAGCTTGATAGCAAGTTTGATCGTTCGTCGAGATTCACAGCATATTGGACCAGCCTTTTGATTTTGGCCAATTTCATCCCGCCTTTACAGGAGACGATCTCATCACTTCTTCATCATCAGAGAAAGATTTCTCATAGGCATTGGACTCTCTCTCCCATCCATCAATCCGACGGCCTTCCAAGGAGTTTCTAGCACAAGCCCTTTCTTTTGATTATTAGTTTTTATGGCATTGTATCTCGTGATCATGTCATCATTTTATGTACAAATTCATGAATCTGACTGGAACCCTCATCTGTCGTTCATTACATCCGACGGCTTCCCAAGGTTCCTATAAGCCCTTCATTTCTCAAGCCAATAAAATGAGATCTTCTCTGTAAGATAAACCCATTCTACATAAACAATCAAACACTCTCCCAATGGTAGACCCATGTGGACAGTTTCACATCAGTCCTCTTGGACCTTCAACATCAATACTTGACAACAAACTTAAAGGTTTCAAGCCCAGAAATGATCGTGACTGATTCGGCATCTCGATGTAGCTTGTTGAGACACGTGTTCCATTTGAACATCTCCAAGAAAGGAAAACATAATTCGGCACCATTTTTAATTTTGGTGTGGGACTACATTTCCCTAAGGTCACTTTTAGTGATGATTTAAATAGCTATCCGCTTATCAATGCGTGTAGATGTCAACTTAAACAGTGGGGCAAAGCTACCCATTTGTCATGAAAGTCATGCCGTTCGGATTTCCCCTAAGGGTTTCAGACCATTGGATAGGACCATAATTTTGGCAATATCCTCACCATATCAGGACTCTTTATTCAACCCAAGATGGGGTTTGCAAAAAAAAATGATGAAAAAAATAATAATAAACGAAGAAAATAAACCTCAGCAAGGAAAAGCAACCCAAGAAACCTCAATGGGCAACCCATAATACCTCAGTGGGGATAGACGACCTGATGCAACCCTAAAGCATTACCCTCATTGGCCCTTTATAGAAAAATTCAGTGGTTCATGTGGACAAGTGTCATACCTAGTCTACCCTCCATAAGGAAAGGAACCCTCTTGCTCTCCAGTGAATCATACTCAGAGGAGTTGAACAAACCATCGTCTGTTTACCTTTTGGGCTCCATAGCATTGTCTTTCAACAGAATTCTATCTTCAAATCCTTTGGTCATGTTAGGGAGAGAGCAAATTCTCATGGCCTGGTTATGGATGTAGCCAAATTCATTCAAATCATCAGCTCCCTCATTTTTTAAGATTCAAGAAGGGCTTATCTAAGAAGTCACTTTCTGCAATCAATCTGTCAATCTTCCATTGAGCTTGGAAGCATGGTCAAATTCTAGATGCAATCCAGATTCAACCTAGTTCCAACTTTGTTAGGTTGCTTGTTTCCTTTTATAGTAGTGGTCTGTCACAATATGCAGACATTGGGGCATAGATATACCCTATGTAGAGGAATCGAACTTGATCATGAGCATTACATCTAGGATCCATTGTCTAGTCTGAAGTCACTGACTTTCCTAGTCAATAAAAGTAAGTCCGTCCAAGTTGGTTTTTTCCAATTTCTCAGTTCTCCCAATCCTATTGATGAAGAAAATCCAATGTGGTCTTTCACTTGTTAGGATTTGGTCACCAAATTCTCTGAAAGAACACTTCAAATCCTTTGCTCCTCGTGCCTACTTTGGGGCCATGGTTCATTCTTCTTTCAAAATTGGCAGAACAATGTTGCAAAGCCCTGAGCTTTTCATGAGCCTAGATCAAGGGCCAAACCCATGTCACATTTCATCGCCGCTTGGTTGTTCTACCAATTTGGTCTACCATAGTGCACAGTCAAAGAACTTAGTTGACCAGATGCCCCTCGACAGTTTAACACCAAGGTCAATCAATAAAATCACTTTGGTTAAAGACTGTCAAGCTCCCCTCATTATTGTTTAAAATCCTCGCTAGAGTTTCTTTCAATCTAAAATCCAACAACACCAATGTTGGCTGAAGAAAATCAATACTTTAAAATTACATGGAACCCTTCCAAGGGAGCAACCAAGTCATCACTATCGTGCTGAAATTGAGTCAAAATTTTCATTACCAGGTCATAAATGAAAATTTTCAAATCTAAGTATCATGCCAGCAAAGTCCATGACACCATTTCCATTGATGCCATGTTTTATGCCTTCACCAATAAAGTAGGGGAAAAAAAAAACCTTGGAAAACGGCCAAGGAATTCATCATCATTTCAAATATGTCCAGCACTCTATAGGTTCAAAGTCAAGAGACTTCCAAGATGGGTCAGATTTCAACCTTAAAGGTTCAAAGTCAACAAAGACTTCCTGTGTGGGTCACTTTCGAGCATCCTAAAGGTTCATAGCAACAAAGCTACTTAAGAGGATATTTTAGTTTCCATTCCCGAAGGTTCATAGCCATAGAGCTTCCAAGAAGGATATTCTAATTTTCAACCCCGAAGGTCCAAACTTGGTAGGAATTTTAAAGATGAGTCATTCAGTATCACCCTATAAGTGACCTTCTGAGTTCTTGCTCATTTCATAATCAAATGCAGAGCTCTAGCTCATTTAAAGATCAAGTCAATCTCAATCTATAAGTGAATCAAATGCAGAGCCCTAGCTCATCCAAAGTTCAAATCAATCTTAGCCTATTAATGAATCAAATGTAGAGCCCTAGCTCATCCAAATTTCAAATCAATCTTAGTCTATAAGTGGATCAAATGCAGAGCCCTAGCTTATCCAAAGTTCAAATCAATCTCAGCCTATTAGTGAATCAAATGCAGAGCCCTAGCTCATCCAAAGTTCAAATCAATCTCAGCCTATTAGTGAAGCAAATGCAGAGCTCTAGCTCATCCAAAGATCAAATCAATCTCAGCCTATTAGTGAATCAAGTACAGAGCTCTAGCTCATTCAAAGATCAAGTCAATCTCAGCCTATTAGTGAAGCAAATGAAGAGCCCTAGCTATTTAAAGATTAAGTCAATCTCAGCCTATAAGTGAATCAAATGCAGAGCCCTAGCTTATTCAGAAAAATAATCTCAGAATCTCAATCAAAAGAGCCTCAGCTTAATTAAGGAAGACATCAAGTCTTCCATCCAGACAAATCAAAGCCGAGCCCAAGCTCATGCAATCAGCCTTGTATCCACAGCCTAGCTTCATACAAGATCAGCATACAAATGGATCAAGCTGGGTTCAAGCCCGCGAATACCTTGCATCATGAGTCACCTCAGCAAGAAGAGGTTCCCAGCCTACAAATGAGCCTTGTATTCACAGCCTAGCTTCATACAAGAAGAGGTTTATCAGCCTACAAATGGATCAAGTTGGGTTAAAGCCCACGAGTACCTTGCATCATGAGTCACCTTAGCCAGAAGAGGTTCCCAGCATATAAATGAGCCTTGTATTCACAGCCTAGCTTCGTACAAGAAGAGCTTTATCAGCCTACAACTGGATCAAACTGGGTTCAAGCCCACACATACCTTGCATCATGAGTTCCACCTCCGCAAGAAGAGGTTCCCAGCCTACAAATGAGCCTTGTATTCACAGCCTAGCTTCATACAAGAAGAGGTTTATCAGCCTATAAATGGATCAAGCTGGGTTCAATCCCACGTGTACCTTGCATCATGAGTCCTACCATAGCAAGAAGAGGTTCTCAGCCTATAAATGAGTCTTGTATTTACAGTCTAACTTCATACAAGAAGAACAATCACCAATTTTTCAAGAAGAATAATTTTTTTTGCCAGTCGAACTACGTTCTGGGCTTGATTTCTAGGATATCCTTAGAATACATAGGCAGTTTAGGACAAATTACCCTAAGTGTAGCCTAATAAGCAATCTCACTCATATCCCAAAAATGAGGTTCTTTTATCTTCAGCCTTTAATTAGTAACAATCTCGGCTAAAGAGGGGTATCTGTAAGCACCCCATTTTTGCCACCCTCTGCGTAAGTGAACCAATATGGTAGGTTTCTGGCCTTTAACCCAAAGATTTATGATTCTCCATTGAACCCCACAGCAGGGTCATGGGCTATTATCTACTTGGATGAATAGGTTGTGAAATTATCTTCGAAATGAGACCGGAATCATCAAATTTTGACTTCAAACAAGGAAGATATTGCAATTTGAAAGTGTAGGGGCATTTACGTAATTATCGTATCAAGCATGCATTATCATTCAAACTTCAAGACATCATATCTTGGTCATCTGATATCAGAATCAGATGATTCAAAGGCCAATATTCCTTATTTTCAGTCCTCTTTAAAATGGACATGAAAAATCCCAAGTAGAAGTCTCCGAAGGGTCCCATGCAAAATTACACATGGAAATGGTCATTTAATCTTCAAAAATTCATATTTTGGTCACCCCACATCCAAATCAGGTAATTTTAGTTTCATTATGTTCCATTTTTAGTATTCTACAAAGTGGACGTAAGGATTTTCGGTAGAAGTCTCCGAAGGATCCCATGTAGAATGGTCAACCAAATCATCGATAATTGGTCTGCTTAAACTTCAGAAATTCATAAGTTGACCATTTTATTTCCAAATGTGATGATTCAAATTCCAATATTCCTCATTTTTAGTGTTCTACAAAGTGAATGTAGAAAATTTGGAATAAAGGCTATCGGAAAATTCCATGCGGAATGACAGCGGAAATGGCCCATGAAATGATAAAGAGAGAAAACCCGATCAATCCAGTCAACTTAGCTCAACCCAAGCCAGTCTTAGCCCAACCCAGTTAATTCAAGTCATTCTCGGTCCAATCTAGCTCAGTTTAAGTCAATCCAGCCCAGTCAACTTAAGTCAGACCAGTCTAGACTAAACCGGTTCATCCATATGCATAGTGCCATATATATGTAATATATTATATACTATATATATATATATATATATATTAATATGTATGTTATTACATATTATTATGTATATTTTATGATATATTATTGTATAAATGTACATTATATGTGTCAAGAGAGACCGACCAAGATTAGGAAAGAAAGAGAGGATTCTAATGAAAAGAAAAAAAAAGATATAGAAAGCAACTCGGGAAATAAATTTTGGAAGGAAATAGAATAGGAAAGAATTGAAAAATTGGGATAGGAAAGAGAGATTGAGAATAAGAAAAAGAAAGGAAGGATGAGAGATTCAGAGGCAATCCGAAAAGAAAGAAAAGAAGAAAAAAATTAAAAAAAAGATGGGAGGAGTCGGTGGAGAAGGAGAGACGGTTATGGAAAAAAATATATAAAAAAAAAAGGGGGAATGAAAAAAGAGAGAGGAGGAAGACAAGGGGGAGATATAAAAAAATAATAAAAAAGAGAGAGTGGGAGAAGAAATTGAGGAGGAGAAGAGAGAGGATTATGAAGAGATAAAAAATAATAAAAAGAGTGAGGAAGAAGACAAGAGAGGGAAGAAGAATAAAGAAAGAAAAAAAATTCAGAAAAGGAGGAGAAGGAGAGAGGGATCATGGAGATTGGAGAGAAAAAAAAAAGAAACGAGAGAAGGAGGAGATCGAGAAGAGGAAAGAAGCTGAAAGAGAAAAAAAAAAGATCGAGAAGAAGCTAAAGATGAGGGAGAAGAAGAAGAAGGCAGAAGAAGTGGGAAAAGAACCTACCTGCATACTCCAGGAAAGCCGTCTTCCCCATTCTTATTTTCTTTTGTTTTCTTTATATGTTGCAACTATTTCCACCAACCATGGTTGAAATCTGATCTACCATCCTCTAATCACCATCCCTTATCTACCAATGATTGAACCCATGATTGTGATAGGTTTAAATCTGAATTTTATCATAATGAATCAAGTTGTTTGGATACATAATGAATTGGAGTCATTGATGTCAAATTGTTTTGATCTTAAATTTAAATATGACCAATGATCATGAATCATTATGTGATGAAAATTAGGGGTGCAAGTTTAACCCTGGCGACCCTAACCCGCCCAGGCCCGCCCTGAACCCTGGTAGGGTTGAACCCGGCCCGAACCCTGACAGGGCTGGGTTAGGGTTTAATTTTGTATGAACCCTGACAGGGTTGGGCTGGGTTAGGGTTGACCCCCTGGGTTAAACCCGACCCTGTATATATATATATATATATATATATATATATATATATATATATATATATATATATATATATTATTATATATACGTATAAAGTTATAAAAAGTTAAAAACCCTAAAGCTAACCGGTTTAGCTACCTAAGCGGCTAAGCCCTAATCGACCAAAGGATAAAATTTGTCTATCAGAGCCTGAGCCTTATCCTTTTCTCTCAATCTCTCTCTCTCAAACGAAGCTCTAAAAGTTCATGAAAGAAACCTTAAGAAGATTGCGGCAGCCGCGACACCTTCATCTCTTCTCTTCTTCATCTCTTCTCTCAATCTCTCTCTCTCAAACAAATCCCTAAGAGTTTACGAAACCCTAAGAGTAGACGACGGTGCCTTCATCTCTTCTCTTCTTCACCTCTTCTCTCAATCTCCCTCTCTCAAACGAAACCCTAAGAGGGAACGGCGCCTTTTAGACTCTCAGTCACTCAATCTCTCTGAATCTCTGATTCTCTCGACTCTCAACTCTCTCTCTCATGTCTCTCTCATGTTATTTATTTATTTTTACTCAACTATAGAGGTTAGGTGCCTTGGATTGAGCTGATCTGGTGGGGTGGTTAGGGCCATGGAAGGAGACTCTGATTTAAGGCCTATATAAAGATTTTATCATCTGCATCAGAGGTAGGTGTGTTGGATTTTTTTTTTTAATTTCAATTTCGATATTTCTTTATTTTCTGTTTTCCTCTTGTTTTCTCAATGGACCATTGCAAACCCAATTTATCTTCCAATCAAGAAAACCAACTTCTTGGCTTGAGGAAGATCGTTAAAACACAGATTCTTTTCTGTCTCGTTGAGTAGTAGATAAGGTGTTGCTTAAATTTGATTTTATGTTTTTTTCCTTTTCCCCGTCTGCTTGCATTGTAGATGGAGGGAAGGAGTTCAGCGCATCATTTTTAGGGTTCGAGGTTGTTGATTTTCTACAATGGACGTAGTAATGCCTGCAGTAAATTTGCTTTTTTTTTTCTTTTTTTTTGGCGTAATCAAGATTCCTAAGATTGTAGCTTCTGGAGGTTCAGTAACTCTGCAGATTTTGAGTTTTTACCTCCCCTTTGGGGTATATACGATATACCGTACTGATGACCTAATGAATGAATCGTTATTCCAATGGAATTAACAAACCCGACCCTGTAGAAAGAGACCCAGAGGCAATATCAGGGTCAATCTATTGACCCTGAATCAGGGTTAATCAGGGTTAACCCAATCCAACCCAGCCCTGTTAGGGTTAATCAGGGCAGGTTAGGGTTAGGCCCAACCCTGTCAGGGTCAGGGTTAGGGTTGTACATTTTCTAACCCTGGCAGGGTTAGACAGGGTTAGGGTTCAGCTTAAATAGTCAGGGTTGGGGTTAGGGTTTTGAAAAACCCGGCCCAACCCGGCCCAGTTGCAGCCCTAATGAAAATTAAACATTGATCATGGATCTTTATGTGATGAAAATTAAACCTTGATCATGGAATTTTATGAGATGATTTGGAATTTTAAGTGATTGATCCAACCACGCTGGAATTTAATATGTATGATCGTACCATGTTTGGATGTGATGAAAATTGATCCCCATCGGATTCTTGAATTTATAAGATTGATCCCATCACATGCTGGGAATCATTTACGGAAGTGATCCGACCATGGAATTTTATGTGAATGAAATATGGCCATTGATCTTAAAATTTTTAATGAATTATATATGGACCATTGATTTAGAATTTTAATGAGTTGAATATGGACCATTGATATGAAATTCTCATGTGATTAAATTATGGCCTTTGATCTTGAGCCATTGATTGATAAATCTGATCCCTTTGATGATAATATTTTATTTGGATCATATGATGATCAAATATGGACCATTGGATGTTGGTTCTAATTCTGAAGCATTGGATGACATAAATAAGTGATTTTAAGCAATCTGAACCATTAGATCTTGATGATGAGTGTTTTAAGGAAATATGAACCATTAGATCTAAAATTCTCATGTGATTAAATTATGGCCTTCGATCTTGAGCCATTGATTGATAAATCTGATCCCTTTGATGATAATATTTTATTTGGATCATATGATGATCAAATATGGACCATTGGATGTTGGTTCTAATTCTGAAGCATTGGATGACATAAAGATGTGATTTTAAACAATCTGAACCATTAGATCTTGATCATGAGTGTTTTAAGGAAATATGAACCATTAAATCTAAAATTCTCATGTGATTAAATTATGACCTTTGATCTTGAGCCATTGATTGATAAATCTGATCCTTTGATGATAATATTTTATTTGGATCATATGATGATCAAATATGGACCGTTGGATGTTGGTGCTAATTCTAAAGCATTGGATGACATAAAGATGTGATTTTAAGCAATCTGAACCATTAGATCTTGATCATGAGTGTTTTAAGGAAATATGAACCTTTAGATCTGGATCATGAGTGTCTTAAAGCAATCTAAACGGTTAAATTACCATCAATAGTGATTTATACCATTGAATTTTTCATCATGAGTATTTGGATGCTCATTGCCATTTTTTAGATGCTCACTGCCATGTTTAGATGCTCACTGTCATGTTTGGATGCTCATTGCCATGTTTAAATGCTCACTGCCATATTAGGTCTTGCCATGCTTAGAAGATAGCATACTAGATCATGCCATATAGGCTCTTGCCTTATTTACAATGCATGCCATATTTGAGAGATTTTTAACAATCTTAATATATGTGAATTTCATGCCATAAATGTGTTATATGCCATATTTAGATGAATAATTTATTTCTGGCAATAACTTACTTTCTGCTGCACCCTAGTCGAACTGCCATATTTGTACACATAGCAAACATATTAGGTATGGGAATGTGCATTTAGACATCCACATTCTTGGGAAGGGCATAATGGGAATAATAAAAGTCTTAACAAAGTAAGAGAATGCTTTCCCAAACCTTCCAAAATTAGAATTCAGGATAAAAAGGGTAGCTCAGGGCGATTTTGCCCTTCGGTAAACCCTAAACCGAAAACAGGTTCTAAACCCAAAACCTAGAACAGGTTCTCACATTCTAACCTAGAACAGGTTATTCCATCATGCCCGAACTATGCGGATTCTGATTCTTAGGGCAAACCCTAGGATACGTAGGCCATTTGGGAGAAACCCAAATTGGGATCCACATTTTAGTCCACTCGAACTATCCATAGATCCACTAGGATATTTATCCATTTTCCAACCCAAATAGGTTACCCAGCCCGACTATGTGGATTCTGATTCCTAGATCAAATCCTAGGATACGTAGGCCATTTGGGAGAATCCCAAATTTGGATCCATACCTTAGTCCACTCGGACTATCCATAGATCCACTAGGATACCCAACCATTTCAACCCAAATTTGGATCCAAACCTTAGTCCACTCGAACTATCCATAGATCCACTAGGATACCCAACCATTTCAACCCAATTCTCGAATTACGTGGATTCTGATTCCTAGGGCAAATCCTAGGATACATAGGCCATTTGGGAGAAACCCAAATTTGCATCCAAACCTTAGTCCACTCAGACTATCCATAGATCCAATAGGATATTCGTCCTCATTTTGACCCAAATAAGGTTATCTACATTCCAACCTAGATAGGGGTATCCACATTTCAACCCAGATAGGGTTATTCCATATTCCAACCCATAAAGGGTTATCCATATTTTGACCCAGAAAGGGTTATCCATTCTTAGGTCTACTAGGACTATCTATCAGTTCACATGGACTATCCAGATCCTAACCTACAGGGTTTCTCAACCTTTCAAGCATAAACCTAAACTTGAACAATAAGCGTAATCATGTACAAGCATGAATCATAGCCATAAACTTTAATCACACCTGAACTACGATGGTGAACCTGATTTTAGGAATAATTCCATAATACGTAGGCAATCTGATGGATACAGATTCAGTTCAATGATATCAAACCACTTGGTTTGGTTTAATTTAATAAATAGAGTCTAGCATAGGAAAGGTATAGGAGATCGATTTTGATCGAGCGGTTTGGGTGCCTAACCCCTTCCCATTACCGTAACCTGACACTTACCCAATCTCTAATGGACTAGAAATCCAATCTAAGGGTCATGAGTCAATTGAACTCTTACCCTGGGGTGAGATTTCATATTTCTAAGGTCCTAGACCTTAATCTAGGTGGCGACTTCCAAAAGATTTTCATCTTTGTCATCACAGTGGCGACTTCATTGGGTTGGAATGTAGATAACCCTATTTGGGTCAAAATGAGGACTGATATCTTATTGGATCTATGGATAGTCCGAGTGGACTAAGGTTTGGATCTGAATTTGGATTTCCCCCAAATGGCCTACGTATCCTAGGGTTTGCCCTAGGAATCAGAATCCACGTAATTCGGGAATTGGGTTGAAATGGTTGGGTATCCTAGTGGATTTATGGATAGTTCGAGTGGACTAAGGTTTGGATCCGAATTTGGGTTGAAATGGTTGGGTATCCTAGTGGATCTATGGATAGTCCGAGTGGACTAAGGTATGGATCCGAATTTGGGATTCTCCCAAATGTCCTATGTATCCTAGGGTTTGACCTAGGAATCAGAATCCACGTAGTTCGGGCTGGGTAACCCTATTTGGGTTGGAAAATGGGTAAATATCCTAGTGGATCTATGGATAGTCCGAGTGGACTAAAATGTGGATCCAAATTTAGGTTTCTCCCAAATGGCCTACGTATCCTAGGGTTTGCCCTAGGAATCAGAATCCGCGTAGTTCGGGCATGATGGAATTACCTGTTCTAGGTTAGAATGTGAGAACCTGTTCTAGGTTTTGGGTTTAGAACCTATTTTAGGTTTAGGGTTTACCGAAGGGCAAAATCGTCCTGAGCTACCCTTTTTATCTTGAATTTTAATTTTGAAAGGTTTGGGAAAGCATTCTCTTTATTTGTTAAGACTTTTATTATTCCCATTATGCCCTTCCCAAGAATGTGGGTGTCTAAATACACATCCCCACACCTAATATGTTTGCTATGTGTACAAATATGACAGTTCAACTAGGGTGCAGCAGAAAGTAAGTTATTGCCAGAAATAAATTATTCATCTAAATATGACATATAACACATTTATGGCAAAAAATTCACATATAGTAAGATTGTTAAAAATCTCTCAAATATGACATGCATTGTAAATAAGGCAAGAACCTATATGACATGATCTAGTATGCTATCTTCTAAGCATGGCAAGACCTAATCTGGCAGTGAGCATTTAAACATGGCAATGAGCATCTAAGTCATCCAATGCTTCAGAATTAGAACCAACATCCAACGGTCCATATTTGATCATCATATGATCCAAATAAAATATTATCATCAAAGGGATCAGATTTATCAATCAATGGCTCAAGATCAAAGGCCATAATTTAATCACATAAGAATTTTAGATCTAATGGTTCATATTTCCTTAAAACACTCATTATCAAGATCTAATGGTTCAGATTGCTTAAAATCACATCTTTATGTCATCCAATGCTTCAGAAGTAGAACCAACATCCAATGGTCCATATTTGATCATCATATGATCCAAATAAAATATTATCATCAAAGGGATCAGATTTATCAATCAATGGCTCAAGATCAAAGGCCATAATTTAATCACATGAGAATTTCATATCAATGGTCCATATTCAACTCATTAAAATTCTAAATCAATGGTCCATTTTCAATTCATTAAAAATTCTAAGATCAATGGCCATATTTCATTCACATAAAATTCCAACATGGTCGGATCAATTCCGTAAATGATTCCCAGCATGTGATGGGATCAATCTTATAAATTCAAGAATCCGATGGGGATCAATTTTCATCACATCCAAACATGGTATGACCAAACATATTAAATTCCAGCATGGTTGGATAAATCACTTAAAATTCCAAATCATCTCATAAAATTCCATGATCAAGGTTTAATTTTCATCAGATAAAGATCCATGATCAATATTTAATTTTCATCACATAAAGATTCATGATCATTGGCCATATTTAAATTTAAGATCAAAATAATTTGACATCAATGACTCCAATTCGTTATGTATCCAAACAACTTGATTCATTATGATAAAATTCAGATTTAAACCTATCACAATCATGGGTTCAATCATTGGTAGATAAGGGATGCTGATTGGAGGATGGCAGATCAGATTTCAACCATGGTTGGTGGAAATGGTTGCAACATATAAAGAAAACAAAAGAAAATAAGAATGGGGAAGACGGCTTACCTGGAGTACGCAGGTAGGTTCTTTTCCCACTTCTTCTGCCTTCTTCTTCTTCTCCCTCTTCTTCAGCTTCTTCTCGATCTTTATTTTATTATTTTTTTCTCTTTCAGCTTCTGTCCTCTTCTCAATCTCCTCCTTCTTTCGTTTCTCTTTTTTTTCCTCCAATCTCCACGATCCCTCTCTCCTTCTCCTCCTATTCTGAATTTTTTTTCTTTCGTTATTATTCTTCCCTCTCTTGTCTTCTTCCTCTCTCTTTTTATTATTTTTTATCTCTCCATAATCCTCTCTCTTCTCCTCCTCAATTTCTTCCCCCACTCTCTCTTTTTTATTATTTTTTTATATCTCCCCCTTGTCTTCCTCCTCTCTCTTTTTTTATTCCCCCTTCTTTTTATTATATATTTTTTTCCATAACCGTCTCTCCTTCTCCACCGACTCCTCCCTTCTTTTTTTTTTAATTTTTTTCTTCTTTTCTTTCTTTTCGGATTGCCTCTGAATCTCTCATCCTTCCTTTCTTTTTCTTATTCTCAATCTCTCTTTCCTATCCCAATTTTCCAATTCTTTCCTATTCTATTTCCTTCCAAAATTTATTTCCCGAGTTGCTTTCTATATCTTTTTTTTCTTTTCATTAGAATCCTCTCTTTCTCTAATCTTGGTCGGTCTTGATTTTTTTCCCCACTCTTTTTTTCGACACCTCTCCATAATCCTCTCTCTTATCCTCCTCAATTTCTTCCCCCACTCTCTCTTTTTTATTCTCTTTTCAGATTCCCTTCATTTTTAATTTTTTTCTTTTTTTATTTTCGGATTGCCTCTTAATCTCTCATCTTTCCTTTCTTTTTCTTATTCTCAATCTCTCTTTCCTATCCCAAATTTTCAATTCTTTCCTATTCTATTTCCTTCCAAAATTTATTTCCCGAGTTGCTTTCTATATCTTTTTTTTTCTTTTGACTAGAATCCTCTCTTTCTTTCTTAATCTTGGTCAGTCTCTCTTGACACATATAATGTATATTTATACAATAATATATCATAAAATATACATAATAATATGTAATAACATACATATTAATATATATAGTATATAATATATTACATATATATATGGCATATGGACAAACCGGTTTAGTCTAAACTGGTCTGACTTAAGTTGACTGGGCTGGATTGACTTAAACTGAGCTGGATCGGACCGAGAATGACTTGAATTAACTGGGTTGGGCTAGGACTGGCTTGGGTTGAGCTGAGTTGACTGGATTGACCGGGTTTTCTCTCTTTATCATTTCATGGGCCATTTCCGCTGTCATTCCGCATGGAATTTTTCGATAGCCTTTATTCCAAATTTTCCATGTTCATTTTGTAGAACATTAAAAATGAGGAATATTGGAATTTAAATCATCACATTTGGAAATAAAATGGTCAACTTATGAATTTATGAAGTTTAAGCAGGCCAATTATCTATGATTTGGTTGACCATTCTGCATGGGATCCTTCGGAGACTTCTATCGAAAATCCTTTACGTCCACTTTGTAGAGTACTAAAAGTAGAATATAATGAAACTGAAATTACCTTATATTATATGTGGGGTGACCAAAATATGAATTTTTGAAGATTAAATGACCATTTCCATATGTAATTTTGCATGGGACCTTTCGGAGACTTCTACTCGGGATTTTTCACGTCTATTTTGAAGAGGACTAAAAATAAGGAATATTGGCCTATGAATCATCTAATTCTGATATCAGATGACCAAGATATGATGTCTTAAAGTTTGAATGATAATGCATGCATGATATGATAATTATGTAAATTTTCCTACACTTTCAAACTGCGATATCTTCCTTGTTTGAAGTCAGAATTGGATGATTTCGGTCTCAATTCGAAGATAATTTCACAACCTATTCATCCAACTAGATAATAGCCCATGACCCTGCTGTGGGGTTTAGTGGAGAATCACAAATCTTTGGGTTAAAGGTTGAAAACCTGCCATATTGGTTCACTTACGCAGAGGGTGGCAAAAATGGGGTGCTTATAGATACATTTAGATTTTATTTTTCTGTCTGTGTATATATATGGTTCAACCTTTTATATGTACATTATTGTCTTGTTTAAGTTCTGTCTTAACCAACACAGGTGCTTATGGTGTGTTTGTATTAAAGCTTTAAATTTATCCTAACTCAGTTCATAGACACAATCGTGAATGTATTCAGGTTTGTTGGGCAAGGCCTGAGAGCTCTGATACCAAGTTGTCACACCCCAATTCTACACCAACCAGAATGGTGTGATGAAACATCAATAAACCAATGGTTCAACCAGGATCTCGAATAGGCTGTGTCTGTTTGCTTAAACCATACACATCCACAACCATAATCAGAGTAAATAAACAATAGCAGAAGTCTTTATACTAATGAACTGAGAGTCTAACAGTGGTAACATAAATAAATTATCTAATTATCTTCAAAAGACGAAGACATAAAATAAAACAATTTAATCAATTACATTGTCTGAATAATTCAAATAAAATCTAATCGAAGACGCATGAGTTGCACTCGCACGACGAATCATGCGACTCCATCATAGCTTCTGCATCCATCGCCGCAGCATGTCCGTACATCGGAGCATTCATATAGTCTTCTATAGTGGTACTGCATCATCAACTAAAAATATTCGACGTTGAAAGGGTGAGCACACATCATGGCACAGTGAGCAAATAAAACAATGCAACAAACATATGCATGCATTCAATTCATATCTTTGGTCTGGTTCATAAGTTTGCAATGTGCAATAGAAAGGATAGGTGGCCGCCGCACCTCTATACACGAGTGTATGAAGCTGCCCAATGGATCAAACACCATTTTCATCCCACATGCACCCACCATGGAATAGGGATAGAGCTAAAGTGCTTAGGATCGCACCGCATCACACTTTCCCTGATGCCCTACGCATACCAACATGTATGCCCCTATTAGCAAGGGCTTGCAAACTGGGCTCGCAACTAACCAATCTTAATGTCAAATAGTGTATCCAAGGCCTCACCCCAGCATCCCTCAATACGTCCATAGAGATAGAGCTAAGGCCCCCCGGCAGAGTTAGAGACTACACGGTCCGAGACCACCTCCCCTAATGCCCTACGGCGTAATAGTTCTGCTAAGGTAATGGCGATAAGACGATGTCTGTGGACAAGACTTGAGTAGAGATAGAGCTAGAGTCTGATGACCAAGATGAACCACAATATCACGTCCTCCCCCTGATGCTCCACTCGCATCAAATACACTAACCACACACATACATTCACATGCCTATTCCTAGCATCATCATCATCATCATGTTATAAATAAATGAAATTAAATATGCATAAACATCAATAGCAGGGATATTAGATGACATTTGAAATACACAATACACACATAAAAGCATAGAATCATTCATAACATTGGACTCTATAAAGAAAAACAGTTTATTATTAGCCAACTAGTGTAGGACTTGTTCCCTCACCTTTGGTTGATCATAGATCCTCGTCCATGCTTTATGAATCACTTTTAAATCACTGAAAAACCTAATCAAGTTGATAGATTTTAATTAGAATTAATTTCCTTAAGTTTAGACTAACAGAAGCTGAGGGGTCGTAGGTAGGATCGCACCTAGGGTCTCAGTTTCTGCGACCACAGGGTGTAGGGTCGCAAGTGGGGTCAGACATACTTCGACCCTACATGCGACCACACCTTCCCTGGAACTTCCCAGGGCATGTGATCGAACATGTGGGTCTCGTGGGGTTGGATATCATGCGACCTTACGTGCGAGCACACGTGTCATGGTCAACCTTTCACTCTTAAGTCCATTCCTTCATGTTTGAATCATTTGGCTTACCATCATGGTCCTTCCTATGATTGCTCTATGGCTCAAAACTACTATTTTTATACACTATCCATTGTCCACAATGATTCCTCTAGAGATTCTCTTGGAATTTGTCCATGGATGGATGATTTGGATTTTTCCTAATCCTATCTTCTTCATGAACTATTCTAGGCTCTTAATTCATGTAGGGAATTAGGTTCATTACCTTAGGTTTGCTGAGAATCAGAGTTTTCTCTGAACTTTCCTCTTCCTTGGTCTTTATCTTCAATTTCCTTCCCTTCCTTCTCTTATCTTTCTCTCACTTTCAATTAGGGTTCTAAAGGATTGAAAGAGGCTATGGGACGTCCTATTTATAGAGGAAAACCATCCATAATATGCCCCAATGAGTTTAGAAAAGACCCCCGCTTCGAATTAGGAAGTTTCCTACATTCGGTTTCTGACTGTTTCCGTGGGGTCGCAGGTGGGGTCGCAGAATCTGTCGACCCTACCTTTTTAAAACATCCGACCCCATGACCAAAAGTCATGGGTTGGACTCTTTTAAGGTAGGGTCGGTCATACCTGTTTAGGCATGCGACCATACACTCATATTTGACTATTTTTGAGTTAAATTTCATACCTGGTCTTGTAGTTTCTTCACACACTTGGTTCACTTGGCTCATCCATGATAGGTAGACCTGATACAAGGTGGTAAGACCGATTAGTTCGATACAGGTCTTACAACTCCACCACCCTTAAAAGAAATTTCATCCACAAAAATAAAATGTACAGATCTTACAACTCCCCCTTCCTTAAAATAAATTTTGTCCTCAAAATTTGAATTAACTTTGGAGTCAATAGTTGGAAATTCTGTTTACACATTGCAGCTTCTTCCTCCCATGCAATCTTCTCCACGTCTTGTCTTCGCCAGGTTACCTTCATATAATAATTGTCCCATCTTTGGAGATGTTGTACCTTTCAACTAGTGAACTAGGTTGGTACCACTTCAATAGTTAAATCTTCTATCTAATCCAGTGGATCAGTGGTCAATACCTTTGATATGGATCTCCAACGTACTTCTTTAATAGAGATACGGGAAATACGTCATGCACACTAGACATGGACAACGGTAATGCAAGTTGATATACAACTTTTCTACGTCTCTCCAAAATTTTATGAGGCCCCAAAACATATATAGGATACAACTCTCCCTTCTTGTTGAATTATTTTAAAACCATGCATAAGTGATATCTTCAAAAACACTTTGTCACTTATGGCGAACTCAAGGTCTTGGTGTCTCTTCTAACAACCCTGAGCTGTCTTGGACCTTTTTCTTTGATCTTGTCTGCTACTCGACAGGTTTCTTCAATAGACTCAGGTCTTAAAATTCTTCATTCTCTGACTTCGTTCCAAAACAAAGGAATTCGACATTTCTACCGTACCATGCTTCATAGGTGACATCTACATAGTAGCTTGGTAGCAAATTCAATCCACCTATAGCTTAGTTAGCCGCTCCAAAGCATACCGAGGTCGTATAGCAATGGAATGAGCTTTCTTCATCAGGCGATCAACAATCACCCAAACTGCGTCAACCGATCTGGGAGTCAGTGGCAATTCGGTGACATAGTTCATTGTAATGCAGTTTTACTTCCAGACTGGCTCTGTTAGTGGTAGTAGTAAGCCATGTTGGTCTTTGTCTTTCAACCTTTACTTGCTGATAATTCAGATACTAGAACACAAACTATGCCACATTTGTTGTCATCCCTATTTACCAGTACAATCTCTTATTGGTACTCCAGGATGTCCTGAATATTGAATATAATGGGCTCTTATCATTATCCTCCTCATGATATCCGAGTCTTTATCTTCAGGTATTCAGAATCTACCTCTGTATCTAAGTACAGTCTCTGCATCCAAAGTAAGTCAGGGTTAGGTTTTTCTTTCTCTAAATCTCCTTGCACCGTTCTTATATATGATCAAACAAAATTACTACCTTTACTTCATCTATCAAATCCGAGACAATCTTTAATGTTGTGAACGCAAGCGAGGAACTATTGCTCTATAAGTTTATCCATAAGTTCTCGCTCAATTGGATCATCACGAGTTTTTATCATATGTTACTCTTCCTCTAAATTTGAATCTGTTGCTACGCATAGAAGGCAGCATTTATACTCGGTCCTCCTTTTGACTTCATTATTCTCCTTTTTACTCAAAACTTCAGCTACCACATTAGCCTTGCTCGAGCGATACTGCGTATCACGGTCTTAATCCTTCAGTGTTCTAACCATCTTCTCTGTCTCATGTTCAACTCTTTCTAGTGAAGAGATAAATAAAACTGTTGTGTTCCCATTTAATCTAAAATTCTTCTCCGTATAGATAATGTCTCCATGTCTTGATTGCATGAATCACTGCCACTAACTCCAAGTCATGGGACGGGTAATTCTTTTCATGCTCCTTCAGTTATCTTGAAACATATGCAATGGCTTGTTTACCTTACATCAACCCGTATCCTAAACCCAATCCGAAAGCTTCGATGTATAGGGTAAAAGGTTTCCCTGGTGTCAGAACAATCAAGATGGGAGTTGATATCAACCATGTTTCTAGAGTCTGGAAACATTCTTCACACTTGTCAGTCCAATTAAACTCCTCTCCTTTCCTGGTTAGCTTGGTAAGAGGTTTTTTCGATCTTAGAGTGGTCCTCCACAATCGTCTGTAATAACCAGCTAAACCCAAGAAACTTCTGATCTTCGCAATGTTTTTTAGGTGTTTCTCACCACATGATTACTTCTATCTTAATAGGGTTTACTTTAATCTCTTTTTATGATGCTACGTGATCTAAGAAGATCACTTTGTTTAATCAGGTCTCATATTTCTTGGACTTGGTATAAAACTTTTCACTTCTCAGCTATTGTAAAGCTGTTCTAAGATCCTTTGTATGAGTTGCTTCATTCTTAGAATAAACCAAAATATCATCTATGAAAACTATGACCGACATATCCAACATGTTATGAAACACCCAGTTCATCAGTTCCAAAAAAAATATAAGGGCGTTGGTTAATCCAAACGTCACAATCAAGAACTCATAATTGGCCAATCCTGGTTCTAAAAACTATCTTTGGAAAATCGCTGTCAAAATTCTTCAACTGATGATATCTTGATCGAAGATCAATCTTAGGAAATACCTTTGTTCCTTGCGACTATTTAAACAAGTCATCGATCTGAGGTTGTGAATATCGATTATTGATCGTGAGCTTGTTTAGTTCCCGGTAGTCTATACATAATCTGACACTACCGTCATTCTTCTTCACAAATTGCATTGGCGCTTCCCGTGATGCAATACTTAGCTGATTAGAACTCTTGTCTAATAACTCTTGTAGTTGAGTCTTCAGTTTCTTCAATTCTATAAAAGCTATTCTATAGGGTGCCTTCTATACATGTGTCGTCCCTGATAACAAGTCGATAATGAACTCAGTTGCATAATCAGGTAACAACCCAAGTAAGTCTCTTGAAAATACATCAAGGAATTTATGCATCACATCAATATCTTCCTGCTGTAGGGCTTCTTTGTTAACGTCTACCACAGATACCATATATCCAACTCGTTTCTCTTCAAAGCATCTCTTCGCCTTTAGCATAGAGAGGATCAGCTTTCACTTCTTAGGCAACATGTTTCCAATAAAACTAACTTATATTCCGTCTTTATTCTTGAATGATAACCTCTTCTATGCACATAACAACTTTGTAGAGTCTTGAGACAACCAGTCTATTCCCAAGATGACGTCAAAGTCAGCCCTCTTAAGTTGACTTAGGTTGCATCCAAATTTTGTCCATCCATATGATTCGAACATTATTCATAACACTCGTCCAATACAACATCTAGTCCAAAAGGCTTGAACTAGCAAAATATGGTATAAGGTCTTAAGTGCTTGTGTAGTTCCTTCATCTCTTAGTTTTTCAAAGACTATCGCTAATAATCTCATATACCAAAAAGTTCATTAGCTTACACCTTCTTTTATCATTCTATCATATATTTCGAAAAGCATCTTCTGACTATTTACTCATTACATATACCAAGTCTATCTATAAGCATTAGGGTATATGCTTATATTCTTATTAATTCAGCCAAACTCTTTTGGTCTTTTCTTAATCATCTCACTCGACATTGGGCATAACTCAGTATTACTTGTACTAATCCGAATACTATAAATGCCATGATTTTTGACTTTATCCTTGTTTCCACTCTTATATTTGCCTTTAGGAATCTTATGCCTTGTCAAAATTCATACTGATATAGCCATCTTTAACTCTACTTGAGTGCTATCTATTTCTTTACTGACTACTCTTGATAGTTCTCACTTTTTGCTCATACACTCTTTTATAGACATGACTCATATCCATCCATTCAGCAATCTCAAAATAGATTCTCCATTACTTCATCTGAGGTCTCTTGGCTATAGAATCTAATTTGAATTTAATCATCTTTCTTCCCATAATTCTTTATTAACTAAACAACTTATCAATGGATGTCGAGAAATATAAGAATCAGAATGTTTATCCAAAAGCAATTCATTTTCTTCTTTCGAATTCAGGGTAATGATGAATACTTGCTTTATCTAATGAACTTAGGTTTAAAGGATCATGAGTAAATCTATGGTAATCCAACCGAGATCAAAAGGTCGTTAAGTTGCATGGTGGTCCAAATATATGGAAATAGAGGTTCTATAGCTCTTAACCTCATGGTTACAGGTTCTATCGAGTATATAATGCCATTGGTTAAGGCACTATAGGAGTAAATTTGGAGAAAGTTTTGGTACATCAATAAATCAGGTATAAATTAAAAAGATGTACGCTCAACATGATTAAACATTTAACTGTTCATTTAGTTCATATCTCTGTTCATGTTGTCGATTATGAGAGTGGCTCAGATTGGTATAATCAGGACTAATACTAAAGAAACAATATCTATAACTCCAATTGACAGGTTGAATCGATAAGGTATCCTGTCAAGATACGAGAATTTAAAATTAGGTATGTGCATCCTCTATAATCATAAGAGTAAGTCAATAATGCACGCATCCTATATAAACCTATCTAGTTATATGGCCACAATAGATTTGATCCTTTGCGGAAAATATTTGAGGCGTCATCTTCAGAAAATATTCCTCAACCCTTGTTGGATCATTCTGCCATGATGCAGCTATCCCATACATCGATGGCTGATAAGGGTAACCACCTTGATACACTGCTTGTTGTGCACCACACTTCTGCACTGGGGTGTGCATTACTAGGACTTGTTGTATGGTAGGCACTGTGTTATAGCTAACAGGTGCTGGGGGTACAGTGTTGCTACCAATTGGTACTGTACTTGGTTTGGCCCAGAGGTGTTGATGTAGCATTGGCAAATTGGATAGTGATTCACATAGCAACTTGCATAGTCGGTCTCATCTGTTGTTGCTCTTGTATTTTGTCAGGCCAAGTTTATTACAACTATAGCCAAGGCACTTGGTAGATTGGCTGGAGTAGCCTGGTTGTTCACCTCTTTTGATTTGCTCCAATCTGATTATGATTATTTTGCATCTACTCAGATGAGTTTTCATTATCCATTCTCGACCCTAATAGTGGTGGGGTCAAGTTGCAACATCTTCTTAATGCTCAGTGGGTAATGGATTAGCTTGTGGTAGATCTCACTCTGAGTCTCCACGTCACCCAGGAGTTTAGCTTTATCTCTTTTATAGTTACTCTCATTTTTGGTGTATGGCCATTATTCTCCTATCTCTGTTGGATTTGGCCCGAGATCTTTCCCTTTACCTCTATAGGGATTTAGGCGTTACTAGTAATTTTTTTTCTTTGTCATACATCGAGTTTCACATCTTGTGAGTACCAACTCGATATTTTAATTTTCTGCTTTATAGATGCTCCCTTATTGCTACTGTACTATATCCTTTGTATATACTTAGACAACTGCCTGAATTATAGATCGTATCCTCTATTATTTGTTTATCATGGTACATTTAAATTTTATTTTTCTGTCTGTGTATACATATGGTTCTACCTTTTATATGTACACTATTATCTTGTTTAAGTTCTGTCTTAACCAACACAGGTGCTTATGGTGTGTTTGTATTATAGCTTTAAATTTATCCTAACTCAGTTTCTGCGACCACAGGGTGTAGGGTCACAGGTGGGGTCGGACATACTTCGACCCTACGTGCGACCACACCCTCCCTAAAACTTCTCGAGGGCATGTGGTCGAGCATGTGGATCTCGTGGGATCGGATATCATGCGACCCTACGTGTGACTACACGTGTCATGGTCAACCTTTCACTCTCAAGTCCATTCCTTCATGTTTGAATCCTTTGGCTTACCATCGTGGTCCTTCCTATGATTGCTCTATGGCTCAAAACTATAATTTTTATACACTATCCATTATCCACAATGATTTTCTCCATGGATTCTCTTGGAATTTGTCCATGGATGGAAGATTTGGGTTTCTCCTAATCCTATCTTCTTCATGAACTATTCTAGGCTCTTAATTCATGTAGCGAATTAGGTTCATACCTTAGGTTTGCTGAGATTCAGAGTTTTCTCTGAACTTTCCTCTTCCTTGGTCTTCTTCTTCAATTTTCCTTCCCCCTTCCTTCTCTTCTCTTTCTCTCAATTAGGGTTCTAAAGGAGTGAAAGAGGCTAAGGGATGTCCTATTTATTGAAGAAAACCTTCCATAATATGCCCCAATGAGTTTTGGAAAGACCCCCCTTCGAATTTCGTGGGGTAGCAGGTGGGGTCGCAGAATCTATCGACCCTACCTATTTAAAACATCCGACCCCACGACCAAAAGTCATGGGTTGGACCCTATTGAGGTGGGGTCAGTCATACCTGTTTAGGCATGCGACCACACACTCATATTTGACTATTTTTGAGTTAAATTTCATTCCTGGTCTTGTGGTTTCTTCACGCACTTGGTCCACTTGGCTCGACCATGATAGGTAGACCTGATACTAGGTGGTAAGACCGGTTAGTTCGTTACAGGTCTTACACATATGAATGCATTCAATTCATATCTTTGGTATGGTTCATAAGTTTACAATGTACAATAGAAAGGATAGGTGGCCGCTGCACCTCTATACAAGAGTATGTGAAGCCTCCCAATGGATCAGACACTATTGCCATCGCACATGCACCCACCATGGAATAGAGATAGGGCTAAAGTGATAGGACCACACCGAATGATACTTCCCTTGATGCCCTACCCATACCAATACGTAAGCCCCTAATGGTGAGGGCTTACAAACTGGGCTCGCAACTAACCAATCCTAATGTCATACAGTGTATCCAAGGCCTCACCCCAGCATCCTTCAATACGTCCATAGAGATAGAGCTAAGGCCCCCCGACAGAGTCAGGGACTACACGGTCCGAGACCACCACCCCTGATGCCCTACGACGTAATAGTTCTGCTAAATGGTGATACGATGATGTCAGTGGATGAGACCTGAGTAGAGATAAAGCTAGAGTCTGGTGACCAGGATGAACCATAGTGTCACGTCCTCCTCTTGATGCTCCACTCGGATCAAGTACACTAACCATACACAAGCATTCACATGCCTATTCCCAGCATCATCATCATCATCATGTTATAAATAAACAGAATTAAATATGCATGAACATTAATAGCAGGAATATTGGATGACATGTGAAATACACAATACACGCATACAAGCATAGAATCATTCATGGCATTGGACTCAATAAACAAAAACAATTTATTATTAGCCAATTAGTTTAGGTCTTGTTCCCTCAGCTTTGATTGATAGTAGATCCTCGTTCAAGCTTTGTAATTCACTCTTAGATCACTTGAAAACCTAACAAGTTTATAGGTTTTTAATTAGAATTAATTCCCATGTATTTAGACTAACAGAAATTGAGGGGTTGCAGGTGTGGCAATACCTGGGGTCTCAGTTTCCATAGGGCGTGGGGTCGCAGGGTAGGGTCGAACATACTCCGACTACACGTGCGACCACACCCTCCCTGGAAACTTCCTGAGGGCATGTGGTCGGACATGTGTGTCTTGTGGGGTCAGACATCATGCGACCTCACGTGGGGCCACACGTGTTATGGTCGACCTTTCACTCTTATTTCCATTCCTTCATGTTTGAATCCTTTGGCTTATCATCATGGTCCTTCCTATGATTCTTCTATGGCTCAAAATTACTATTTTATATACCATCCAATGTCCACATAATTTTCTCCATGGATTCTCTTGGAATTTGTCTATGGATGGATGATTTGGATTTCTCCAAATCCTATCTTCTTCATAAACTATCCTAGGCTCTCAATTTAGCATGGGAAATAGGTTCATACCTTATGCTTGCTGAAGATTCAGAGTTTTCTCTGAATTTTCCTCCTCCTTAGTCTTCTTCTTCAACTTTCCTTATCTTCCTTCTCTTCTCTTTCTCTCACTTTCAATTAGAGTTCTAAAAGGATGAAAAAGGCTAAGGGACGTCCTATTTATAGAGGAAACCATCCATAATATGCCCCAATGAGTTTAGGAAAGAACCCCCTTCGGATTAGGAAGGTTTCCTAAATTCAGTTTCTGACTGGGTTCCGTGGGGTCGGAGGTGGGGTCACAGAATCCGTCGACCCTACCTTTTGAAATGTTCGACCACATGACCAAAATTCATGTGGTTGGACTCTTTTGAGGTGGGGTTGGTCACACATGTTTAGGCATGCGACCACATAATCATAATTGACTATTTTTGGGTTAATTTCATGCCTGGTCTTGTGGTTTCTTCACGCACTTGGTCCACTTGGCTCGACCATGATAGGTAGACCTGGTACACGGTGGTAACACCGGTAAGTTCGTTATGGGTCTTTCAACTCCCCCTCTCTTATTAAAAATTTTTTCCTCGAAATTTGCACGTACCTTCTGAGTTGAAAAGGTGAGGATATTGATTTCGCATAGCGTTCTCTTCTTCCCATGTGATTTCTTCTATATCTCGACTCCTCCAAGTGACCTTAACATAATAAATGTCACGGTTGTGTAGACGTTGAACCTTTCGGCTGGTGATTTCAGTTGGTGCTACTTCGAATGTCAAATCATCAGTTAGATCTGATGGATCCGCTGTTAAAACATGTGTTGGATCTTTGACGTACTTCTTCAATAATGAGATATGAAATACATCATCCACACTTAACGTTGATGGGGGTAATGCTAACTGATACGCCACTTTTTCACGTTTAGCTAGATTCTCATATGGCCCGACATATCTCAGACTTAGCTTCCCTTTCTGTCTGAATCGTTTTAAACCTCGCATAGGTCATACTTTCAAGAATACCTTATCACCTACGACAAATTCAAGGTCTCGACGTCGAGTATCTGCATATTATTTATGACGATTCTGAGCTGTTCTAACTCTTTCCTTAATAATGTCGACTACACGACAAGTCTCTTCAACAAATTCTGGTCCAACGATACTCTGTTCACCAACTTCATTCCAAAACAAAGGAGTTCGAGACCTCCTACCATATAGTGCTTCATAGGGTGACATCTGTATAGTAGCCTGATACCTGTTGTTGTAGGCGAACTCGATCAATGGTAGTTTTTCATCCCATGAGCCTTTGAAATCAATAACAAAGGCTCGAAGCATGTATTCTAAAATTTGAATGGTACGCTCTGACTGTCCGTCTGTCTGAGGATGGAATGCAGTACTAAACTTTAATGTTGTACCCATAGCCTTCTGGAATCCTTCCCAAAACTTTGAAGTAAAGCGTGGGTCTCTGTCAGATACAATACTTTCAGGTACACCATGTAATCTGACAATATTATCCACATATAGCTTGGCTAACCTTTCCAGGGTATACTCTGGTCGTATAGCTATGAAGCGAGCTGTCTTTGTCAGATGATCTACAATCACCCAGACCGCGTCAACTACTCGGGGAGTCAATGGTAACCCGGTGGCGAAGTCCGAAGTGATGCAGTTCCATTTCCATGCTGGTTCTAGCAGTGGCTGTAACAATCCTGCGGGTCTTTGCCTTTTAGCTTTTACCCTCTGACAATTTAGGCATTGAGACACAAATTTAGCAACATCTGCTTTCATTCCTCTCCACCAATATAATTTTTTCAAATCATGATACATCTTTGTACTTCCAGGATGTACCGAATAAGCGGTGGTATGAGCTTCCTTCATTAGTCTTTGTCTAATATCCAAGTTTTTCGTTTCAAGAACACATACTCTTCCTTTGTACTTCAGTACCTTTTCAACGTCCAAGGTGAACTCAGGAATAGTCCTATCTTTTTCGATGTCTTCTTGCACCGTTCTTAGATAAGGGTCTGATTCAATAACGGCTTTCACTTCATCTAATATATCAGGTACAATCTTCAATGTTGCGAACATATTTGAAAATCGATGAATAAACCTTTGGTTGGTTGATCCGCCCGGTGCATCTATCACGAACTGGTCATTACCATGATGGAATACTGTCCCTGTAATACACATTGCCGCAGTCATGTTAATCTCTCCTTGGGATTTTATCATTGCTTTTTCTGCTTAGTGCATCAGCAACTACATTAGCTTTCCCTGGATGATACTGAATATCGCAATTATAATCCTTCAATAATTCCATCCATCTTCTTTGTCTCATGTTCAACTCCTTTTGATTAAAAAGATAAGTGAGACTCTTGTGATCTGACTTAATCTGAAATTTCTCTCCATACAAATAATGTCTCCATATCTTGACAGCATGTACTACTGCTGCTAATTCCAAGTCATGAGTGGGATAGTTCTTTTCATGTGTTTTTAGTTGTCTTGAGGCATACGCAACTACTTGTTCTCCTTGCATAAGCATACATCCTAAATCTAACCCAAACGCATCAGTGTACAAGGTAAATGGTTGTCCTGGAATAAGAATAGTCAAGATGGGAGCAGATATCAATCTAGCTTTCAATGTTTGAAAACCTTCTTCACATTTATTGGTCCAAACAAACTTTTCTCCTTTCTTAGTCAAACTGGTGAGAGGTACGGCGATTCTAGAGTAATCTTCCACGAATCATCGGTAATACCCAGCTAGACCTAGGAAACTTTTGATTTCTGCAACACTCTTAGGTGCTTCCCATTTCACAATGGCTTCAATCTTGCTAGGATCCACTTTAATTCATTCAGCAGATACAACATGGCCTAAAAAAGCGACCTCATTTAGCCAAAACTCACACTTTATAAATTTGGCGTAAAGCTTCTCTTTTCTTAGTCACTGCAGAGCGGCTCTTAGATTCATGACATGAGTTTCCTTGTTCTTGGAGTAGACCAATATATCGTTAATAAACACAATGACTGACGTATCCAACATATCATGAAATACCTGATTCATGAGTTCCATAAAAGTTATGGGTGCGTTAGTTAATCCAAAAGACATGACTAAAAATTCATAATGTCCATATCTTGTTCTAAATGCTGTCTTTGGGATATCACCTTCCTTAATCTTCAAGTGATGGTATCCTGACCGAAGATCAATCTTGGAGAACACCTTGGCACCTTGCAACTGATCGAACAAGTCATCGATCTGAGGCAATGGGTACTGATTCTTGATTGTAAGCTTATTCAATTCCCGATAGTCTATACACAGTCGAACACTACCGTCCTTTTTCTTCACAAATAATACTGGTGCTCCCCATGGTGATATGCTGGGTCTGATATAACCCTTATCCAGTAATTCCTATAATTGTACCTTCAGTTCCTTTAGTTCAGTAGGAGCCAATCGATAGGGTGGTTTAGATACTGGTGCGGCTCTGGGTATAAGATCTATAACGAACTCTGTCGCTCGGTCAGGTGGTAGTCCTGGTAATTCCTCAGGAAATACATCTGAAAAGTCATGCACAACATCAATATCCTCCATTCGTGGTACTTCCTTGGTGAGATCAACCACGGATACTAGATACCCAACTCCTCCTTTCTCGAGGCATTTTCTAGCCTTTAATGCAGAGAGGATGAGTTTTCGTTTACGGGGTAGTCTAGTTCCCACAAAACCAAACTCTGCTCCTTCCTTGTCCTTAAATGTCAATTTCTTTTATGTGCATAATAGGTTTGCAGAATGCCGAGCTAACCAATCCATTCCCAAGATAACGTCAAAATCTGCCATCTCAAGTTAAATTAAGGTTGCATCTAAAATCTTCTCACCGATAAGATCTGGACATGGTCCATAACCTTTTTCTAATTCCACTTCTAATCCCATAGGTGATCGTACAAGCAATTTGTAGTCTAAATATCTGAGGGGTAGATTTAGCTTCTTTCCAAATGACACATATATAAAAGAATGAGTAGCTCCAGAATCAAAGAGTACTCTAGCGGGTATGCCATTAATACGTACAATACTTGTGATTTATTTTAATTTAGTTTACATGCTCACACTAGGTAATACAAAATGAAAGGTTCAGGTCATAACTGTGACCACATCAGGCGATGCGGCAGTATCCTCAGATGTAACTGCATAATCCTTTCCTTGCTGTAGCTGCTTCCTGGGCTTAGGACACTCCCTTGAATAATGTCCCATTTGATTGCAGCTATAGCATTTACTCCTTCATTATTTTGCTTTTGTTGAGGTTGGGCTGTTGGAGTAGTCTTGGCTGTAGCGTTAAAGCCTTGAGCATGGAAGGGTTTAAATGTCTTTGTGTTCCCTCCATTCTATGAATTTCCATTAGGCCTTTTGATAGCTCTATTTTGAGCAAAGTAGCTCTCTCTCTGGCTCGATTCTAGTACTCGAGCAATCTGTACAGCTTCAGTATAAACTTTTTTTTCTATCCTCAAAGCATGCTCCCGAATGCTTCCCCTAAGTCCCATGATGAACTTTCGAGTTTTAGTATTTTTCTCCTGCATGCTGGAGGGTGCAAAGAAAAACAGCTCTTCATAATGCTGTTGATATGGATCCACAATCATCTGTCCCTGATACAAACTCAGGAACCCTCTTTCCATAGCATCTCTGAAACTTCTGGGAAAATATTTCTCGAAGAATGCCTCTTTATAGATAGCCGAGGTCAATTGGGCGTGCTTTGTTAATAGATAAGTCCGAGTAGACTTCCACCAGTGGTGTGCATCGCCCTTCAGCATAAATGTGGTGCACAACACTTTTTCCTCCTGGTTAACAGTCATCATCATGAAATTCCTTTCTATCTCGTCGATCCAATGAGCTGGCCACAAAGGATCTGCTGGCTTGCCATTATATTCCTTAGGCTTCATTTTCAGAAAACGCTCGATCAGTTAAGTGTGGTCCAACTGATATTGAGCATATGCCCCATACACAGGTGGTTGATACTGGTAACTACCTTGGGCCACCTCAGGATTCTGTACTGGAGTTTGTGCAATTGGCATTTGAGGTGCTTGGGGTACCATGTTGCTACCCCCTGGTACTGTGCTAGCTTGTCCGGCTGACATTGGTGTAGTATGTGCAGCTGGGAAAACCATTCCTATAGTAGCTTGCATATTGGTTTGCACCGCTGTATTTGCTGCAGCTGTTGTGCCAGGTTCATTACTGCTGTAGCCAAATCTGTAGGTGGGGCTAGCAAGTTTATAGGATTTGCCTGGCCATTAGCTCCTAGTGGTGCCACATTCTGATTCTCTTGCCCTTCAGGATTTTCATGGCTATTTTTCGCCACAGGTGGTGGTGGTGGAATTGGGTTACGTCCTCACCTGGTTACTCTTCGCCCAGCCATTTCCTATTCCGATGATGGTAGTGTCTGAAAAAATCATAAAACATGTGAGGCACTCATAATATACGTCATTTCCATGTCAAAATCCAATTAATCAACGTAAAATTTTTAACTTTCCAAGTCATTCAGTCAAAATACTGTATTTTCCATCGTAGGGTCGATGGTGGGGTTGCACTATGTCCGACCACAGGGTATGCGACCTCACAAAACCTTGTCAGCTCCCCGAGAGCCTAGGGTCGGTCGTAGGGTCGGTATATGTCCGACCAAAGGGTCTGACCATACGAGGTCTGTCAACTCACCGAGAGCCTGGGGTCAATCGTGGGGTCAGTCGTGGGGTCACACATTTAGTCGAATTTTACGACTGCACGACCCCAAATCAGGTTTTTAAACCCGATTTTGGAGTCATTTCCCACTCTCTCTTTTTCCCTTCAACTCAACTCGCTTCCCTTGAGTTGCTACCGTATCAACCACTCTTGTTTGGTGATTATTTCTTCCATTCACGACCTCTATTCCTTTCCTTCAGGTATGTTTTATACTGGTCCTCATTTTTAAGCTTCCAAAACTAGGTTTTTCTCTATTTATAGCGTTTTCTTCAAATTAAAATTTTTCTTACCGTAAAAATTTGATTTTTATTGGGGGCTTTTGCTATTGGCCACCCAATGGATGAAAGCCCTCAAGAAAATTTGAGTTTCATCAGTTACTTTTTGAGAAACTTGAAATTTTCCTCTTTTGACCTAATTTTTGGGAGTTTTCCAAATTATTGAAATTTCTTCAAATTCGATCTTCCTAGTTTAAATTTCCAACTGTATAAGCCTTGCAGGGTGGTTTGGAACATATGTAAGTCCTCCTGCCCAACTGTTTGGGTGAAAAGTGAGGCTTTTGGCCAAATCATGCCGTTATAATGCCAAAATTTTGAGTTTTGCTCTATAATTAATATCTTTTCTATTTGTTTATGTCCTTGCAGATAGCGTGGCTCGCACAAAGTTCTCAGAGCTCATGATCCTATCCGCCTCCGGTCTAATGAAGCAGAGGCTCAGTATGTTCGTTATGAGCGTTAAAAGGTGGAAGGGGGTCGCTGTGTAAAGTTGGCTATTCTAGCCTTGTTTAATGTAGAGGGGGCTTTTGGGGACATGGGTTGGCTCCCCGTGATATCGTATGAGGCTTGCACATATCTTACTCTGGTGAAGCAGTTCTATTGCAACTTTCAGGTAGTGGGTGATCCCAATGATCCAGACAGGGGTAGGGAGCTCAGGATCACCAGTTATGTGAAAGGGGTGGAAATTTCCTTTAACTGCCAGGAGTTGGCTGATCTCTTGGGCATATCAAACGACGGCCCCTTGGTATACTGTGCACCTAAAGAACCCCAGTTCCTATCTTTGATGATGCGTGCAGAGATTGATCGCCAGCTTCTTAGAGGTGATCGCTGGGAGATAAAGAAAATCAACCTACGGCCAGAGCCTCGGGTGTACTGCAAGATTATTCAGCACAACCTGATTCCTTAGAGTGGGCATTATGAGAGGATTTCTCAGTTGACCCAGTACCTCTTGTACTGCATCTGCACTAGGCAACCTGTCTGCCTTCCATACATTATCATCAGGACGATGATCCATGCTACGATGCCTGGTCAGATAGGCAACCTACCCTATGGGCGTTTGATTACTACCCTGCTCACACACCTGCATGTCGACTTATTGGATGAGAGGATTCATGAGGATACCTTCTCTTTTGACCTTGACTGGGAGGCCATCTGCAAGATGGGGATGTGAGATGCGCAGGTCAGTGACGAGGAGAGGAACGCTCTGGTGCATCCCCATACCCGGGTAGAGATAGCAGACGCTGAGGTGACAGCGGCAGGGGTCCACGGGGATGATGCTTAGGATGATGATCGTATGTTCATGGTTGTAGACGCCATACCTCCTCCATCACCACCGTATTCCGTTGGAGCTGGCCCATCTCGGGTTCCTTCACACGTAGCTAGTCCTTCAACACCCACCATCTGATGATGTGATGGAGCTGCCGTGTGAGATTAGAGAGGCTCAACGCGTAATTGATTGGAAAGTAGGAGAGCTTCTAGATGCCCAGTGCGCGTCTGATCAGTGGATGGCCGATCTGACAGCTAGTCTCCAAGTGACCCAGACTCAGGTAGCCTAGCTGATTAGAGTGTATAATGAGGACTATGACCGAGATCGTGAGGCTCCTCCTCCTCCAGCACCTCCAGCTCCATGATGCATATTTTTCTTTTGTTTTTCCAGGTACTACAGAGTAACTGTCCGGATTGTGGACCGTACTCTGATTTGAATATGTATATATGTTGCTTTTTATTCGATGTATATATGAAACTTGTTTTTCCTTTTATATATGCATTATTCTCTTTCATAATTTTTGTCGCATACGACACAGGTGCTTATAGTGTGTTCTTATTAAAGCTTTTAAATTTTATCCTAACTCAGTTCACGAACTTTTATGGAAGTATACAGGTTTAATAGACAGGGCTTGAGAGCTCTGATACCAAGTTGTCACACCCCAATTCTGCACCAACCAGAATGGTGTGATGAATCATCTATGATCCGATTCAACTAGGATCTCGATTAGGCTGTGTCCATTTGTTTAAACCATACACATCCACAACCATAATCAGAGTAAATAAACAATAACGGAAGTTTTTAATACTAATGAATTGAGAGTCTAATAGTGATAACATAAATAAATTATTTAATTATCTTCAAATGACTAAGACATAAAATAAAATAAACTAATCAATTACATGTCCGTAATAATCCAATAAATAAATCTAATCAAAGATGCATGAGTTGCACTCGCACAATGAATCATGCGATTCCATCACAACTTCTGCATCCATCGCTGCAATATGTCCGTACATCAGAGCATTCATATAGTCTTCTATAATAGTACCTGCATCATCAACTAAAAATATTCGACGTCGAAAGGGTGAGCACACATCATGGCTCAGTGAGCAAACAAAACCATGCAACAAACATATGCATGCATTCAATTCATATCTTTGGTCGGGTTCATAAGTTTGCAATGTGCAATAGAAGGGATAGGTGGCCGACGCACCTCTATACACGAGTATGTGAAGCCGTCCAATGGAACAAACACCATTGCCATCCCATATGCACCCACCATGGAATAGAGAAAGAGCTAAAGTGCTAAGACCACACCGCATGACACTTCCCCTGATGCCCTACCCATACCAACACATAAACCCCTATTGGCGAGGACTTGCAAACTAGGATCGCAACTAACCAATCCTAATTTCAAATAGTTTATCCAATGCCTCACCCCAGTATCCCTCAATACGTCCATAGAGATAGAGCTAAGGCCCCCCGGTAGAGTCAAAGACTACATGGTCCGAGACCACCTCCCCTGATGCCCTACGATGTAATAGTTCTGCTAAGGTAATGGCGATACAACGATGTTAGTGGACAAGACTTGAGTAGAGATAGAGCTAGAGTCTGGTGACCAGGATGAGCCACAGTGTCATGTCCTCCCCCTGATGCTCCACTCACATCAAGTACACTAACCACACACAAACATTCACATGCCTATTCCTAGCATCATCATCATCGTCATGTTATAGATAAACGGAATTAAATATGCATAGCAGAAATATTGGATGACATGTGAAATGCACAATACACGCATACAAGCATAAAATCAATAATGACATTGGACTCAATAAACAAAAACAGTTTATTATTTGCCAATTAGTTTAGGTCTTGTTCCCTCACCTTTGATTGATAGTAGATCCTCGTTCAAGCTTTATGAATCACTTTTAAATCACTTAAAAACATAACAAATTGATTGATTTTTAATTAGAATTAATTCCCATGTGTTTAGACTAACAGAAACTGAGGGGTTGTAGGTATGGCAGCACCTGGGGTCTCAGTTTCTTCGACCACAGGGCGTGGGGTCACAGGGTAGGGTCGGACATACTCCGACCACGCGTGTGACCACACCGTCCCTGGAAACTTCCCGTGGGCATGTGGTTGGACACGTGTGTCTTGTGGGGTCGGACATCATGCGACCTCACGTGTGACTACACGTGTTATGATCGACCTTTCACTCTTAATTCTATTCCTTCATATTTGAATCCTTTGGCTTATAATCATGGCCCTTCCTATGATTGTTCTATGGCTCAAAACTACTATTTTATACACCATCCAATGTCCACAAAATTTTTTCCATGGATTCTCTTAGAATCCATGGATGGATGATTTGTGTTTCTCATAATCCTATCTTCTTCATGAACTATCCTAGGCTCTCAATTTAGCATGGGAAATAGGTTCATACCTTATGCTTGCTGAAGATTCAGAGTTTTTTCTGAATTTTCCTTATCTTTAGTCTTCTTCTTCAATTTTCCTTCTCTTCCTTCTCTTTTCTTTCTCTCACTTTCAATTAGAGTTCTAAAAGTATGAAAGAGGCGAAGGGACGTCCTATTTATAGAGGAAAACCCTCCATAATATGCCCTAATGAGTTTAGGAAAGAACCCCCTTAAGATTTGGAAGGTTTCCTAAATTCTGTTTCTGACCGGGTTCCGTGGAGTCAGAAGTGGGGTCACAGAATCCGTCGACCCTACCTTTTGATATGTCTGACCACACGACCAAAATTCATGTGGTTGGACTCTTTCTATGTGGGGTCGGTCACACCTGTTTAGGCATGCGACCACACGCTCATAATTGACTATTTTTGGGTTAATAATCAAACCTGGTCTTGTGGTTTCCTCACGCACATGGTCCACTTGGCTTGACCATGATAGGTAGACCTGGTACAAGGTGGTAAGACCGGTTAGTTCGATACGGGTCTTACACATGCACCCATCATGGAATAGAGATAGAGCTAAAGTGTTCGGATCAAACACCGCATAACACTTCCCCTGATGCCCTACCCATACCAACACGTAAGCCTCTATTGGCGAGGACTTGCAAACTGGGCTCGCAACTAACCAATCCTAATGCCAAACAGTTTATCCAAGGCCTCACCCCAGTATCCCTCAATAAGTCCCTAGAGATTGAGCTAAGGCACCCCGGTAGTGTTAGAGATCCCCGATCCGAGACCACCTCCCCTGATGCCCTACGACGTAATAGTTCTGTTAAGGTAATGGTGATACGACGATGTTAGTGGGCAAGACTTGAGCAGAGATATAGCTAGAGTCTGGGGATGAGGTCGAAGACCACCATGCCACATCCTCCCCTTAATGCTCGACTCGCATCCAATACACCAACCACACACATACATTCACATGCCTATTCCTAGCATCATCATCATCATCATCATCATGTTCTAAATAACGGAATTAAATATGCATGAACAATAATAGCAGGAATATTGGATGACATATGAGATGCACATTACAAACATACAAGCATGGAATCAATCATGGCATTGGACTCAATAAAAATAAACAGTTTGTTATTATCCAATTAGTTTAGGTCTTGTTCCCTCACCTATTAGCAATTCTTGATGTCCTTGCAAGCCTTGAAATTCTCTTTGAATTGATTTAACAACCTAAAAGTTATATGAATTTAAGTTAGGGTTCATATGTGACATGTTAGAGTAGTTGAAAATCAAAATAGAGCACTGATAGGTGCCTGATTGGTCCTATGGTCTCATGCTGTATCGACCTTACTGTCTATGGTCGATACCCTATGGTGGCATATGGTGCAACCATAGCTGTGACCATATGATTTTTGAAATCTTTCTGAATGCCTATGGTCGATCCTCTGGTCATACTGGTCATGCTATGGTCGACCGTAGCTGCGACCTTTAGATTTTTGGTTACAGTCTACCTGAAATTCGAGTTCTTCTTGGGTCAATTCTTCTGTTCTTCAATGGGTTTATCCTAAGGTCATCCTATGGCCATCATTAGTAATTTTTTATCAATCCTATTCATCAAATTCACTCCTCATGGTTCTCCTTGGGATTTTCTCAAGGAAATCACATAGTTCATAATAGGTTGATATGGCCTCTCCTCCATAGAAGTCTTATTCCTTAGAGTTTACATCTCCAGATATTCGTTTCATACCTTTGCCTATGTTAGAGAGCCAATCTCTTCTCAGCAAATTCTTCTCCTTAGCTTTTTCTTCTTCTCCTTATCTTCCTTCTCTTTCTCTAGGGTTTAGTAATGTTATAAAAGAGTGAAAAAGGGCTGAGGGACGTCCTTTATATAGAGGAAAAATCTCCATATAGAGTCCTCTTTCAATTAGGAAAGCAATCCCTTAGTTTAGGAAAGTTTCCAAAACTCAGAGTCTGATCTGGGTTCTCACGGTCGATCATACAATCGCATAAACCGTCGACCGTAGGGTTGAAATCATTGACCGTAGGGTTCTGGATTTGAGATTTTTGGTTCCCTTCCTTATGGTCTACCATACTTACCTTGGCATGCGACCTTAGGTATGTTTTTAGTATTTTTAACTCGATTCTCATACATGATTTATGATCTATCTTCACACGCTCGGTCCACTTGGTCCAGGAATGATGGGAAGACCTGGCACAACACGATTAGACCAAGTTTAGTGGAGTGTGGGTCTTACAACTCCCCCCTCTTATATAATTTTCATCCTCAAAATTTTCACTTACCTTCCGAGTCGAATAGATGAGGATATTGCTTCCGTATAGCATTATCTTCTTCCCATGTAACTTCTTCTACACTTTGGCTTCTCCAAGTAAGCTTAACGTAGTATATGTCACGGTTGCGAAGACGTTGCACTTCCAGCTAGTGATCTCAATAGGTACTACTTTGAACGTCAAATCTTCAGTTAAATCCGGTGGATCCATTGTTAACACGTGTGTTGGATCTCTGACGTACTTCTTCAGTAATGAGATATGAAATACATCATGCACACTTGACATGAATGGTGGTAGTGCTAATTGATATACTACTTTTCCACGTCTATCTAGAACGTCATAAGGTCCAATATATCTGGGACACAGCTTTCCCTTCTGTCCAAATCTTTTCAAACCAAGCATAGGAGATATTCTCAGAAATACCTTATCCCCTATGGTGAATTCGAGATCTCTGCTTCGATTATCTGCATATTGCTTCTGATGGTTCTGAGCTATTCAGACTCTTTCCTTGATAATATCAACTACTTGATAAGTCTCTTCAATAAACTCTGGTCCAACAATACTCCGTTCTCCAACTTCATTCCAAAACAAAGGAGTTCGACATTTCCTACCATATAGTGCTTCATAGGGTGACATCTGTAAAGTCGCTTGATAGCTGTTGTTATAAGTGAACTCAATCAATGGTAATTTCTCATCCCATGATCCTTTGAAATCAATAACATAAGCTCGAAGCATGTCTTTTAAAATCTGAATAGTACGCTCTGACTGTCCATTTGTCTGAGGATGGAATGCAGTACTAAACTTCAATGCTGTACCCATAGCCTTCTGTAATCCTTCCCAAAACTTTGAGTTAAAGCGTGGGTCTCTATCGGACACAATGCTTTCAGGTATACTATGTAATCGGACAATATTATCTACATAAAGCTTAGCTAACCTCCCTAGGGTATACTGAGGTCGTATAGCTATGAAACGAGCTGTCTTGGTCAAACGATCCACAATCACCCAGACCACGTCAACTACTCGAGGAGTCAATGGTAACACGGTGACGAAGTCCATAGTGATGCAGTCCCATTTCCATGCTAGTTCTGGCAGTGGCCAGAACGATCCTGCAGGTCTTTGCCTTTCAGCCTTTACTTGTTGACAATTCAAGCATTGAGACACAAATTTAGCTACATTTGCTTTCATTCCTCTCCACCAATATAGTTTCTTCAGATCATGATACGTCTTCGTACTTCTAAGATGTACCAAATAAGCGGTAGTGTGAGCTTCCTTCATTAGTCTGTGTCTAATAGCCAAGTCTTCATTTTCAGGAACACATACTCTTCCTTTGTATCTTAGTACCTTTTCAACGTCTAAGGTAAACTCAGGAGTAGTCCTACCTTTTTCGAGGTCTTCTTGCACCATTCTCAGATAAGGGTCTGATTTAATAGCTGCTTTCACTTCGTCTAATATCAGGTACAACCTTCAATGTAGCAAACATGTTTGAGAATAGATGAATAAACCCTTGGTCAATTAATTCCTTCAGAATATCAATCACGAACTACTCTTTATTGTAATTAAATACTCTCCCTGTAACACACGCCACAAAATTTGCACTAACTTCTTCTTGGGATTTTTTCATTGCTTTCCTGCTTAGTGCATCAGCAACTACATTAGCTTTTCCTAGATCATACTGGATATTACAATCATAATCCTTCAATAATTTCAGCCATCTTCTTTGTCTCATGTTCAACTCCTTCTGATTAAAAAGATGAGTGAGACTCTTATGATCTGATTTAATCTGAAATTTCTCTCCATACAAATAATGTCTCCATATCTTAACAGCATGTACTACTGCTGCTAATTCCAAGTCATGAGTGGGATAGTTCTTCTCATGTGTCTTTAATTGTCTTGAGGCATACGCAACTACTTGTTCTCCTTGTATAAGTACACATCCTAAACCTAACCCAGACGCATCAGTGTACAAGGTAAATGGTTGTCCTGGGATCAAAATAGTCAAAATGAGAGCTGATATCAATCTAGCCTTCAATGTTTGAAAACACTCTTCACATTTATTGGTCCAAACAAACTTTTCTCCTTTCTTTGTCAGACTGGTGAGAGGTACAATGATTCTAGAGTAACCTTCCACGAATCGTCGATAGTAACCAGCTAAACCTAGGAAACTTTTGATTTCTGCAACATTCTTAGGTGCTTCCCATTTTTCAATGGCTTCAATCTTGCTAGGATCCACTTAAATTCCTTCAGCGGATACAACCTGGCCTAAGAAAGTGACTTCATTTAGCCAGAACTCACACTTTGTAAATTTTATGTAAAGCTTCTCTTAGCTTAGTCGCTGCAGAGCGGCTCTTAGATTTGTGACATGAGTTTATTTGTCCTTGGAGTAGAGTCAATAAATACAATGACTGACATATCCAACATAGCATGGAATATTCGATTCATGAGTTCCATAAAAGTTGCGGGTGCATTAGTTAATCCAAAAGTCATGACTAAAAATTCATAATGTCCATATCTGGTTCTGAATGCTGTCATTGGAATATCACATTCCTTAATCTTCAACTGATGCTATCCTGACAGAAGATCAATTTTAGAGAATACCTAGACACCTTGCAACTGATCGAACAAGTCATCAATTTGAGGCAACAGGTACCGATTCTTGATTGTAAGCTTATTCAATTCCCAATAATCTATACACAGTCGAACACTACCATCCTTCTTTTTCACGAACAATACTGGCGCTCGCCATGGTGATATGTTGGGTCTAATATAACCCTTGTCCAGTAATTCTTGTAATTGTACCTTCAGTTCGTTCAGTTCAATAGGAGCCATTCGATAGGGTGCTTTCGATACTGATGCAGCTCCGGGCATAAGATCTATAACGAACTCTGTTGCTCGGTCGGGTGGTAGTCCTAGTAGTTCCTCAGGAAATACATTCAAAAATTCACGCACAACTTCAATATCCTCCATTTGTGGTGCTTCTTTGGTGAGGTCGACCACGGATACTAGATACCCAATTCCTCCTTTCTTGAGGCATTTTCTAGCCTTCAATGCAGAGAGAATGAGTTTTCATTTATGGGAAAGTTTGGTTCCTGTAAAACTAAACTCTGCTCCTTCCTTGTCTTTAAATGTCAATTTTTTTTGTGCACATAATAGGTTTGCAGAGTGCCTAGCTAACCAACCCATTCCCAAGATAATGTCAAAGTCTGCCATCTCGAGTTGAATTAAGGTTTCATCCAGAATCTTCTCGCCGATAAGAACTGGACATGGTCCATAACCCTTGTCTAGTTCCACTTCTAATCCCATAGGTGATCGTACAAGCAGTTTGTAGTCTAAAGGTCTGAGGGGTAGAATTAACTTCTTTCCAAACGACACAGATATAAAAGAATGAGTAGCTCCAGAGTCAAAGAGTACTTTGGCGGGTATGCCATTAATAGGTACAATACTTGTGATTTTCTTCTTATATTAATCTATATGCTCACACAAGGTAGTACAAAACAAAAGGTTCAGGTCATACCTGTGACCACATCAGGCGATGCGACAACATCCTCAGATGTAACTGCATAAACCTTTCCTTGTTGTAGCTGCTTCCTTGGCTTAGGACACTCCCTTGAATAATGTCCTACTTGATTACAGTTAAAGCATTTAATTCCATCACTACTTTGCTTTTGTTGAGGTTGGGCTGTCGGAGTAGTCTTGGCTACAGCATTGAAGCCTTGTGTACAGAAGGGTTTAAACATCTTTGAGTTCCCTCCGTTGTATGAATTCCCATTAAGCCTTTTAAGACCTCTGTTCTGAGCAAAATAACTTTTCCTCTGGCTCGATTCCAGTACTCGAGCAATCTGTACAGTTTCATTATAAATCTTCTTTTTCCAGTCCCAATACATGCTCATGGATGCTTCCCCTAAGTCCCATGACGAACCTTCGGGTTTTGGTATTTTCCTCCTACATGCTTGAGGGAGCAAAGAAAAATAGTTCTTCATAACGCTGTTGATATGCGTCTACAGTCATCTGTCCCTGATACAGACTCAGAAACTCCTTTTCCATTTGATCTCTGAAACTCCTGGGAAAATACTTCTCGAAGAAAGCTTCTTTATAGATAACCCAGGTCAGTTGGGCGTGCTTTGTCAACAGATAACTCTGAGTAGATTTCCACCAATGGTGTGCATCACCTTTCAGCATAAAAGTGGCACTTAATACCTTTTCTTCTTCATTTATAGTCATCATCATAAAGTTTTTTTCCCTCTCGTCGATCCGGTGAGCTGGCCATAACGGATCTGATGGCTTACCTGTAAATTCCTTCGTCTTTAACTTCAGAAAATGCTCGATCAGTCTGGAGTGATCAAGCTGATACTGTGAATATACTCCATACACAGGTGGTTGGTACTAAAAATTTCCTTGGTTATACCCGCCTTGCAGTGCTTCAGGGTTTTGCACTTGGCCTTGTACTACTGGTGTTTAAGGTGCTTGGGGTACAGTGTTACTACCACCAGGTGTAGTACTAGCTTGTCCTACAGGTAGAGGTGTCATGTTTGCGGCTGGGAAAGCCATTCCCATAGCAGCTTGCATGTTGGCTGCACTAGTTGTATTTGCTGCAATTGTTGTGCTAAATTCATCATCATCGTAGCCAATTCTATAGGTGGTGCAGGTAGGTTGGTTGGATTGGCTTGGGTGTGCACATTCTGAGGTGCAACATTTTGAGTTCCAATATTTTCTTCCTGTCCTTGCTGACCTTCATTGTCATTAGTCTCCATAGGTGGTGGAGATGGGTTTGCATTTTGTCTCCTTCTACTTACTCTACGTCCAACCATTTAAACTCTTGGTTGAATGGTACTTGGAAAGGCCGTACATGTGAGACAAGATATGATGGTAGTATTGGGTTAGTCTCACAATGGAAGGCGAGAGAAAAACAAAATCAATAGGTAAAAGTTTAAATAGAATCAAAATGCAGACAACAGTAGGTCATACGGTCGATGGCCTACGGTCGCATGTTGTGCCACCATATGTGCGACCATCACATCCCTGGCAACTTACTGAGACCCTATGGTCGATCATACGATCGATGCTATGATCGATGGTTTTGGTCAAATTATGTGACTGTAAGATCCAAAATCAGTTTTAAAAAACCTATTTTCGAGAGTTTCCCTCTCATTTCTCCTCCTTCCTGCTACAGTCTCTACTCAACTCGCCACCAGTGAGTTGCTATAGTGTCAACCATACAAACTTGGTGATTTTTACTTCGATCTACGACCTACATTCCATTCCACAAGGTATGTTCTCCACTCCCTTTCATTTTTAAGCTTTCATACCTAGGGTTTTTTTTGCCATTTATAGGGTTTTCTTATAATTAATATTTTTCTAACTGTAAAAATTTGATTTTTATTGGGGGCTTTTGCTATTGGCCACCCAATGGATGAAAACCCTCAAGAAAATTTGAGTTTCATCGATTAGTTTAGTAAAAATTTGAAAATTCCCATTTTTGACCTAAAATTTGGGGTTTTTGCCCAATTGTCAAAATTTTTCAAATTCGACCTACCTAGTTAAAATTTCTGATTGGATGTGCATTGTAGGATGGTTTAGACCTATGTAGGTCCTCCTATCCAAATGTTTGGGTGAAATGTGAGGTTTTTTCCATTTTACGTCATTATGCTGTCAAATTTTTTCAAATTTTCTAACTTGTTTTCTTGTTTTCTTTTCTTACAACTATCATGGTTTGCACCAAGGTTCCTCGAGTTCATGACCCACTTCGCTTCAGGTCTGTGGAAGCAGAAGTGCGATACCCTTGGTTTAACCAAAAGAAGGTTAAAGGGGGTAGATGTGTGAACTTAGCTCACTTGGCCTTGTTTGATGTGGAGAGGGCATTTGGTGATATGGGCTGGGTTCCAGTGATCCTATACGAGGCTTGCACTCGCCCAGATTTGGTTATGCAGTTATACTGTCACCTTCAGGTGGAGGGTGACCTAGATGTAGAGAGGGGCAGAGAGCTTCGGATCACCAATTGGGTGAAAGGGGTTCCAATTTCTTGTCAGGAGTTGGTTGATCTCCTAGGTATCTCCAATGATGGATAGTTGGTTTACTGTGCACCCAGAGAGCAACAGTTTCTTTCCACATAGATGCGTGTAGAAATAGATAGCCAGATTCTTCAGGATGTCCACTGGGAGGTAAAGCAGTCAACCTACGTCCAGAGCCACGGGTCTACTGTAAGATTATCCAGCATAATCTGATTCACCAGGGCAAACATTATGAAATGATCTCACAGCGAACTCAATACCTGTTGTACTGTATCTGTACTAGGCAGTCTGTCTGCTTCCCATACATTATTCTCTGAACTATGCACCGAGTTATGTTGCCTGACTCGAGAGGCAACTTGCCCTATGGGCGGCTGACCTCCACCTTCCTCGATCTTTTATAGGTGGACCTAGTGGATGAGAGGATCATTGAGGTCACCTTCTCAGCTGACCTTGATTGGGAGGCCATCAATAGGATGGGCATGTGAGAGATACAGGTCAGTGGTGATGAGAGGAATACTATGAGACGTCCTCTCACTCGGGTAGTGGCAATAGATGCAGAGGTGGCAGCAACAGTAGCAGCAGAGGCACACGAGGGTGGTGATGTGGAGGATGATGATCGGATGTACATAGATGTGGATGCCATCTCTCCTCCATCGCCACAACATTCTACTAGAGCTGGCCCTTCTAGGGCTTCTCATTCACCTGGCCCTTCATGCCCACCACCAGATGACATGATGGGGCTGTTACGTGAGATTAGAGAGGCTCAGCGCGTGACTGATTGGAGAGTAGGAGAGCTTCTAGATGCCCAGCACTCTACAGACCATCGGGTAGCAGATCTGACAGCTAGTCTCTGAGCGACTCAGACTCAGGTGGCTTGGCTCGCGAGAGTATATGCTGAGGACTATGATAGAGATCATGAGGCTCCACCTCTTTCAGCACCTCCAGATCCATGATTGTCCTTTTATCTTTTTCCTTTTATATTACAGAGTAACTGTCTGGATTGTGGACTGTACTCTGATTTGATGTACATTTGTCTTGTTTCCATATATATATATATATATATATATATAAAATTGGTTTTTCCTTTACATATATGCATTATTCTCTTTCTTAGTTTATGTCTCATACAACACAGGTGCTTATGGTATGTTCTTATTATAGCTTTTAAATTTTATCCTAACTCAGTTCATGACTCATGTGGAAGTTGTTTGGTTAATGGGTAGAACCTGAGTGTTCTGATACCAAGTTGTCACACCCCAATTCTGGTCTAACCAGAATGGTATGATGAACCGCCAATAAACCAATAGTTCACCCAAGATCTCGCATAGGTCGTACCCACCATATCAAACCACACACACATTCCACATTAATAATCAGAGATAATAAACAAATAAGCAAAAGTCTTATAGATAATGAACTGAGAGTCTAACAGTGGAAAATAAGTATTTAATCCAATTATCTCCATGCCACAAGACATAAAAATAAATAATAAATTACATATCTGATGTTCAAATATAACTAAACTTAAGCAAAAACACATTGGTTACACTTGCATGATGAATCATGCGCATCTTCTTCAGCTTCTACGTCTATCGCAACAACGTGTCCATACGTCGGTGCATTTATATATTCTTCCACGGTAGGACCTACATCATCAACTAAAAATATTCGACGTCGAATGGGTGAGCACATATCACGGCTCAGTGAGCAAACAAAATAATACAACAAACATATGCATGCATTCAATTCATATCTTTGGTTTCATTTTTAAGTTTGCAATGTGCTATAGAAAGGTTTGGTGGCCGCCGCATCTCTATACACGAGTGTGTGAATCCGCCCAATGAATCAAACACCATTGCCGTCCCACATGCACCCATCATGGAATAGAGATAAAGCTAAAGTGTCCAGATCAAACACCGCATAAGACTTCCCCTGATGCCCTACCCATACCAACACGTAAGCCCCTATTGGTGAGGGCTTGCAAACTGGACTCATAACTAACCAATCCTAATACCATAGAGTGTATCCAAGGCCTCACCCCAGCATCCCTCAATATGTCCATAGAGATAGAACTAAGGCCCCCCGATAGAGTCAAAGACCACACGGTCCGAGACCACCTCCTCTGATGCCCTACGACGTAATAGTTCTGCTAAGGTAATGGCAATATGACGATGTTAGTGGGTAAGACTTGAGCAGAGATAGAGATAAAGTCTGGTGATGAGGTCAAAGTCCACCATGCCATGTCCTCCCCCTGATGCTCGACTCGCATCCAACACACCAACCACACACATACATTCACATGCCTATTCCTAGCATCATTATCATCATCATGTTATAAATAACGGAATTAAATATGCATGAATAGTAATAGCAAAAATGTTGGAAGACATGTGAGATGCACATTACAAGCATACAAGCATAGAATAAATCATGGTGTACTCAATAAAAATAAACAGTTTGTTATTATCCAATTAGTTTAGGTCTTGTTCCCTCACCTATTAGCAATTCTCGATGTCCTTCCAGGCCTTGAAATTCTCTTTGAATTGATTTAACAACCTAAAAGTTATATGAATTTAAGTTAGGGTTCTTATGTGACATGTTACAGTAGTCGAAAATTGAAATAGAGCATTGATAGGTGCCTGATTGGTCCTGTGGTCTCATGCTGTATCGTCCTTACTGTCTACGATCGATACCCTACGGTCGCATATGGTGCGACCGTAGCTGCGACCATATGATTTCTGAAATCATTAAAAATGCCTATGGTCAATCCTCTAGTCATACTAGTCATGCTTTGGTCGACCGTAGCTGTGACCTTGAGATCTCTGGTCACAATCTACCTAAAATTTGAGTTCTTCCTGGGTCAATTCTTCTGTTCTTCAATGGGGTTTATCCTAAGGTCATCCTATGGCCATCATTAGTAATTTCTTATCAACCCTAATCATCAAATTCACTCCTCATGGTTCTCCTTGGAATTTTCTCAAGGAATTCACATAGATCATAATAGTTGATATGGCCTATCCTCCATAGAAGTCTTATTCCTTAGAGTTTACATCTCGAGAGATTCGTTTCATACCTTTGCCTATGATAGAGAGCCAATCTCTTATCAGTAAATTCTTCTCCTTAGCTTTTTCTTCTTCTCGTTCTCTTCCTTCTCTTTCTCTAGGGTTTAGTAATGTTCTAAAAGAGTGAAAAAGGGCTGAGGGATGTCCTTTATATAGAGAAAAAAATCTCCATATAGAGTCCTCTTTCAATGAGGAAAGCAATCTCTTAGTTTAGGAAAGTTTCCAAAACTCAGAGTCTGATCTGGGATCTCACGGTCGATCATACGATAGCATAAATCATTGACTGTAGGGTCAAAATCATCGACCATGGGGTTCGGGATTTGAGATTTTTGGTTCCCTTCCTTATGGTCGACCATACCTACCTAGGCATGCAACTTTAGGTATGTTTTTAGTGTTTTTAACTCGATTTTCATACATGATTTGTGATCTATCTTTACACGCTCGGTCCACTTGGTCCAGGAATGATGGGAAGACCTGGCATGACACGGTTAGACCAAGTTAGTGGACTGTGGGTCTTACAAGAATTGGGGTGTGACATATGATGGTGAGCTAATCACTACTTTGATGCAGATAGAGTACCTTCCCTTGTTTCCTACGTCAGCTACCTAGTTGCAATTTGTATATGATTAATACTTTAAATTGTTTGGTTTTTCTTTTAGTCTGTCTAGGGTAACCTCATTAGTCTTAAGAATATGTCATAGGGTTAATTGGCCAAGTTTCATAGTCAATGGTCGAAGAATCAACCATGATAGTCATTCTGTAACACATGCGTTCAATAGGACTAGTCGACCGAATAAGTGGTCGATCAGACCCTTTCCATTGGCCTGTTAATGGATATTGGCTTATAATCGATTCTAAAGCCTTGCACCTCATTGGGGTCACTTCTACATATAGTTTATGGTATTATAGAGTTACTGGTTATGATAGAATTCCATTCCCATAGTTTTACATGTACAATTATAGACTATTAATGTCGGTTGTGCAACCATACATGTCTATATTCTTGCGGATGCATTCTATCTGAGACAATCATTCCTTTATGTTCATAATATTTATCTTGAAGTGTGGGGTAAGTCTACCTAGTCCATAGTGGCTGAATGGGAACAATTCAATAGGCATTACACCTTACTATGACCAAGCAATTGATTAGGCTTGTTTTGTCAACCGTAGTGTCCCAATGAGCTTGGACTAATTTCACTTTGATCCGATTTCTTTGGTATGAGGTCTAAAGCATTCCCAAAGGGTTTTTAATGGTATAAACTATATTGAGGACTACTTTCCTACATTAATTCAATAGTATAGCTTCCTATTATGATCGAGGTTCTTACCATTACATTGGTCAGTCAAATTTGTACATCATTATACAATTCTACTGTAATGGCCATCAATTGCTAAGGGAAAAACCTTTTCCACAAGATTAGAGGTTGGGAATTACCTCATATGATCAGTAGAGGGTCATTCTAAGCATTTGAATAATGATACGTTGCTTACCTTGATGATGAATTAATTATTCCTTAGAAAGAAGCTAGAGGGAGGACCTTTAATGGTGGTTTTTCCTTCTTCTTCTTCCTTTCGTCTCTCTCTTAGGTGGCTTCCTCCAAAACATGCATCAGAGATTGTAAAGCTCTCACACATTAGGATTTTGGAGATTATATGGAGGAGAGATCAAGAATTGGAGTTGAAGTACAACTCCTACCTTGAGAGTCCTAGTTCTAGTGTATTAGTGTTAAAAAAGGTTTAGAGATTGCCAATTGGTACTCCAACTTGTTTAAAGAGGGGTTCCACGTGGTTTGGGACTACTAGGGGTGACTAGACATCGGTTGGAACTAGGCCCACATGAGTAACCATCAATCGGCCTAATTTTGTGATCAAGTGGTCGATCATAGTCAAGAGGTCGATCATTGTCAAGCGGTCAACAGGGCTCATTTCATTTGCCATAGTAGTCGACCGCATGGCCCAAACTGGTTAAGTTGGCCACACAAAGGTTGGTTCGACCTTTTAACCCAAAACTAATAGTTCAAACATGTTATAAACTTAATTCAAGTCTTACCTAATGATTGATACACTTCTACGCTGATACAGATGCTAGAGCTGTGTCGGCTGGAAGACCTGTTACGTGGAAAAATTTAAATTATCCCATAAATTTATATGTGGTTCTTACACATCTATCAAAACTTTCCTACATTCCAAAATACTCCGCTAAGTCCAAGATGGGTTCGAACCAAGGGATGCATGTAGGAAATTTGTATTTGGAAAATAAATTACCTTGAAGAGCAAGGCCCAATAGGAATTTGGATTAAACCAAATTCTCCAAGCTAGCTTTGTAAGGAGAGCTTTATTTTGGAGATAAGGATCACGTAAGCTAAGTCCTCCTTGCTCTTTTGATTTGTAAAATCAGAGCCATGTGATCCAGTCTATACCTTTTAGGGAAGAAGTATCCTTCCAAAAAAAATTTGCAGCTGCTTTCCTAACCTCTTGATGAAAGTGTTTTGGAAGAAGAAAGTGAGATCCTATAAAATTGGACATTGAGAGAATAGTGGATTTGAGCAATACTTCGTTTCTTGCATGTGATAATAAAGAGGCTTTCCATCCATTAATTTTGTTCTTGGAATGATCTAACTAATCCAAATATAGATTTTTTTTTTATTAGCCAGACTCTGTGGGAAGGCCTAAATACTTGGAAGGACCATCACCATAGGAGATCTTTAAGACCCTTGAGAACCATCTTTTAAATCATGGTTGAGTATTTGGGCTGAAGGTGAGGTTGGATTTTTTGAAATTAATGGCCTGACCAGATGCATAGCAATAAAGAACGAGGCAGTCCCTTAATGTAGAGATCTCTTTGATATTAGCCTGTGAAAAAATGAGGTAGTCATTAGCAAAAGGAGTTTGATTTTTTATTTTAATGCCTCTTATTGAGTGCTTTACTTGAGCATCATGGATGATAATTGAAAGAGCTTGCAGACATAAATAAAAATGGCAGGAGATAACAGATTGCCTTGGTGGATGCCTCTTGAAGGAGTAATGTAAGACTCGTACGTTGAAAACCCAGCCTAATTAATTTTTTTTGGCTTATAACAGGCCTTTCTAACATGAACCAGGTCGAACTGCTGATGGAATAAGCACACTAACATGGTAAATGATGGAAAACTGGTAAGAGTTTCGACAATAACCAAAATAGGACCAAACCAGGTCATGAAATGGGGAAAAACCACTTGTCTGGTCAGATAGGTTGTGTTACTATAAGACCCACTCGAAAATCCTCACAATTTGGATCTCTCTGTATCTAGTCTTACTATGCCAACACTTGGCACCCTGTCTTGTGACCCTCCATATGATGTGGGTCAGCCTTTTGGATCACTTAGTAATAGTAGAACATGTGGGATAAGGTACATGAAACCTAGGAAGCATCTCCATTGAATTGGGCCAGGAAACTAAGCTTAAATGTATTTTAAGCTTAATCAGAGGCATAACCAGATGAACAATCCTCCGCTTGACTTCCACAGGTTGTACAAGAGTAGGACACACTCTCCCTCTATGGGTCTTATAGAAGGGAGCCCATATACCCTTATTTCCCTCTTACCAAATCGTAGGAGAGTGAAAGTGGGAGAAGATGTGGAACTCCAAGCTTGGAGCTCAAGCATCGGTCTTCCTTGAGGTAGGTCCTCATCCTTCCTTCTTCTTTTCATTCTTATGGGAATGTATGCTCGAGACCAGGATGGAAACTCCACCATTAATGGCCTCTAGTAATGGAGACTGAAGCTTAACCTAAAAACCTAGATTATCACCCTCTCCATGAATGGAGATGATAATGGGGTCTAAATGACTCCCATTGTGTTCAATAATGATAGGTATGTGTTTTCCACCATTTAAAGTGGAGGAAACCAAGGTGGGAAACCTTTCCCAAAGAAGAAAACCTTCTTTGGTTTGTGTTTGGCTTATGGGCCTGAACCGGTGGCACCAATTAGAGGACTGGTAGTGGCCCTAGCTCCGATTGACTCAAACCAGTCCTTCGCTAGGGCAAAAGCCTTACCTTAACAGACCAAGTTATATATAGAGCCACTTATCCGGAGTCACCTAACGGGAGCCACTTGACCAAATGAACGATCCTCCGGGTAGGTTCTACTGGTTAAGTACATCTCACCTTTTGGCCATGCCTCCGCATAAGCTTAATGACAAGAAGAGGCATTTTCAGATGATCGATCACCCGGCTTAACCTTCGATTAACCCACTAGAACCTATGAAGTACGAAGCGGGGTTCACCGGGCAACCGACACCTATATGAATGAAGCGGCCCTGACAGGCCCCCTCAATTACCTGGTGAATATGAATTGGATGACCAACCGGGTGACCAATCATCCAATTCATCCTTCGGTTCTGTGTACTTAAGAAATAACTAAGTGTTAATCAGCCTCTCATACCGGAGGAATGACTAACCGGTTCTATCTGCCGATTCAACCTGTATTGGCTTATAAATCTAGGAATGATTAGAAAAACCCACCTTTCTATTTTTTACCTTTCTTGGGACCCGTGCATGGGTAATATGACTTGTCCATGCTGGTTTAAAAGATGTTCATCAACCTAATAAAGTTTATTTATTTAATTAGGTAAAACACCACGGGTAGTGGATGAAGCCTTCTGTCGGCTTCAAGGTTCTTCAGCTCCACTAATGTCTATAGGTGAGGGGTCGGGTCATGTAAAGTTTGAGCATGTGTTTATTGTATGTGCATATTGTTGCCATAACATGTCATCCAATGAATTGTATATATAACTATTCATGCATTTGCATTATAACAATAACTATGTATGCTTGTTGTTGTATGATGGACTTGTGGCATATGGGAGCACAATACACAGCCCATATTGTTGGTGGTTGGCACCCTAGTAGGGATATAGTGAACCATGGGAGTGAGAATTCGGGGCATGGGAGTGGGAATTTAGGGTTCCCTATGGAGAGTGGTCTTTCATATCATTATGTGTGCATAGACATGTATGATGGTGCGTGTGACGTGTGGGAGCACGGGCATGTACACCATGTTGGTGTGCCGGTATCCTAATAGAGATACGGTGATCCATGGGAGTGGGGATCCGGGATTCTCTGTTGGGATGTCACCCATAAATGGTGGTTCATGTAATGGGTGACCTCATAAATCACGTTGGGATTGGCTATACCCTAGTGGAGGCATGATGAACCATGGGAGTGGGGAGTTGGGGATCTATGTTGGGTTCAATCTTTATTGAGATCATGTATGATGGGCGTGTAGCATGTAGGAGCACAATACATAGGCCATGTTGGCACTTTATACTCTAGTGGGGGCATGGTCAGTCCATTGGAATGGAATGGGGATTCTATTGGAGTATATTTTTACTTACTACGGGCATATGACATGTTGAGTGATTGATTGGTTTAGATATGTTTTTATTATGGGGTAGACAATCATGTAGCATATGGGAGTATGTTACATGGCCATATACCCAGTTACACCTTAGTGGGGGCACAGTTAATCCATTGGAGTGGAATGGGGAACTCTGCTAGGGTGTAGCTCTATTTATAACATGCTCATGCATTATGCATCAACTTGGCCAAACGATTTATGCTTTAGTGAGGGGAATTTAACTTAGGCAGTGGGGTATGGGGAATTCAGGCAGTAAGGTATGGGTACGTACTCAAGCGGTGGGGTACGATTATATGCTCAGGCAGTGGGGTACTGGGCACAACTTAGGCTGTGGGGTACGGGGCAAGATCTTCGCTAGGGTATAGGCTGACCATGATTGCATACATATTTTAATGTCACTCACAATTGCTTATTTATTTGCTTCTGTACTGCACTCATTAAACTGTTGCATAGGATTGCATTGAATACCTGACTTCTCGCTGAGTTGGGATGGGAGCTCACCCCTCGATATCGAATCTCTTTTATCTTTGATTGCAGGTACCTCTACTACCGCTATAGATATGGATCATGATGATGTTGAGGGTACTTCTCTTGGTGGGGTTTCACTAAGAGATCATGTCAAGGGCTATACCTATAGGAATTGCATCTATGGGACCTGAGTTAGCGCCTTGTCTTTATGATTTTACCACCTGTAGATAGATGATGGTTTGGTCTATTTATAGGATTATCCCAGATTTACTCTAGTTATCTAGTATGGACTGTATGTAATATGAAGATAATTGTGAAACTGTTTGTAAGGCATAACGGAATTATTATGTTAAAGTAACACTAGTTGGCATCTTGTTCTATATTATGATTTCGCTGCAATTATTATTATCTATTGTTGATCATTATAGATATTGTGCGTGTCGATATGGGATTTATTTGGTTTGTCGGTCACCAAAAGATTCGGGTTGTCTCGTAGATGACTAGGATATCATGCTGGATTCTTTAGAATGCACTGTGACAGTCGCGGTCTCTAACCGGACAAGGTTCTGGGTGCGATCTAACTGGGTCGAAACCCCAAAAAAGGACCCAATTGGGAAGGAAGGAATATTCCTTTCCTGCCTAACTTAAACCCACATGAAATAAACCCCAAATCACTACCTCTCGTAGGGGATGGGAGTTAGTTTCCCAAAACTCCCTACATGTGGACACGTGGTTGAATATTTCCTAGACACTCTGGAATTAGAGTTTTACTCTAAGAGGGAAACTTTAAACCACCTGAAAACCCCTCTTGTGTACATACAACCCCACAAAATCATAGGAAAACTCTGATACATCCTTAGAGAGTATGGGTGAAGAGTAGAGAGAAGAAGGAACCATACTTGAGAAGAACCAAGTAATGACAAGCTTGCATATAAGAGACTAAATGGAAGGGTTAAAAAGCTAAGGAGTTAGATGGTTTTAAACTTTGGTATACGGGGAATAAAAATAATAGCAATAGAGTGGGTATAATAGTAGATAAAGATTTAAAGAATGATGTGGTGGATGTGAAAAGATTTGGTGATAGGATAATAGCCATAAAGTTAGTGATGGGGAAAGAGACAGTCAATATAATTAGTGCTTATGCACCTCAAGTAGGATTGGATGTAAATAGTAAGCTATAATTTTAGGAACACATGGATGGATTAGTGCAAGGTTTACGACAAGGATAAAAGATTATAATAGGGGGTGATTTGAATGGACATATAGGGGGAAATCATAGAGGTTATGAAGATGTAAATGGGGGATATGGTTTTGGAGTGAGGAATAAGGAGGGGACCTCAATTTTAGATTTTGCTACGGCTTATGATTTATCCATCGTAAACACATACTTTGAAAAGAGAGAGGAACCTTCAAATGTGGGCATCATAAAATCCAAATAGATTTCTTTCTAATTAGAAGGTCTGATAGATTATTATGTAAGGATTGTAGAATTATACCAGGGAGAGTCTAACCACTCAATATAGATTATTGGTCTTGGATATATGTCTTACTATGCCGAGTAATAGGAAAGGTTAGGTTTTTTGCCCTAGGATAAGTGCGTAAAGGAAATACCTCAAAAGATTTTACTGATAATGTGGTCAAACAAGGAATGTAGAAATTTCAGGAAAACACTAATACAATGTGGAACGAGATGATTTCTTGTATTAAGAAAGTTACTAAAGAGGTTCTAGGTGTATTGAAAGGAAAATATCATTCTCCTAGAGAGTCTTGGTGGTGGGATGATGAGGTTTACACAGCCATTAAAGCTAAGAAAGATAATTTTAAGCATGGCAAAAGACTAAGGATATAAATGATCTAAAAAGATATAGATTTGCTAGAAATGAAGCCAAGAAGATTATCGAAAAAGTAAGGGCGAAGAAATATGAAGATCTTTATATCAATCTGAGCACTAAGGAAGGAGAAAAAACTATCTATAAAATAACTAAGATGAGGGAAAGAAAGAGTAAATATTTAGACCATGTTAGATGTATTAAAAGTGCAGATAATAGAGTTGTAATAAGGGATGAGGACATTAAAGAGAGATGGAACGAATATTTTTACAGCCTACTAAATGAAGATGTCTTAGGAAATAACACACCAGATTGCTACATTACCCACCATGGCACCACAGGTCATAGGTATATACGCAAAATTAGGATGACAAAAGTGAAAAAAGCTTTAACGAGGATGAATGTAGGCAAAGCACCAGGCCCAGATGAGGTCTCAATAGAAGTTTGGAAGAGCCTAGGAATGTATGAAGTATTTTGGCTAACTAAGTTGTTCAATAAAATTATAAGCTCAGGAAAAATGCCAAATGAATGTAGGAGTAGTATTGTGGTTTCGATCTACAAAAATAAAGGTGATATTCAGAACTGTAATAACTATAGAGGCATAAAACTAATGAGTCATACTATAAAACTGTGGGAGAGAGTAATTAAAACCCGCTTGAGAAAAGAAACTACCATTACGGAGAACTAGTTTTGTTTTATGCTAGGTAGATCCACAACAGATGCTATTTACTTGCTTAGGAGACTCATGGAAAGATGTAGAGAATGCAAGAAGGACCTCCATATGATTTTTATCGATCTAGAAAAGGCTTATGATAGAGTCCCTAGGGAGTTAATCTGGCAAGTACTAGAGAAGAGATGCATTTCAATTAAATATGTGGACATAGTAATATGTGGACATAGTTAAGGATATGTATTATAATGTGGTGACTAGTGTGAAAACCATGGGAGGTCAAGGTCGTAAATTTTCAATTACAATGGGGTTACATCAGGATCAGCTTTAAGCCCTTATTTGTTTGCCCTCATTATGGATGATCTAACTAGAGACATTCAAGATGAAGTTTCTTGGTGTATGCATTCACTGATGATATTGTTTTGGTGGATGAGACAAAAGCAGGGATTAATGCACAGTTGGACCTATGAAAATCATCATTGAAATCAAAATGTTTTAAGATAAGTAGAACGAAAACAGAGTATATGGTATGTAACTTTAGACACACAAGGATGGATAATGAGGTGGTGAACATTCTTGAGAGGGAGATAGAGCAAAGTGATCATTTTAGGTATTTAGGTTCAATCATAAATAAAGAAGGTGATATAGAAGATAATGTTCCACAGAGGATTAAAATAGGATGGATAAAGTAAAGAAGTGCGTCTAGAGTGTTGTGTGATTAGCATATTTCTTTAAAATTTAAAGAAAAATTCTATAGGATAGTTATTCAATCGGCTATAATGTATGACGCGGAATGTTGGGCAGTTAAGAAGCATCATATTGATAAACTTAGTGTAGCTGAGATGAGGATGTTAAGATGGATGTGTGGCAAAACTAGGAAGGATAAGGTAAGGAATGATCATATTAGAGCTTATTTGGGAGTAGTGTCGATGCATGATAAGCTACGAGAAAGTCGTTTAAGATGGTATGGCCATGCTCAACGAAGGTGATGAAAAAAGACATGTATAGCATAGGCCTTGCTTCAAGTATGATATTGAACAAAGCTGATTGGTGGACAAGAATCCATGTAGCCGACCCCATTTAGTTAGGATAAGGCTTTGTTGTTGTTGTTGTCTAGAATTAGAGTTTTGCTCTAAGAGGGAAACTCTAAACCACCTAAAAACCCTTCTTGTATACATACAGCCCCACAAAACCCTAGGAGAACTCTGATGTGTCCTTAGAGAGTATGGGAGAAGAGTAAAGAGAAGAAGGAACCATACTCGAGAAGAAACCAAGCAACGACAAGCTCAGATCCTCGTAAGACCCATAGGGCAACACAGGTAATCTTCTCACCTCTATAATGGTGTTTAGATGCTCTAAAACCTAGCATGAGTCTTTTCCCTATGACTGAAAGGGAATCTTGAATCCCAAAGCTCATGCTTGAGGTGCACAGCCTTCTTACGCAAAGAACAGTATGGAAGCCGAAGGGACAACCATTGAGTCTACCCTCTTAACCTAGTCCTAGAGACCTCCCTAAAGACATTGTGATGAGTCCAGAGATGGAGGTCATAAGCCCAATAAACGAAAAACCCAACCATGGAGGAAGGGTTATAAACTAACCCTGACCTTGAACTTAATCGGCTTCGACAAGACCATAACGGAGGTTATCCAAAAGGAGGTCTTGCTGTAAATCCCTTGTAACCAGACATGACCAAAGACCTTCCAGTAGGCTATTGGGAGTGTCTGATCGCAGGGTTGATCGTAGACCTGTGCGACTGGACTTGCCTCCGGACACTTACTGAGATGATCCAAGAGGTGTCCATAGGGAGGCCCGGTCAGATACCTATCCATTTGGATAGTCCAGCAGGATAAGCCCAGTAAGGAATGAAAGTTGATTACGAGGGGAAGGTGTTGACACACATCAGTGCAATATAGTCGCCAAGTGCTGAACATCACCGATGATTACCAACCAAGTAATAAATAGTACCTACATAGCATCTAATGAACCTAATGATAATGTAGGTACAGGTTTGAGTGATTCAGGGCAAATCTCTGTGGTGCAGAGGGCACATAGATCTCACTCACCAGGTAAGAGATAGTTTGACTTTATTTTACTCAGTGTTTCTAATCACCCTTGCCTGTCTGTGTTGCATATTATGTGAATAACATGCCATCCAATATATGTGATAATTCTCATGCATATGCATTACTTTTGTTATGATTACTTGTGAAAGCATGATGTCTGATTAGTCTATGTGGGATATCAGAATGGCGGGTTATGGGACCAATGGCTTGGTTGATCACATGGACCCTTCTTTGCACCACCAAGTATCCTAGTGGAGTTCTTCAGTGTCCAGGAAGGGTAGTTGCTGACTGGGCTCTCTAATGGGGTACAACCATAGGTGCACATTGATTGTCATCTAGGATTGGTTAGAGACATAGAATCCATGTTTGTAACCTTGTCTAGTAGGGGATTAGGTACTGGTGTAAGGTTGGTGCGGGGATGGTGACCTAGCGGTGTTCATTGGAGCGTTTTCGACTAAGGTTGTCACGTATCGAGCCTATGATTTGGGAGGACGCATGTGAAACCCGCACCCAAAAATATGAGCTAATTTGAATTTTTCTCACATAATAGGTTCTCTTATTGACACTAGCTTAGCATCTATATCATCAATGGAGTGTATAGAATTCTAGGTAAGAATCAAAACCCTTATCTCTTAGTATAGAAACTTTGTTTAGGAAGAATCAATTGAGCTAACCAAGACCTGGCCATTTTGAATCAATTCAGAATTGGCGGTCGACCAAGGTGGTTGACCAAAATGAGTTGATTGACCGCCCCTATTTGATCGACCGCATGAACCCAGAATTGGGCCAGCCCAAGTGTAACTTAGTTAGGCTTGGTCCTAATTGGTTCCTAACCACCCATGATCCTCCCAAATCATGTGGACCTACTTTTGAATATGTTAGAGTGTCAATTAACAACCTCCAACCCTCCTTCAATACACTTATACTAGGACTAGGACTTTAAAGAAGAATTATAGTGAAACTCTAACTCTTGTATAAACTCCTTAATAAAAAATTTCTACAAACCCTAATTGAGAACATTAGAACCTCTGACACATTTTGGGAGAGAGAGAATGAATTGGAGCAAGTTAAAAGAAGAAGAAGAGGAAGAACTACCATTGAGGGTCCTCCCTCAAGCTTCTCACCCCAACAGCTTATGCATAAGCATTGAGGTAAGCCTAAAACTATTCTCACTTTACTTAGATTGAACCCTTGATGATCTCATGAGGTAAAACCCAACCTTTGATCATATTCAAACAAGATTCCAGAAGAAGCCATTAATGGAGAATAGGTAGAACTGCTCCATAATGCTGATAACGAATAAACTGATACAAGCATTAGAGTAAGACTTTATAATGATGTATAACATTAAAATATAATTGAAAAGTGTCCATGGACGTTGTATAGATACTTAGAATCCCACTAGGATAGCCCTTGACCCCGTGCCTTGGAGAAATCACTGAAATTGAATCAGTTTGAGCTCTCTGGTATGAGGCGATTGACTAAGGAGGTCGATCAAAATGAGTTGATCAACCGCCTCTATTGTCGTCAACCGCATGACTTCTAGTGAGGTGCATTCTTCGTATTTTTCACCCCAAATGCCTATTTGGAATATATTATTTATTCCACACCTCAAAAATGACATAATAAATATGTTGAAATGATTAGTTTGATAAGAATGTGCTCCCAAGTGTATAAGCACATGTGGTTGCAAATATGACATTCAATGTCATATATAACCTATGGGAATAGTATTCTATCCTAACCAATGGCTTAAACCCATCATAAAACATCTGTAGAAGTGACCCTAAAGAGGTGCAACCATCTGGAACCCATCTATGCAAAAAATACCTAGGCAGTTGACAAAATAAAGATGATCGACCACCATAGTTGATCGACCACCTCCATCAACTACCTCATTACAACAAGCTTATTTTGGTTGTATTTTTGACCATAGACTTTGAGATTTTACCAAGTGACCTTAGGACATGTCCCTAAGACTAATGAGGATACCTTAGACCTAATAGAAGTAAGAATAAACAATCAAAAGTAACATTCATACCTTAATTGTAATAGGTAAGCCAATGTAGGAAAACAAGGAAAAGGACCTTGTCTACAACAGAGTAAAGATTAGCTCACCAGATAAGGTGGGGGATTAATACATGTTTTATGTTGCTATTTCTATGTGCATATGCTTGCTACTAGTTTAGATTACTGTATGATAACATGCCATCCAATAAATGTGATAACTATTCATGCATTTTGCATATTATAAATTTATATTGGATTGGTTGATTATGGAATGTTGATAACACGTGGATGTTTGATAACATGATTGTTTGCCATTTGCTTGAATCCTAGTGGATCCGGATAGCTAGAATGAAACGGTTTATCTTGGTCCATTAAGCTAAGATACGGGTACCTGCATTAGTAATATTTCTTTGTTTAGGTTTTAATATCCTGTAATAGGTAACCCTTTCCAATAGGGGTTTAGGTATTAGCATAGGCTTATTATGGACTAACTTTGGGTATGCCCCTTTCGTAGTTGGAGTAGGGAAATGGATAGGGTTGGAGCCAGCCTCTAGTGTCCCAGGTGAGAGCCAAGGATGAGTCAGTTCTATGTTCTTACCCATCAAGGATTGGGCAGTGAGTACCCAATGAAGTAGTTAAGGCATAGAATAAGATGCCAGGATGAAACCTATGATGGGGGAATGCTTGTACGATATCAAGTTGGTATACTTGGGTTGTAATTTTTATTTTTGGGTAATGTATCACATGAGGTGAGGAGCCAAGTGTACTGCATTGGCTTCACCAGTGCTTGCAAGTTCATTACCAGGATTTAGGTGGGACGTGACTTTTGCATTCTTATTCATAGACCATTTGGACCTATAAGAATTTATCATGCATTGTGTGTGCTTGAGTGTGTTAATTTCTCACTGAGCATGTGGTTTTGCTCATCCTTGTGCACCCTCTATAGCCATTGTCGCAACTTTAGCTTCTACTGTCACACCCCAATTCTGATCCAACCAGAATGGTGTGAGTGAACCGTCATTGAACCAACGGTTCACACCAGGATCTCGAATAGACCGTGTCCACTCATACAAACCCATTGCACATAACCACAATCAGAATATTAATAATACAGCAGTAAGTCTTTAAATAAATGAACTGAGAATCTATTGATAAATTAAATAGAATATCCAATTATTCAAATCCAAACATAAAATATCATATCCTTACATCCACTTAATCCAACTGAAAATAACTGGAACAAATAGATAAAAATCCAATCAAAGGTACACGCAGAAAGGGCACTCGCATGAAGCGTCATGCTCGTCCTCTCCTGCCTGTACACCCAAAGCAGCAACATCACTATACGCCGGAGCGTTCATGTAGTCATCCACCGTATAACCTGCATCAACATCTAAAAACATGTATATATACAAAGGGTGAGCTCACAACTTAGCTAGTAAGACAATCAGACAGTTTCACAATATTATGCATGAGTAACAATCAATTTTATGCTGTGGTCTGGTTTAAGTTTGCAATGTGCTATAGAAAGGTTTGGTGGCCCCCGCACCTCTATACACGAGTGTGTGGCACCTCATGGATCACACCCCCATTGGCCCACATGCACCCATCATGGAATAGAGATAGAGTTAAGATACCCCCGTACCTCCCCTGATGCTCTACCCATACCAGTACCTAAGCCCCTACTGGCCAGGGTTTGCAAACTAGGCTCGCAACTAACCAATCCTCTATGTCATCAATGTATGCTTTATCCCAGCACAACCGTCTACGGCATAGAGATAGAGCTAAGGCATTCCCAAACCTCCCCTGATGCCCTATCCGCAACTAACCCACTAGGATAGAAACAATACAAAGGTAGACCCTATCCCAACATAACTCCCTACGGCATAGAGATAGAGCTAAAGCATCGTGGACAAGCCAGTGTCGACCTCGGAGACCACAATGCCACATAACCATGGTCAGGCCAGCATCAACATTGGAGACCACCGTACCATGACCTTCCTATGATGCCCCACCCATACCGAGCATGTTAAGACAGAATACTACAAAATGTGCTAGTGTGAGGAGCGATCCCAGGCCCATGCCCCACTCCACACACTAACGAAAACAATCACATGCTTAACAATCACATCCTATCAATGCATGAACAATAATAATAACTGAAAATAAAGGATGGCATGTGAATATGCACAAACATCACATCATATATATTCAGTGTTAATAACAAAGATTTATTGTCCATTAATTATTAGGTTTAGGTCAGATTCCCTTACTTGACGCTCGTTTGTTAGCTTGCTCCACGTCGCAAGATCCAAATGGGAAGTCACAAAGTCCAACAATATTATTAGGGTTTCATTAGAATAGTTTCCTTAAGGTTTCACATTGGTCGGAAACCAACAAAGTCCAAAACCAGCCTTTCAGAGCTGACCGGTCGCAACATACCTGTTGCAGCTCTGTGAGCAAACTAGCAACCGGTATGGTCGACCGGTATGTCTCCGAAAGACCATACACTTGGTTTTTCGACTGCCATCAATCAATTTTCTTGGATTTTTGGGGTTCTCCTATCCATTCTAAGTCTAATCTTTGAGTTAGAGTTATCCCCAACTCATTCAAGTATAGTTTCGATGAATATCATCTCGAAACTCGAATCTAGGGTTTGACGGCAACTTAGGGTTTAATATCCAATTTAGGGTTTTAGATCAATACCAACTTTGCATGGTATTGATCCACCCACACAACTATCCTAAAGTCATAGGGTAAGAAGAATGGTTAAAACACTTACCGTTGACTGGCGTAACGTGAGCGTCGTTGAATGGTAATGGCGGCACCTTCTTCTTCTTCCTAGCTTCCTCTCTTTTCCAACCTCCTTTTCCTCTTTAGGGTTTGTGAGAGACAATGGAAAGGATTTGAGGAGATTTAAGGGTGTATTTATAGGCTAACATTAGGGTTTAGTAACCCTATTAAGATTAGGAAGGTTCAGGCATTAGGGTTTAGGAAAATGAGACCCACAGAGATCCAATTCCGGATCTCCGCACTCAGCTGCGCAGAGCTGAGCGGTCGACCGGTACCATCGACCGATCAACATAAAATGATGATTATTTGACCGTCTTTGATCCGATTTCATACTTGTTTGTCATACGCTCGTCCCGTCTGGCCCGGTGATGATCGGAAGACCTGCTACGACACAAAACCAAGGTTTAGACCGGGTTTACGGAGTGCTGGTCTTACAACTCCCCCACCCTTAAAAAAAATTTTGTCCCAAAATTTACATGTAGGTCTCACAACTCCCCCACGCTTAAAATAAATTTTGGCCTCGAAATTTAAATGTACCTTGATCGTCGAAAAGATTAGGATACTCCTTCCTCATTGCGCTCTCCTCTTCCCAAGTAATTTCTTCGACATTTTGGCTTCTCCAATGCACCTTCACATAATGAATATCCTTGGATCGAAGTTGCTGTACCTTTCGACTTGAGAGCATCACAGGCACCACTTCGAATGTTAAGTCTTCAGTCAAGTCTGGGGGATCAGCGGTCAAGATGTGCGATGGATCTCTGACATACTTCTTCAGTAATGATACATGGAATATGTTATGAACGCTTGACATAGATGGTGGTAGAGCCAATTGATATGCTACATTATCACGTTGGGTCAATATCTCATATGGTCCCACATACCTAGGGCATAGCTTTCCCTTCTTACTAAACCGTTTCAGACCTCGCACCGGTGATACCTTCAAGAATACTTTGTCACCCACTGCAAACTCCAGATCTCGACGTCGATTATCCGCATAGTGCTTCTGTCGAACTTGAGCTGTCTTTACTCTCTCCTTGATTTGATCAATCACTCGGCAAGTTTCTTCAACAAACTCCAGTCCTACAATTCCTTTTTCTCCCACCTCGTTCCATAATAGAGGTGTACGACAGTTCTTCCCATAGAGTGCTTCATATGGGGCCATCTGAATTGTAGCCTGATAACTGTTGTTATAAGCAAACTCGATAAGTGATAGTTTCTCATCCCAAGCTCCCTTGAAATCTAATGCACAAGCTCGGAGCATATCTTCTAAAATTTGAATAGTTCATTCTAACTGTCCGTCCGTCTGAGGGTGAAAAGCTGTACCGAACTTCAACTTTGTTCCCATAGCTTTCTGTAATCTTTCCCAGAACTTTAATGTAAAACGGGGATCTCTGTCAGATACTATACTCTCTGGAACTCCATGGAGTCTGACTATATTATCAACATACAACTTGGCCAGCTTCTCCATGGTATACTGAGGTCTGACGGCAATAAATTGAGCTATCTTGGTGAGTCGGTCGACTATAACCCAAACTGCATCCACTGACCTTGGTGTCAAAGGTAAGCCAGTGACGAAATCCATGGTTATACAATCCAACTTCCATGCAGGTTCCGGTAATGGCTGTAGTAAACCTGCGGGTCTCTGCCTTTCTGCTTTAACTTGTTGACAATTTAGACATTGGAACATGAAACGAGCTATATATGCTTTCATACCCCTCCACCAATAAAGTCTTCTTAAATCATGGTACATTTTGGTACTTCCTGGATGTACCAAATATGGGGTGTAATGAGTTTCAGTCATAACTCAATCTCTGATATTGTAGTCTTCACTCTCAGGTATACATAACCGTCCATGATACTTGAGTACCTTGTCTAAATCCAAGGTAAACTCAGGACTGCTCATACCTTTCTCTAAGTCTTCTTGCACTGTCTTGAGATGTGGATCCTGTAGGATTGCTACCTTGACTTCATCATCTAGATTCGGTGAGATCTTTAAAGCTGCAAACATCATGGTGAACTTATGAATTAAACCTTGCTCAACTAGATCTTTTGTAGTCTCTATTATGTACTCTTCATCGCCTTCAATTGAACTTGAGGCTGCGGCACATAATGCAGCATTTGTACTTGGTCCTGTCTCAGGTTTCGATGCCCACTTTCTGCTTAAGGCGTCAGCCACAACATTTGTTTTACCCGGATGATACTGGATGTCACAATCATAATCTTTTAATAAATCCAGCCATCTCCTCTGTCTCATATTCAGATCCTTCTGAGTGAAAAGATAAGCTCTTGTGATCTGACTTGATCTGAAACTTCTCACCATACAAGTAGTGTCTCCAAGTCTTGATTGCATGTATAACCGCTGCTAGCTCCAAATCATGCGTAGGATAGTTCTTCTCATGCTCCTTTAATTGTCTTGATGCGTAAGCAATCACCTGTTCTCCTTGCATCAATACACACCCAATACCCAACCTTGAAGCATCCGTATATAAAGTGAATGGTACGCTTGGTTCTGGGATGATCAAAATAGGTGCAGAGACTAGTCTTGACTTCAAGGTCTGAAAACACTTCTCGCATTCATCTGTCCATTTGAATTTCTCCCCCTTCTTGGTCAATCTGGTGAGTGGAACAACGATTCTGGAGTAGTCTTCCACAAACCTTCTATAATAACCAGCCAACCCAAGAAAACTACGAATCTCCGCAACAGATTTTGGTGCTTCCCATCCTACTATAGCAGCTATCTTACTTGGATCAACCTTGATACCATCTTCAGATACTACATGGCCCAAGAAAGCCACTTCCTTCAGCCAAAACTCACACTTCTTGAACTTAGCATAAAGCTTTTCTTGTCTTAGCCATTGTAGGGCTGCCCTCAAATGCGTTGTATGAGTATCCATGTCCCTTGAGTAGACCAATATGTCATCGATGAATACGATGACCGAAGTGTCCAACATATCATGAAACACTCGGTTCATCAGTTCCATGAATGACGCTAGGGCGTTGGTCAACCCGAATGACATGACTAGAAACTCATAATGCCCATACCTCGTCCTGAAAGCAGTCTTCGGAATATCTCTGGCCTTGATCTTCAGTTGGTGATACCCCGATCAGAGATCAATCTTCGAGAAAACCTTTGCACGCTGCAATTGATCGAACAGATCATCGATTCTAGGCAAGGGATACCGATTCTTGATCGTCAACTTGTTCAGTTCACGGTAGTCAATGCATAGTCTTACACTTCCGTCTTTCTTCTTGACAAATAATACAGGTGCTCCCCAAGGCGACATGCTAGGTCGTATGAAACCCTTATCTAACAATTCTTGTAATTGGGTCTTCAACTCCTTTAACTCGGTAGGGGCAATCCTCTATGGTGCTTTAGACACCGGCGCCGAACCTGGCATAAGGTCTATTACAAACTCTGTAGCCCTGTCCGATGGTAGACCAGAAAGCTCCTCTGGAAATACATCTGGGAACTCTCGAACCACATCTATATCTTCCATCTTGTGTGACTCTGTCGTAATGTCGACTATAGATACTAGATACCCCACTCCCCCTTTCTCTAAGCATCACTTGGCTTTTAGGCGGAGTGGATCAGCTTCCGCTTCCTAGGTAGCTTGATCCCAGTGAAGCTATACTCCTTTTTCCTTTTTGTCTGTAAGCACAAGCTTCCTTTCACCACATAATAGGATAGCTGAATGATGGCCTAGCCAATCCATTCCCAAGATGACATCAAAGTCTACCATCTCGAGTAGTACCAGACTTGCTTCTAAGTCTCGGCCCTCAATACATACAGTACATGGTCCATAATATTCAGTCAAAGCCACTTCGACTCCTAGTGGAGAGCGAACTATCAAGCTTGGGTTCAAGTGCTTAATTGGTAACTCCATTCGCTTCCCAAAGGAAATAGAAACAAAGGTGTGCGTGGCCCCAGAGTCAAATAGTACTCTGGCAGGTATACCAGCTACAATTACAATTCCTGAAATTTTTATTATCCCTTAGTTCTACATGCACATACACACAATGAAAATAGTAAGCCAAATAGTAAGGGATAAAGTCGTACCAGTGACCACATCAGGTGATGCGGCTGCCTCTTCAGTGGTAACCGCATATACTTTTCCTTGCTGGGGAGGTTGCTTCCTAGGTAGAGTGCAGGTCCTTGCAATATGACCCATTTGCTGACAGTTGAAACATTTGATATTCGGGTTGTATCCGGCGTTCTGTGGCACAGGTGGTGCCGTATTGTTCCTAGCAGGTACTATAGCGGTCTGAGCCCTGTATGGGCGGAAAGGTCTATTGTTACCGCCACCCGAACTCTCAATAGCGGGTCTCTTCACTCCTATGTTTTGTGCAAAGAAGCTGTCCCGCTGACTGGACTCTATCACCCTCGCTACCTACACAGCCTCATTATAGATTTTCTTGTCCATACCCAATATGTGCTCTCTGATGCTTCCACGTAGTCCCATGGTGAACCTACGTGTCTTGGTCTCTTCTTCTTGCATACTTGCCAGTGCGAAGAAAAATAACTCCTCGTACCTCTACTGATAAGCATCCACTATCGACTGGGACTACTGTAGATTAAGGAACTCTTTCTCCATCTGATCTCTGAAGCTCTTCGGAAAATACTTATCGAAGAAGGCAACCTTGAACACTTCCCAATCCACCTGTGTATGCTTCGTCTCCAAATATGCCCGTGTAGAATTCCACCAAGCATTCGCATCTTCCTTCAGCATATGAGTGGCAAACAAGACCTTTTCATCCTCTGAACAAGTCATTAGTCAGAAATTCTTCTCCATCTCTGCAACCCACTGTGCTGGCCACAATGGTTTCCCTGTCTTACATGTGAATGATGAAGGCTTCAACTTTAGGAATCTATCCACCGCCCTGCTCAGATCGTGCTGTCCCTGTGTATTCATTTCGTACCATGGTGGTGGATACGGATATGCTCCCTGATAAGCAGAAGATGACGGGAACTGGTGCGGTGGTGGTACATTCTGGGGTTGGCCCATCGGCCCTGGACTACCATGTGTCGGCTGTGTAGTATTATTCCCTCCATACTCGGGCGTACCTCCAGTGGGAACAGAACCCGGTGGCCTGAACATCTTCAATATCTCGCTCAGGAATTCTTTCTGCTGAGCTTGCATTTGATAGACTAGGTTTGTAACAATGGTCTCAGAATTCCTGTGAGGTGGGCCAGGCAAATTTGTTGGTACCTCAGGAACCTGTTCTTCCTCAACTTCTGGGCTTGGCACTCTAACATGGCCTGGTTCAACCTGTTCTTCTTCCTCGAGGCGCATCCTAGCCTGGTGATGCTTCCGACCCCTACGACCGTTTCCGCCCACCATCTCAGACTATTCTGTTTGAATCTGAGAAGAAGACATAACACATGAGAATGAAGCAATAGTGGTGTTTGTCTTGAACAATATAAGGCGAAATAGTTGCAAAAAGGAGTATTTAAATTTACAAAATTTTAAAATTTTTCAGAGATTTTTCTGGCTATTCTGGTGCTGACCGGTCGCAACATACCGGCCGCACCACTGTAGAATATGCTGCGACCGGTATAGTCGACCGGTCAGAATTAAAATTCTGATCGAGACATAGCGGTCGCAGCCCTGTAGGGGTACCGGTCGACCGGTATAGTCGATCGGTATGCCCAGAATGGGCTTTAAAATCACGAAAAGTGAGAATTCTCACTTTTCTTTCTCTTTTCTCTCCGGTGGCGATTCCTCTCTGCCATTCCGAGCTTCTACAGTCCGATCGGTCACTCTAGAAGTGGTTTTCTTGTGATTCAGACTTGGCATATCGTCTCCAGGTAAGTCTCTTCCCCCTCTATCAAGTTTTTATAAATTTTCATATCGTCTTTTCCTATAAATTTTCTATTTTTCTTCGATTGAGAGATTCTAACCGTAGGAACTCTCTTCTTTCGGCTTAGAAAGGGTTTAGGGACCCCTAAGAGAAAAAGCCCTCAACCAATTTGAGGTTCCACCGAACGGTTTTCATAAAAATCAAATTTTTACACTTTTTAACCTAGGTTTTCAAAAAAAAAAATTCGAAATTTCTTATTTTTTCTTAAATTTTCTGAAATTCTTATTGTAATTGCCTCTGATTGGTTTGTTGAAGAGTGTGGGGGTTACGTAAGTCCTCCTTCCCATGTTTTTGGGTGAGTTCGAGGCTTTTTCTCGAATTACAGTCGTTATGCTGTCGAAATTTCGACAAAATCTAAACTTTTCTTCTTATTTTCTTTTGTTTGGCAGTTTAATGGCTCCACGACGTGCTCTTGGCAAACGTCCTCATGGCTCGAGCGTGCGCGCTTCTCAGCCACCCGCTCCACAACTCGACGAGCATTGGTTCCGTTCCTTGGAGGCACAAGCTCGTTTCCCATGGTTTGACAGCAAAAACATCGAATCTGGGCTTCGAGTTAACTTGGATCAGTTGGAGAGGTTCGATGTGCGAGTTGCTTTCGACGCGCTTGGGTGGGTGCCTGTAATCTCCTACATAGATACCACTCGTCCCAACCTGGTAAAGCATTTTTATGCTAACCTGGAGCTACATGGGGATGTCAACGATCCCAACCAGGGTAGGGACTTGCGCATCTCCAGCTACGTCAAGGGTGTACCTATCTCCTTCAATACCCACCAATTAGCTGATCTACTGGGGGTACCCAATGATGGAGACTTGGTATATTTCCCTCCAATGGTGAAGGGATAACTGAGCGAGGACCTACGCCAAGAGATCACACAGCAGATCCTAAATCCTGGGGCTCCTATGAAGGCGGCTAGTCTGAAGCCCCTAGCTCGAGTCTATAGCCGCATCATCCAGCACGACATTGTGCCCCAGAGCTGCCACTATAGTGAGTTATCTCAGCTCACTCAGTACATCACCTACTGCGTCTGCACCAGAGAGCGGGTCTCTCTCCCTTACCTCATCATCCGGACCATGCATCAAGCGACCCTGGCCAATCAGGCCAGTAACCTTCCATACGGTCGTCTCATCACCTTCCTTCTACATCGCCTGGGTGTGAGCATGAGAGGCGAGGTGACTGTTGAGGATACCATGACATCCGACATTGACTGGGAGGCTATTTAGAGGATGCAGATGGTCGATCTGCCCGTTAGCAATGACGAGTTAGAGGCTCGCCCTCGTCCACTCGGGAGGGTAGCAGCCGTAGTAGCAGCCAATGCGGCTTATGCAGCCGAGATCGAGCGTAATGATGACGAGGATAGGGCAGAGGGTGTACCAGCGCCAGCTCCACAGCCCACACCTGCAGCACCACCATTTACCTCTACAGCTGGACCGTCTCATCCCTCTCCAGACCCGGTGTTGAGTATGTTCACTGAGATCAAGGACACCCAGAGGGTCATCCTAGAGTCTCAGCGAGAGATGGGTCAGGAGTTGGGACGTCTGGGTCGTAGCCTACGGGCGACTCAGGACCAGGTGCATTGGCTTAGGGTCGCTTACGAGCGAGATTATGATATAGCAGACCCTATACCTCCTAGGCCCCCTACCCCATGATTTACTTTCATTTTCTCTCTCTTGATGGTTTATATAACAGGGTAACTGTCCGGTTTGTGGACTGTACCCTGTAGCACTATTTTTATGTGATACTCATTTTATTATTTAATGAAAGTTTTCATGTTTCACCTAACTAGTGTATGTGCACATGTTAAGTTTCATATTTAGTATAGTATATTATGCTCTTTCTTAATCCGTCTCAGGTATCAAACAATGCTTAGGGTGTGTTTGTATTAAAAAATTTTAATATTTCCTAACTCAGTTCATCGACTTAGTTAAGTGCAATATGGTTTGTTGGACAGAGCCCAAGGGCTCTGATACCAAGTTGTCACACCCCAATTCTGATCCAATCAGAATGGTGTGAGTGAACCGTCATTGAACCAACGGTTCACACCAGGATCTCGAATAGATCGTGTCCACTCATACAAACCCATTGTACATAACCACAATCAGAATATAAATAATATAACGGAAGTCTTTAAATAAATGAACTGAGAATCTATTGATAAATTAAATAGAATATCCAATTATTCAAATCCAAACATAAAATATCATATCCTTACATCCACTTAATGCAACTGAAAATAACTGGAATAAATAGATAAAAATCCAATCAAAGGTACACGCAGAAAGGGCACTCGCATGAAGGGTCATGCTCGTCCTCTCCTGCCTGTACACCCAAAGCAGCAACATCACTATACGCCGGAGCGTTCATGTAGTCATCCACCGTATAACCTGCATCAACATCTAAAAACATGTATATACCAAAGGGTGAGCTCACAACTTAGCTCAGTAAGACAATCAGACAGTTTCACAATATTATGCATGAGTAACAATCAATTTTATGCTGTGGTCTGGTTTAAGTTTGCAATGTTCTATAGAAAGGTTTGGTGGCCCCCGCACCTCTATACACGAGTGTGTGGCACCTCATGGATCACACCCCCATTGGCCCACATGCACCCATCATGGAATAGAAATAGAGCTAAGATATCCCTGTACCTCCCTTGATGCTCTACCCATACCAGTACCTAAGCCCCTACTGGCCAGGGCTCGCAAACTGGGCTCGCAACTAAACAATCCTATATGTCATCATTGTATGCTCTATCCCAGCACAGTCGTCTACGGCATAGAGATAGAGCTAAGGCATTCCCACACCTCCCCTGATGCCCTATCTGCAACTAACCCACTAGGATAGAAACAATACACAGGTAGACCCTATCCCAACATAACTCCCTACGGCATAGAAATAGAGCTAAATCATCGTGGACAAGCCAGCGTCGACCTCGGAGACCACAGTGCCACATAACCATGGCCAGGCCAGCATCAACATCGGAGACCACCGTACCATGACCTTCCCCTGATGCCCCACCCGTACCAAGCATGTTAAGACAAAATACTACAAAAAGTGCTAGTGTGAGGAGCGATCCTAGGCCCATGCCCCACTCCACACACTAACGAAAACAATCACATGCTTAACAATCACATCCTATCAATGCATGAACAATAATAATAACTGAAAATAAAGGATGGCATGTGAATATGCACAAACATCACATCATATATATTTAGTGTTAATAACAAAGATTTACTGTCCATTAATTATTAGGTTTAGGTCAGATTCCCTTACCTGACGCTCGTTTGTTAGCTTGCTCCATGTCACAAGATCCAAACGGGAAGTCACAAAGTCCTACAATATTATTAGGGTTTCATTAGAATAGTTTCCTTAAGGTTTCACATTGGTCGGAAACCAACAAAGTCCAAAACCAGCCTTTCAGAGCTGACCGGTCGCAACATACCGGTTGTAGCTCTGTGAGCAAACTAGCAACCGGTATGGTCGACCAGTATGTCTCCGGAAAACCATACACTTGGTTTTTTGACTGCCGTCGATCGATTTCCTTGGATTTTTAGGGTTTCTCCTATCCATTCTAAGTCTAATCTTTGAGTTAGAGTTATCCCCAACTCATTCAAGTCTAGTTTCGATGAATATCATCTCGAAACTCGAATCTAGGGTTTGACGGCAACTTAGGGTTTAATATCCAATTTAGGGTTTTAGATCAATACCAACTTTGCATGGTATTGATCCACCCACACAACTATCCTAAAGTCATAGGGTGAGAAGAATAGTTAAAACACTTACCGTTTACTGGCATAACGTGAGCGTCGTCGAACGGTAATGGCGGCACCTTCTTCTTCTTCCTAGCTTCCTCTCTTTTCCAACCTCCTTTTCCTCTCTAGGGTTTGTGAAAGACAATGGAAAATATTTGAGGAGGTTTAAGGGTGTATTTATAGGCTAACATTAGGGTTTAGTTACCCTATTAAAATTAGGAAGGTTCAGGCATTAGGGTTTAGGAAAATGGGACCCACAGAGATCCATTCCGGATCTTCGCACTCAGCTGCGCAAAGCTGACCGGTCGACCGGTACCAAGACCGGTACCATCGACCGGTCAACATAAAATGATGATTATTTGACCAACTTTGATCCGATTTCATACCTGTTTGTCATCCGCTCGTCCCGTCTGGCCCGGTGATGATCAGAAGACCTGCTACGACACAAAACCAAGGTTTAGACCGGGTTTACGGAGTGCGGGTCTTACATCTACCTCCTCCTCTGCAAGTTCCCTGAAAGCAATAGGAGTGATAACTGGTGAAAGAATAGCCTCTAACTCATTGTCACTTAGAACCACATCTTGCAACCTGTGCATGTGACCCAATGCATGCCAGCCAAAATCTCAATGCATTGACCTCTGAACTCCCTCATCAACGAAGATGTCAATACCCATTTCCCTGAATAGACATGTAAGTAGTCAGCCATATGGCAAGTTTCTCCCACCACCATATGTAGTAACTATCATTGTCCTCATCAGAATGTAGGGTAAGCATAACTGGTATGGGGTATAGACGCAGTAGGTTACATACTCATTGAAGCTTGTAATCGCCTCCCTATGTCTGCTCCTAGGGATGATGTCATTCTGAATGATCCGACTAGACCCTCGAAATTGAGCGATACCCAAACTTTACATGCCTGCCTCCCAGTATGCAGAATTGTCTCTAGATCTCCTGCCTGTAAGTTTCTGAAATGAGATCAGTTGAAGAAGATACCGGCCTGACGTATACACAGTCACCTGCTCCTGAAACATGTAACCACTCCTCCAACTGATGGACGTCAAAGGATATATCGCAGCCATTCATCTTGCTGGATATCTCCAGACCCAAGTCCAGTAGCTCATCCTTGAGATCACTCTCCACTCGAAGATTATAGAAAAATAATTGGACCAGATTAGGCCTGGTGACTATCTTATATCTCAAGACAGGTGCCCAACTTAGTGTAGTGAAAGCCTCACCCACAGCAAAGCGCTGTAACCTCTTGAAGTTTATGAACCTCCCAGACTCAATGGAAGTACATCAGAATCTAGGCCAATCATCCTACTTAGCCCGAGAACGAAACCTGTGAGCATCGAAAGCTAGTGATCTAACCATTTTGCTGCAAAAATACAGAAGAATGGAGTGAGGAACTAAGTTAAAGCAAATGTTAGACAATGACAAGCATTTATAATGGAAGGATACATGGTTAAATTAATCACAAACCGAGTAAGAGAAGCTTCGTTGGAATTTTGATTAAAATGCATCGAATAGCCGACATGGAAAATATGGAATGCGTATCGATATGTAGAAAAGAGATTCTAAACGGCTAGAAATGTTCTAAATGTGTCATAGAAGGACTGTTTTGACATTTGAGGCATTGGAAATCGATAGATTATTTAGAAACAAATTAATGAATTATGGGAAAAACTTGGAGGTAACAAATATGCAAAGGAAACCATATTTGATCGGTTAATAACATCCTAACAACCTCTAAATGTGATTTGCAATGAGTTATAGCAAGTTACATGGAGCAAATAGGAGTTTAATTGAAAATCTAGGTATATACCAAATCAAATTGGGAAAAATTTTGATATGTCAATGTTATACTTACCTTGGATGAAATTTAAGCTTTGGAATGTGATGGAAATGAGTGGATTTGACCAAGATAATGATTCAAAATGGTCTCTAGCCCTTATCTCTTTCATTACCTTGTTTGAAATAAGAATGAGAGGGAAAATGACCACTTTCAACCCTTTTAAAACTGATTTTTGAGTCAGTCGATTGACAAAAGTGAGTTGATCGACAACCAGGTTCGATTGACCACCTTGATCAACCGCATGTTGATAGAAGACTTAATTTGAGTCATTTTTGGAATTTTTTGTCATGAAACCTATCAGTGCATGCTTTAATATGATTATGAAGTGATTTTAAGTGATAAATAATCATTGGAGCATAGTTTAGGAGCCATTGAAAAACAAGACACCCCTAGTACCCATGGCAATCGTTGGAATCCAAGTAATGACCAAAATCCCAAGGACAACACCCCTGTGCCTGCTTCCATTGGAAATGTTCCCCCTCCTCCACCTCCCCCTATGAGGACTAATGCTGACCTAGTAGCTATCATTGGAAATCTAACAAGATCAATGGAACAATTGCAGCTGCAGTAGTAGCTACAGCAGCAAACCATGAATGAACTCATCACGATTTTACGACAAACCCCTATACAAACTGGAGTCCCTTGCACCGGTAAACACTACTGTGCCATTGCCTCCTGGATTGAATGCAAATTTGCCAACCACTGCAATTGCCCATCCTATAGGGTTATTTAATTCTCCATGTCAATTTAGGAGTTCCTGCTGCCCCATTTCTAAATGAAGTTGCCCAGACCGAATGCTCTAGATTACTGGAAAGGTTTCAAAAGATGAAGCCATTGAAATTCACAGGTGTGGGTGATAATCCGTTAAGCTTGCAGTCTAGATGTAGTCTATTGAGAAGTATTTCAAGATGATGGTACTGACTGACGAACAGCGTATCCTTTGCGCAAGTTATATGTGGAAGGTGAACCCTACACTTGGTGGGAATTGAACCAAATGATTCTTGCAACTGTGAACCCATTGTGACTTGGGATATGTTCAAGGAAGCATTCTTCAACAACTACTTTTCAGGAAGCTTCTATGACAAGAAGGAGATAGAATATCTGAGTCACTATCAAGGCTAAAAAACCATTCAGGATTACCAGACTGAATTTGAGTCACTCTTTAATTTTGCCCTGGCTTGTATGCGTACTGAAGAAGCCAAGGCAAAGAAATTCTTCAAAGGTCTTCACGGAATAATCTGAGCCACTATCAAGACTCGTGGACATACCAGCTATGCATAGTGTGTTCAAACTACCAAGATAGTAGAAGATGCCCTTAGGGACAGCTATCAGGCCAAGAATGGTTTCAGTAAGAAATTTACTACTATGCCTGATAAGAAGATCACCAAAAATCCATTCTAGAGCAAGTTCAAGAACAAGAGTGCAGCCATTACAAAGACTACTTGTCACACCCCAATTCTGCACTATTAAGAATGGTGTGATGAACCGCCAATAAACCAACGGTTCAACCAGGATCTCAAATAGGCTATCCCCGCGTTATCTAAACTTACACACATCCACAATCATAATCAGAGTAAATACACAATAGCGGAAGTTTTATAATAACATGAACTGAGAACTAAAATGATATCATTAATTTAATAGAAAATTATTATGTTTTCAACTGAGACATAAATATTTAAATACCAAATACATGTCTTAATAAATCCAACAAAGAAACCTATAAAATATCTAATCAAATACACACGAGTTGCACTCGCAAGAGGAGTCGTGTGTATCCACTTCAGCTTCAGCTTCCATCGCTGCTACGTTCCCGTATGCAGACACATTCAGATAATCTTCCACGGTATAACCTGCATCATCAACTAAATAATATTCGACGTCGAGGGGTGAGCACACATCACAGCTCAGTGAGTAGCCAAAACAATGCAACAATACATATGCATGCAAAAAGTCAATTTATATCTTTGGTCTGGTATATAAGTTTGCAGTATGCAATAGAAAGGTTTAGGTAGCCAAAGGTCGCGCTTATTGACCCCGCCTCTATACACGAGTGTGTGACGTTACCCGAAGATCACGTTTATCGTCAACTCACATGCACCTAATCATTAACATTATATAACAAAGGTTACGTTTATTGCTATATAGTGCCATACCAACACGTAAGCCCTTGTTAGCGAGGGCTGCAAACTGGGCTCGCAACTAACCAATCCTAATGCCAAACAGTGTATCCAAGGCCTCACCCCAGCATCCCTCAGAATGTCCATAGAGATAGAGCTAAGGCCCCCCGGTAGAGTCAGAGACTATAAGGACCGAGACCACCTCCCCTGATACTCTACGACATAATAGTTCTGCTAAAGTAATGGCGATACGACGATGCCAATGCACAAGACTTGAGTTAGAGATAGAGCTAAAGTGCTGAGACCCGCCAAAGGTTAACGTTTATTGACGTTCTCATCACACCTCCCGTGATACTCGCTCGCATCAAGCACATCAACCACACACATACAAGCACAAGCCTATTCCTATCATCATCATCATCATCATCATCATGTTATAAACGATAAAGTAAATATGCATGAACAAGTAAAAGAAATATTGGATGGCATGCTGTATGCACATTACAAACATATTCGCATAGAATCAAGCATGGCATTGGACTCAAGAAATAGAAAACAGTTTATTATTAACCAATTTAGTTTGGAGTTAAGGTTCCTCACCTTAGCTTGCTACAAGATACTTTTCCAAGCTTTAGAATCACCTTTATAATGTTATTATATTGCTAGAAGACCTAACAAAGTCGATAAAAGTTAATTAAATTTAATTCTAGATTTAAAAACCATTCTGTTAACTGAGGGTCGATGCTAGGGTCGATGGGTCTATCGACCCTCCCTTCTTTGTGGACTTCCCGAATGCTGAGGGTCGATGGTTAGAAACACCTAGGGTCGGATGGCCTATCGACCCAGGGTGCGATCCTCGGTGCACTTTGGTCCAATTTTAACTTTTAATCTATCCTTCGTGTTTGGGGTCCTATGTCTTTCTTCTACATTCCATTCAACACTCATTCCATGGTCTGAAACCATGAATCATCCTCCTAGATGGCTTTCATGCATTCTCCTAGGGTTTTCCATGAAAACCTAACCATGGATGGATGGTTTGGGTTTCTCCGAGATCACTCTCTCTCCAATAACTATCCTAAGGTCTGTAGAAACTCATGGAATTAGTATCCATACCTGAGAAGATTAAGCTTTCTCTGCAACTCTTCTCCTTTTTGCTAGGTTCTCTTCCTTGCCTCTCTTCTTCCTCTTTTCCTTCTCCTCTCTTTCTCTCAATTCAATTAGGGTTGTGAAAGGAGTAAAAGTGGCTTAGGGACGTCCTTTAAATAGGCTATAAATATCCTAAAATAAGTCCCTTTGAGATTAGGAAGGAATCCAATCAAAAATCTCAAAGTTTCCTAGTTTCTATTTTTGGCAGGATCCGAGGGTCGATGGGAGGGTCGATGATCCCGTCGACCCTAGGGTCTTAAGCTGTCCGACCCTCCCTTCAAAACTGAGGGTCTGACTCTTTGTTTTGGGATGTCTGACCCTGCTTAGCTGGGTATGCGACCCTTCCCCTAATTTAAGTATTTTTGGGTCGATTTGATACCTGGGATCTCAATCTCCTTCACGCCCTTGGTCCATTTGACTCGACCATATGGGTGAACCTGGTTCAAGGTGGTAAGACCGGGTTAGATTGACACGGGTCTTACAACTCCCCCCAACTTATAAAAATTTCGTCCTCGAAATTGTACATACCTTCTGAATCAAATAAGTAAGGGTATTGCTTTCTCATAGCATTTTCTTCTTCCCATGTAATTTCTTCTATGTCTCTACTTTTCCAAGTGACCTTAACATAATAGATATCTCGGTTACGTAGACGTTGAACCTTTCGGCTGGTGATTTCTATTGGTGTTACTTCAAACGTCAAATCATCAGTCAATTCTGGCAAATCCACTGTCAAGACATGCGTTGGGTCTTTGACATACTTCTTCAATAAGGATATGTGAAATACGTCATGCACACTTGACATAGATGGTGGTAGTGCTAACTGATAAGCCACTTTTCCACGCTTAGCTAGAATTTCATATGGCCCGACATATCTTGGACTTAGTTTTCCTTTCTGTCCGAAGCTCTTCAATCCTCGCATAGGCGATACCTTCATAAATACTTTATCACCTACGGCGAACTCTAGATCTCTTCGTTGAGTGTCTGCATACTGCTTCTGACGGTTCTGAGCTGTTCTCACCCTTTCCTTAATAATGTCGACCACTCAACAAGTCTTTTCAACAAATTTCGGTTCAACAATACTACGTTCTCCAACTTCATTCCAAAACAAGGGAGTTCGACACTTCCTGCCATACAGTGCTTCATAAGGTGACATCTGTATAGTAGCCTGATAGCTGTTATTGTAAGCGAACTCGATCAATGGTAACTTTTCATCCCATGATCCCTTGAAATCAATTACACATGCTCGTAGCATATCTTCTAGAATCTGAATTGTACGCTCTGACTGTCCATCTGTCTGTGGGTGGAATGCAATACTGAACTTCAATGTTGTACCATAGCCTTTTGCAGTACTTCCCAAAATTTGGAAGTAAATCATGGATCTCTATCGGACACATTACTTTCTGGTACACCGTGTAACCGAATAATATTATCCACATACAGCTTCGCTAACCTTTCCAGTGTATATTGAGGTCGTATCGGTATGAAGCGAGCTATTTTAGTCAGACGATCTACAATCACCCAAACTGCGTCAACTACTCGAGGAGTCAATGGTAATCCCGTGACGAAGTCCATAGTGATGCAGTCCCATTTCCAGGCTGGTTCCGGTAAAGGCTGCAACAGTCCTGCGGGTCTTTGTCGTTCAGCCTTTACTTGTTGACAATTTAGGCATTGAGACACGAACTTAGCTACATCTGCTTTCATTCCCCTCCACCAATATAATTATTCAGATCATGATACATTTTTGTACTTCCAGGATGTATCGAATAGATGGTGGTATGGGCTTCTTTCATCAGTCGGTGTCTAATGTCCATACTTTCTGTTTCAGGTACACATATTCTTCCTTTGTATTTCAGTACTTTCTCGTCGTCCAAGGTGAACTCAGGGTTGGTCCTACCTTTCTCAGTATCTTCTTGTACTGTCCTCAGATAACGATCTGATAGCTGTCTTCACTTCGTCCACTATATCCGGTATAATCTTCAATGCCGCGAACATATTCAAAAACTGATGAATAAACCCTTGGTTGGCTGATTCATCTGTCGTATCTATCACATACTGCTCGTTGCCGTGATTGAATACTATTCAGTTGGTACACATTGCTGCAGTCGTGCTAACTTCTCCTTGAGATTGCATCCGCTACTACGTTCGCTTTTCCCGGATGATACTAGATATCACAATCATAGTCTTTCAATAGTTCCAGCCATCTTCTTTGTCTCATATTCAACTCCTTCTGATTAAATAAATAAGTAAGACTTTTATGGTCCGACTTAATCTGGAATTTCTCTCCGTATAAGTAAGACTTTTATGGTACACATAAACTAGAGGCTTGCCCGTTTAACTCATATTTTTCAAATTAAACTTTTTCCAACCATAAAAATTCGATTTTTATTGGGGGCTTTTGTTATTGGTGTCTCGAGGAACGAAAGCCCTCAAAATTTTTTGAGTTTCATCGGATGGTTATCGAGGAACTTGTAATTTTCTCTTTTTGCCCAAATTTGTCGACATTTTTGATTTTTCTTGAATTTCTTCAAATTGGACATCGTCAGTTAAAATTTCCTACTGCATGTGGGTTGTAGGATATGTTTTAACCTACGTAAGTTCTCATACCCACTTGTATGGTGAGAATTTGAGGTTTTCTGGTCAACTTACGTCACTATTAAATAAATTTTGGATTTTTATCCTACTAACTCCTTGTTTCTTTTCTCTTTCTTATTTTGCAGATACTATGGCCCGTACCAAAGTACCCAGGGTGCGTGATCCGCTTCGCTTCCATTCGAATGAAGCCGAGGCACAGTATGCTGACTATGCCCGTAAGAAGGTTGAAGGGGGTCGCATGGTGAACTTGGCTGAGCTAGCCTTGTTCAATGTAGAGGGAGCGTTTGGTGAAATGGGGTGGCTCCCTGTCATTACATACGACCCGTGCACATGTCCAGACTTGGTACGCCAGTTTTATTGTAATCTCCAGGTGGTGGGGAATTACAATGATGTTGAGCACGGTCAGGAGTTACGCATCACCAGTTACGTCAAGGGGGTGTACATTTCCTTTGATTATCGACAGCTGGCCGATCTGTTGGGCATTCCCTATGATGGCCCCATGGTGTACTGTGCATCAGGAGAGCCACAGTTTGTTGAGATGGAGATGAGGGCAGAGATCGACAACCAGGTTGCTCCGCCCCGATCGACATGGATGAGAGCTTGTTACTTACGTCCAGCTCCACGGGTCTTCTGCAAGATTATCCAGCATAATCTGCTCCCGCAGAGTGGGCACTATGAGAGGGTCTCTCAGCTGTCACAGTTCTTGATCTACAGTATATGCACTCAACAGCCGGGTCCGCCTTACCTTACATCATCATGCGGATGATGATTAGTGCTACATTGTCCGGTCATAGGAGAAATCTACCCTATGTGGGGGTGGATCTGGTAGATGAGAAGATCCAAGAGAAGACCTTCTCGTCGCCTCTAGAATGGGAGGCTATCTACAAGATGGGGCTGCGAGATGCTGAGGTTAGCGATGGGGAGAGGAACGCGATGGTGCGCCCTCACACTCAGGTCGAGATGGCTGATGCTGAGGCTGCTGCTGCTGTTGCTAGAGCTCGTGTGGATCCGGTCGACGATGACGATCGTATGTATATGGACGTCGACTCGATACCACCGCCATCACCCACACATGCGGCTGGAGTTGGTACATCTTCTACGACGGCTCCTGCACCTGAGGCTGGTCCTTCCCATTCGGCTGATCCTTCACTTCCACCTTCAGCCATGATGGAGATGTTGCAGGAGATCAGGGATGCTCAGCGCAGATCTGATCTGAGGATGGAGGAGTTGCTAGATGCTCGGCGTATGAGGGGTGGATGAGCTATTATCGGTCCAAAGGGCGACCGATAGGAGGGTAGCCGACCTAGCATCTAGTCTCCAGACGACCCAGACCCAGGTGGCCTGGTTGACTAGAGTCTATTCTGAGGACTATGACCGAGATCGTGAGGCACCGCCTCCTCCTTTACCTCCAGCTTCTTGATTGTACCATATTTTTCTTGTACTATACAGTAACTGTCCGGGTTGTGGACTGTACTCTGCTTTCATTATATATATATGTTTTGTTTCGCTCTCATTGTTATGTAAACTTGTTTCTCTTTTTAATAGATGCATTATTCTCTTTTTGATTTTGTCTCAAACATCACTGGTGCTTACAATGTGTTAATATTACTATTTTTATTTTTATCCTATCTCAGTTCACAATTGTATTGAATGTATGCTAGTTCAGCGGACAAGGCCTGAGATGCTCTAATACCAAGTTGTCACACCCCAATTCTGTACTATTTAGAATGGTGTGATGAACCGCTAATAAACCAACGGTTCAACCATGATCTCAAATAGGCTATCCCCGCGTTATCTAAACTTACACACATCCATAATCATAATCAAAGTAAATACACAATAGCGGAAGTCTTATAATAACATGAACTGAGAACTAAAATGATATCATTAATTTAATAGCAAATTATTTTGTTTTCAACTGAGACATAAATATTTAAATACCAAATACATGTCTTAATAAATCCAACAAAGAAACCTATAAAATATCTAATCAAATACACACGAGTTGCACTCGCAAGAGGAGTCGTGTGTATCCGCTTCAGCTTCAACCTCCATGGCTGACACGTTCCCGTACGCAGACGCATTCATATAGTCTTCAACGGTATAACCTGCATCATCAACTAAAAATATTCGACGTCGAGGGGTGAGCACACATCACGGCTCAGTGAGTAGCCAAAACAATGCAACAATACATATGCATGCACATCAATTTATATCTTTGGTCTGGTTTAAAGTTTGCAGTATGCTATAGAAAGGTTGAGGTAGTCAAAGGTCGCGTTTATTGACTCCGCCTCTACACACGAGTGTGTGACGTTACCCGAAGATCACGTTTATCATCAACTCACATGCACCCAATCATGAACATTATATAACAAAGGTTACGTTTATTGCTATATAGTGCCATACCAACACGTAAGCCCCTGTTGGCGAGGGCTGCAAACTGGGCTCGCAACTAACCAATCCTAATGCCAAACAATGTATCCAAGGCCTCCCCCCAGCATCCCTCAGAATGTCCATAGAGATAGAACTAAGGCCCCCCCGGTAGAGTTAGAGACTACAAGGACCGAGACCACCTCCCCTGATACTCTACGACATAATAGTTTTGCTAAAGTAATGGCGATACGATGATGCCAATGCACAAGACTTGAGTTAGAGATAGAGCTAAAGTGCTGAGACTCGCCAAAGGTTAACGTTTATTGACGTTCTCATCACACCTCCCCTGATACTCGCTCGCATCAAGCACATCAACCACACACATACAAGCACATGCCTATTCCTATCATCATCATCATCATCATGTTATAAACGATAAAGTAAATATGCATGAACAAGTAATAGAAATATTGGATGGCATGTTGTATGCACATTACAAACATATTCGCATAGAATCAAGCATGACATTGGACTCAAGAAATAGAAAACAGTTTATTATTAACCAATTTAGTTTGGAGTTAAGGTTCCTCACCTTAGCTTGCCACAAGATACTTTTCCAAGCTTTAGAATCACCTTTATAATGTTATTATATTGCTAGAAGACCTAACAAAGTCGATAAAATTTAATTAAAATTAATTCCAGATTTAAAAATTATTCTGTTAACTGAGGGTCGATGCTAGGGTCGATGGGTCTATCGACCCTCCCTTCTTTCTGGACTTCCCGAATGCTGAGGGTCGATGGTCAGAAACACCGAGGGTCGGATGGCCTATCGACCCTGGGTGCGACCCTCGGTACACTTTGGTCCAATTTCAACTTTTAATCTATCCTTCGTGTTTGGGGTCCTATGTCTTGCTTTTACATTCCATTCAACACTCATTCCATGGTCTGAAACCATGAATCATCCTCCTAGATGGCTTTCATGCATTCTCCTAGGGTTTTCCATGAAAACCTAACCATGGATGGATGGTTTGGGTTTCTCCGAGATCACTCTCTCTCCAATAACTATCCTAAGGTCTGTAGAAACTCATGGAATTAGTATCCATACCTGAGAAGGTTAATCTTTCTCTGCAACTCTTCTCCTTTTTGCTAGGTTCTCTTCCTTGCCTCTCTTCTTCCTCTTTTCCTTCTCCTCTCTTTCTCTCAATTCAATTAGGGTTGTGAAAGGAGTGAAAGTGGCTTAGGGATGTCCTTTAAATAGGCTATAAACATCCTAAAATAAGTCCCTTTGAGATTAGGAAGGAATCCAATCAAAAATCTTGAAGTTTCCTAGTTTCTATTTTCGGCAGGATCCGAGGGTCGATGGGAAGGTCGATGATCCCGTCGACCCTAGGGTCTTAAGTTGTCCGACCCTCCCTTCAAAACTGAGGGTCTAACTTTTTGTTTTGGGAGGTCCGACCCTGCTTAGCTGGGTATGCGACCCTTCCCCTAATTTAAGTGTTTTTGGGTCGATTTGATACCTGGGTTCTCGATCTCCTTCACGCCCTTGGTCCATTTGACTCGACCATGATGGGTGAACCTGGTTCAAGGTGGTAAGACCGGATTAGATTGACACGGGTCTTACACTACTACAAAGTCCTCTGCAAATACCACTCCTGCTAGACCAATTAAATGCTTTAATTGTCAGCAGATTGGACATATTAGGTCTAACTACCCAAAACTTGCTAATGCATCGCAGGGCAAGGTATTTGCGATGTTAGCTGAGGAAGCAGGTGTAGTGATAGGTATTTTATATTTTAGTATTGTGTTTAATTTGATACTATTGCATGCTTGTGTACATGTTAACATATGGACCATACACATTAGGCACTCTTAGGATATTTGATCACCTGGCTCGAGTTCTATTTGATTCTGGAGCCACTCACTCATTAGTGTCGTCTGAGTTTTCCAATAAGCTGTCCATGATTGCGAAGTAGTTGGTATCTAAATTAATTGTTTGAACTCCTTTAGGACTAAAAGTAGTACTGATAGAGTATTATGGACCATGTCAAGTTCAGTAGAGGATCAGAATCTGAATGTTAATTTAATCCAACACAACATGTCAGATTTTGATGCTATCTTAGGCATGGATTGGCTCTCCACCCTCCGAGCCTGCATGCTTTATGCTGAAAGGAAGATTCTTTTCTAGCCAAGTGATAGAAGAACTTTCGAATTCATTGGAGATAAACTTAAAAAGGGTAAGAAGTTATTCATATCTACATTACAAGCCTACAAACTATTGAAACAAGGCTGCATTGGTTACTTGGCATCTGTGATTGACACTACCATAGAGTTACCAACCCTCGACCAGATAGATTTAGAGAATGAGTTCCTAGATGTATTTCTGAAATATTTACCTGGTTTACCTCCTGATTGTGAAACTGAGTTTGTGATCGATTTAGTCCCTAGAGCTGCTCCTGTATCTAAAGCCCCTTATAGAATGGTGCCCTTTGAGTTGAAAGAATTGAAAGTTCAACTCCAAGAACTCTTAGATAAGGGATTTATAAGACCTAGTATATCCCCTTGGGGTACACCAGTCTTGTTTGTCAAGAAGAAAGACGGAAGCATCTAATTGTGCATCGATTATCATAAGCTGAACAAGCTTACTATCAAGAATCGATACCCTCTACCCAGCATCGATGATCTATTTGATCAGCTCCAAGATGCTCAAGTATTCTCAAAGATAGATCTCCGATCTGGATACCATCAACTGAAAATCAAAGAATGTGACATTCCAAAGACTGCATTCAGGACTCAATATGGACACTATGAGTTCTTAATTATATCTTTTAGATTAACTAATGCCTTAGCATCATTCATGGAACTCATGAATAGAGTGTTCCATAATTTCCTAGATCACTCTACGATTGTGTTTATTGATGACATTCTTGTCTACTCGAAGAGTGTGGAAGATCATGCTGTGTATCTTTGCCAAGCCTTGCAAAGACTTAGACAAGAGAAGCTGTTTATCAAGTTTAAGAAGTGTGAATTCTGGTTGAGTGAAGTTACTTTTTTGGGTCATGTCGTATCTACCAAAGGAATATCAGTGGATCAAGGCAAGGTTAAAGCCGTACTCAACTGGAAAGCTCCGAAGACTGTTACAGAAGCTAGAAGCTTTCTTGGATTGCTAGGATACTGCAGAAGATTTATTGCTGACTTCTCCAGAATAGCCATTCCTCTAACACAGCTCATAAAGAAGGAAACAAAGTTCGTATGGTCAAAGAAATGTGAAGCAGCATTCCAGTTACTGAAAGAGAAGTTCATTTTTGCTCCAATATTGACTATCCCATCTAGATTTGAAGGTCCGGTAGTGTATACTGATGCATCCAAATTAGGACTTGGTTGCATCCTCATGCAAGAAGGTAAGGTAATCACCTATGCCTCCAGACAACTGAAGGAGCATAAGAAGAACTACCCAACTCATGATCTTAAGTTAGCCGCTGTAGTATTCGCGCTCAAGACATGGAGACACTACCTGTATGGAGAAAAGTTTCAGATAATGTCCGACTACAAGAGCCTTACCTATTTATTTAAACAGAAGGAACTCAACCTGAGATAAAGAAGATGGTTAGAGTTACTGAAGGATTATGATTGTGATATCCAATATCACCCAGGAAAGACTAACGTAGTAGTCGATACCCTTAGTAGAAAAGCCATAAGCAAAGATGAAGCTAAGGCTAGCGACTATGTTCTGTCTGAATCTCAATTCATTCCTCCACCCGTAGCTGAAGACCCATTACTAGTGCTTTACTAGAAGAGTTGATTGAAGCCACTACTACCACTCTAGGTGACCTTCAAATATAATCGACACTGTTGCAAGAGATAGAAGAAGCAATAATATTGGACCATCACCTTGGTGCACTGAAGAGTAAGCTCGAGAATGGAAAGCAAGACCCTGATTTCATTTTGAATAATGGAGTTATCTACTATTATGCGTGCCAAAATATATAGAAGACATAAAGGAGAAGATTCTGATTAAAGCCCATATATCCTTTATGTATAAGAATATATTTTATCAGAATCTTCTCCTTTATGTCTTCTATAGATTTTGGGTCTATGCATCCTAGAAGTATAAAGATGTACCATGACTTGAAGAAGGAATTCTGGTGGAGAGGTTTGAAAGTAAACAAAAACATTTAATGTAGACAAATGCATCTAAATGATATCATATCCCATACTATGTATCATCTTATCTGTTACAGATCAATTGTTCTCCACCAAAATACTTACTACAATATCATTATACACATACCCAAATCCAAAAGAGTAAATCAATTATATTATTCTTGATAGACCTCATAATATATCAACAAAAAGAATCATAATAGTCAAGAGTATATCAGGGAAGGGAGAAAGTAAGGGGATGGCTACGTAATGCATAGACGCAGTCGCTGTAGGTGCATCCCTCGCCGTGCTCTCCACCAGCATCATCAAGGCCAGTAGTCACACAAGCCAAGGGGGACTCCATGAAATCAGTAATAGATAAGTCACCTGCAGAAGTGATCTAGAAAACAGTATCGATACAAGGGTGAGCTTACATCCCAGCTCAGTGAGAAATCTAGTATCACATGCTATGCACATACAACATCTAATGATATGAAATGTAATTTATTTTATATTAGGTCTCAGGTTTGTGTTTCTACATCATGAGCAAAGGTAGAAGCTGGATAAATGACCCCAGGATACTAAAAGACTTTTACAGGTAAACTCCCCCCTTGGGGACACCCATTCTTAAAGTGGTCGTCACCTCCCACCATAGACCTCACATACGCTAGCTGCCGTACACTCATACATCACTGACTCTCCCTAGGGTTGCCCAACCTTCAAGAGTGCAAAGCTATGCTAGTATCTTGACCCCTACTGGAGGGGTGTTGGAAACAAGGAATGACACCACCTATGTCTATTATGTTCATTCATTTCACTTTGGCTGTCAGCAAGTAGAAGTCTCCAGATCCCCACTCCCATGGTTCACCGTGCCCCCACTAACATGTCGACATAATCATCACGCTATCCACCATCAGAGAACCCCGGCCCTACTCCCATGGATCCGTGTCTACCACTAGCATGTTTACATTCCAATGTGATCCATGTACTCGTACTCTCATGTGTCACACGAACCACCATACATGGTTGCAATCAATTCATGGTCACATCACTCAAGGCATCATACATGGTCGCATCAATTCATAAATAAAACTATACTCTCTCCCATGGATCACCATGCTCCCCCTAGAGCTCCATCCCATGGATCACCGTGCTCCCCCTAGAGCCTAGCATCAACAATGTAGCTCGTGTATTGTATTCGCATACTCCACATGTCCATCATACCCAAATAATCATCCAAACATTCATAGTTATCATATTGCAAATGCATGCTCATACAACATTCATGATAAGAATATAATTAAATAACAACCTAAGCATGTTACTAGGAATGTAGACATGTTATTAAGATGTCCTATGTCTACGGACTAGACCCCTCACCTGATTACACAAAGAGTGCAGCAGTATCCGAAGCCAAACAGGAGGCTTTAATGATCACCTTTGTTTAATACCTAATTAAGCATGTAAGGTTTCATTAGGTTTGTTTCATAGCTTTTAACCGGCATAGACAAGTATTAGAGTCCATGCATGGGTCCCATGGAAGGCTGGGAACCAAAAGGATGGTCTTCCTATTCATTATTAGGATAAATAGGCAAGATAGACTAAATCGGCAGATGGAATCGGTAGAGGATTCCACCGGTATATGAGACCAATTGACACTTAGAATATTTTCCACGTACATGGCAACGAAAGAATGAGTGGATGCTCGACCATCAAGTTGATCATTTGTTTCATATGTTGTTAATAACTCTGAGATTCTAGAAGGTTTGTTGGAAGCATTATCATTCATCTAGCGCTGGCTCTGCTTAACTATTAAGCCTAACCGAAAAATCCGAACCAAACGGATCCATTGGTAACCGGTAGAACGGTTGGGCTATTTTGGAGGTACATGCCTCCGGTTCAAGACTTCGGTTAGTTCATTATCAATTAGCCAAGGCCTTTGCCTTGGTAGTATTATGGTCTAGGTTAACCAGAAGAACGATCATGATTGTTCTGCCTGTATGTGGCTCTGATACAGAACCAGAAGCTAGGTTACGAATGAAGCTTTGTTTCCAAGCTTGGGAAACTTGCTCCCCAACTTGGCACTTACATTTTAACTGGTGGGAAGCTCATTCCCACCACTTTTAGGCATAATGGGAGCCATTTATGGCTCAAATAGCTCCCTTAGTGGAGTTGGTAAACAAACCCTAGGTTTTCTAGGTTATAAATGAGATCTCCGTTAATAGAGCTCTAACCACCAAGCATTTTTGCATTTATTTCCCCAAGGAAGAGAGGAAGGAAGGTAAACCTACCTCATTAACTCCTTAAGGACTGGGGTGGGGGGGCAGGAAACCAAACCTAGGTTTTATAAACATTAATGGGGGTCACCGTTTGTAAGACCCGTGTCAATCTAACCCGGTCTTACCACCTTGAACCAGGTTTACCCATCATGGTCGAGTCAAATGGACCGAGGGCGTGAAGGAGATCGAGATCCCAGGTATCAAATCGACCCAAAAATACTTAAAATAGGGGAAGGGTCACATACCCCGCTAAGCAGGGTCGGACCTCCCAAAACAGAAAGTCAGACCCTCAGTTTTGAAGGGAGGGTCGGACAGCTTAAGACCCTAGGGTCGACGGGATCATCGACCCTCCCATCGACCCTCGGATTCTGCCGAATATGGAAATTAGGAAATTTCTATATTTTTCGATTGGGATTATTTCCTAATCTCAGAGGGACTTATTTAGGATGTTCCTACTCTATTTAAAGGACGTTCCTAAGCCACTTTCATTCCTTTCACAACCCTAATCGAATTGAGAGAAAGAGAGGAGAAGGAAAAGAGGAAGAAGAAAGTAAAGGAAGAGAACTTAGCAAAAAGGAGAAGAGTTTGAGAGAAAAAGTTATCTTCTCAGGTATGGATACTAATTCCATGAGTTTCTACAGACCTTAGGTTAGTTATTGTTGAGAGTGTGATCTCGGAGAAACCCAAACCATCAATCTATGGTTAGGTTTTCATGAAAAACCATAGGAAGGAGCATGAAAGCTATCTAGGTGGGTTATACATGGTTTCAGACCATGGAATGAATGTAGAATGGAATGTAGGAGCAAGCCATAGGATTCCAAACATGAAGAATGGATTAAAAGAGGGAATTGGACCAAAGTGCACCGAGGGTCGCACCGAGGGTCGATGACCATCCGACCCTAGGTGTTCCTGACCATCGACCCTCAGTGTTCGGGAAGTTCAGAGTTAAGGGAGGGTCGCACCCAGGGTCGATCCTGACTCAGACCCTACCTCCGACCCTCAATTAACAGCATGGTTTTTAAATTCCAAATAAATTCTAATTAAATTCTATCGACGTTGTTAGGGCTTCTAGCAATACAATAACATTGTAAAGGTGATTCTAAAGCTTGGAAAAGTATCTATTAACAAGCTAAGGTGAGGAACCAGAACCCCAAATTAAATTGGTTAATAACAAACTGTTTTCTTTTTCTTGAGTCCTATGCCATGTTTAATTCTATGAGAATATGTTTGTAATGTGCATACAGCATGCCATCCAATATATCTATTACTTGTTCATGCATATTTACTTTATGGTTTATAACATGATGTTGATGATGATGATAGGAATAGGCATGTGCTTGTATGTGTGTGGTTGATGTATTTGATGCGAGCGGGTATCAGTGGAGGTGTGATGAGAACGTCAATAAACGTTAACCTTTGGCGGGTCTCAGCACTTTAGCTCTATCTCTAACTCAAGTATTGTGCATTAGCATCGTCGTATCGCCATTACTTTAGCAGAACTATTATGTCATAGAGTATCAGGGGAGGTGGTCTCGGTCCTTGTAGTCTCTGACTCTACCGGGGGGCCTTAGCTCTATCTCTATGGACATTCTGAGGGATGCTGGGGTGAGGCCTTGGATACACTTTTTGGCATTAGGATTGGTTAGTTGCGAGCCCAGTTTGCAGCCCTCGCTAACAAGGGCTTACGTGTTGGTATGGCACTATATAGCATTAAACGTAACCTTTGTTATATAATGTTCATGATTGGGTGCATGTGAGTTGACGATAAACGTGATCTTCGGGTAACGTCACACACTCGTGTATAGAGGCGGGGTCAATAAACGCGACCTTTGGCTACCTAAACCTTTCTATTACATACTGCAAACTTATATACCAGACCAAAGATATAAATTAACTTTTTGCATGCATATGTATTGTTGCATTGTTTTGGCTACTCACTGAGCCGTGATGTGTGCTCACCCCTCGACATCGAATATTTTTAGTTGATGATGCAGGTTATACCGTTGAAGATTATCTGAATGCGTCTGCATACAGGAACGTAGCGGCGATGGAAGCTGAAGCTGAAGCGGATACACACGACTCCTCTTGCGAGTGCAACTCGTGTGTATTTGATTAGATATTTTATAGGTTTCTTTATTGGATTTATTAAGACATGTATTTGATAATTAATTATGTCTTAGTTGAAAATAGAATAATTTGCTATTAAATTATTAATATCATTTAGTTTCTCAGTTCATGTTATTATAAGACTTCCGCTATTGTGTATTTGCTCTGATTATGATTGTGGATGTGCGTGAGTTTGGATAACGCGGGAATAGCCTACTCGAGATCTTGGTTGAACCATTGGTTTATTAGCGGTTCATCACATCATTCTGAATAGTGCAGAAATGGGGTGTGACACCGTTAATGGTAATCTACTACCATGGTTGCTAGCCATTACATAAGGGAGAAGGAGGAAGTTCTTGCACTTACCTCCAAAGAGATGGCTAGGGCTTGGAGCTTAGTCTTTAAACTTTTTCCTTTTCCTCTATCTTCTCTCAAGTCCGATGGTTTCAGTAAAGAGAGAAATGAGGGCTTAGTCCCATTTTATAGGAAATCGGGGAGAGAGAAAGGGCCTACTCGAGTTTAATCGGACGAACTCAATCGGATGTACATTACACCAGTGCGTTCTGTTGGTTGGGCTAAAATATAGTTTCTTGGCCAACTGTTTGGCCCAAATCTTTTAGGATGCATGCATACTTTTCCCAAGGTATATTATGACACCTTATACTATCAAGTATACATAGTGAAGACTCACCTAAGGATCAAATATCACCATAGGGTCCACATCAGATGCTCCGCTAGCCAAAGTGTTGAGACCTGGCACAAGAGGATTCTGGGTTAGTAAGAGATTCCAGGTGTGGGTCTCATAATCCCTAAATTTATAAGAATTTTTCCTCCAAAATTAAGGCATACTTGAGTCTCTAAATAAATGCAGATACTTCTCCCGCATTGCATCTTCACTTTCCCAAGTGGCTTCTTTAATAGCATAACTGTGCCAATAAACCTTTACATAGGGAATGGAACAATTCCACAGCTGTTGTACTTTTTGATCCAAAATTGCCACCGGCTATACGGTGCAAGATAGGTCTCTGTCCATCTGAGGGACTTCCACACTCAAGATATGGGATGGATCATGAACATATTTCTTCCGAAGTGAAATGTGAAATATGTCATGAACTTCTGATAGCGCGGGAGGCAAGGCTAATTGATATGCCACTTTACTGCTTCTCCTCAAAATTTTATATGGACCAATATATCTGGGACTCAGCTTTCCTTTCTTGCTAAAGCATCGAATACCGCGATGGAGTGACACTTTGAGGAAAACCTTGTCACCAACCTGAAACTCCAAGTCTTTATGCCACCGATCAGTGTACCTCTTTTGTCTGCTTTGAGTTACCTTGATTCTCTTCCTAATTAGATCTACTTGATCACAAGTGTGTTATATAATATCAGGCCCCAATATTCTTCGCTCACCTACCTCATTCCAATATAACAGAGTCCTGCATCACCTACCACACAATACCTCATATGGAGCAGTGCCAAGGGTAGCCTGGAAACTGTTGTTGTAGGAAAAATCTATTAAAGATAAATACTTGTCCTATTGCCTTTAAAATCTAACGTACATGCTCAGAGCATATCCTCCAGATTTTATACTGTACGCTTAGATTGTCCATCGATCTTTGGATGGAACACAGTACTGAATTTCAATTGTGTACCCATGGCTTTCTATAGACTGTCCCAAAGCTTGGACGTAAACCTCGAATCCCTATCTGGCACAATGCTCGCCGACACACCATGTAACCTCACAATGTTGTCAACATATAACTTGACCAACCTGCCCTAGTATATATTGGCCTAACAGCTACGAAACGGGCTACCTTTGTGAGACGATTGATGATTAATGATTACCCACACTGCATCTACATTGTTCAACGTTACGGGTAATCTTATCATGAAATCCATGGCGATATGATCCCACTTCCATTCTAGGATTGGTAATGGCTGAAGAAACCCAGCTGGTCTTTGTCTATCTGCCTTCACTTACTGACAAGTAAGACACTTTTATACACAAGCTGCCACATCAGCTTTCATACCTTTCCACCAATAGGACTTCTTCAAATCTTGATACATCATGGTACTACTAGGATGTACTGAAAAAAGAGAGGAATGAGCTTCAATCGTAAGGGTCTCCTTAAGTAACTGGGCAGACTCTGGCACACATGCCCTCCCTCTGTATCTTATTAACCCCATGCTATCCACAGAGAAGTCTGGGTCTTACTTTCCTTTCTCAAGGTCATGCTTGAGAGTCTTCAGATGAATATCCTTGTCACTAACATCTTTGATCTCATCAAGCAGGGTAGGCTGAATAGTCAATGTATCGAGCAGCACTACTGTCGCCTCAACGCATTCTGACACAATAGTATCAGTAGTAGAGGCTTCAATCTCTGGAGGAGGTTCAAGGACCAATGTATGGGCCATACTGCGTGTAAGACCCGTGTCAATCTAACCCGGTCTTACCACCTTGAACCAGGTTTACCCATCATAGTCAAGTCAAATGGACCAAGGGCATGAAGGAGATCGAGATCCCAGGTATGAAATCGACCCAAAAACACTTAATTCTAGGGAAGGGTCGCACACCCAGCTAAGCAGGGTCGGACCTCCCAAACCAGAAAGATCGACCCTCAGTTTTTGAGGGAGGGTCGGACAGCTTAAGACCCTAGGGTCGACGGGATCATCGACCCTCCTATCGACCCTCGGTTTCTGACGAAAACTGAAATTAGAAAATTTCTTAATTTTCGGTTGGGATTCTTTCCAAATCTCAATGGGATTATTATAGGACATTCCTAGTCTATTTAAAGGACGTCCCTAAGCCACATTCACTCCTTTCACAACCCTAATTGAATTGAGAGAAAGAGAGAAGAAGGAAAAGAGGAAGAAAGGAGGTTAGGAAGAAGGCTTAGCAAAAAGGAGAAGAAATTGTAGAGGAAAGTAGTCTTCTCAGGTATGGATACTAATTCCATGAGTTTCTACAGACCTTAGGTTAGATATGATTGAGTGTAGGATTTCGAAGAAACCCAAACCATCTGTCCATGGTTAGGTTTTCATGGAAAACCATGGGAGGATGCACGAAAGCTATCTAGATGAATCATACATGGTTCTAGACCATGGAATGAATGTTGAGTGAGTGTAGGAAGCAAGCCATAGGACCCCAAACATGAAGAATGGATTAAAAGTGGAAATTAAACCAGAGTGCACCGAGGGTCGCACCGAGGGTCGATAGACCATCCGACCCTAGGTGTTTCTGACCATCGACCCTCAGCATTCGGGAAGTTCAGAATGCTGGGAGGGTCGATAGACCCATCGACCCTAGCATCGATCCTCAGTTGACAGAATGGTTTTTAAATTCTGAATTAATTTTAATTAAATTCTATCGACTTTGTTAGGTTTGCTAGCAATATAATAACATTATAAAGGTGATTTTAAAGCTTGAAAAAATATCTATTAGCAAGCCAAGGTGAGGAACCTTAACCCCAAACTAAATTGGTTAATAATAAACTGTTTTTCTTTTATTGAGTCCTATGCCATGTTTGATTCTATGCGAATATGAATGTAATGTGCATACAGCATGCCATCTAATATTTCTATTACTTGTTCATGCATATTTACTTTACTGTTTATAACATGATGATGATGATGATGATAGGAATAGGCATGTGCTTGTATGTGTGTGGTTGGTGTGCTTGATGCGAGAGAGTATTAGGGGAGGTGTGATGAGAACGTCAATAAACGTTAATCTTTGGCGGGTCTCAGCACTTTAGCTCTCTCTCTAACTCAAGTCTTGTGCATTGACATCGTCGTATCGCCATTACCTTAGCGGAACTATTATGTCGTAGAGTATCAGGGGAGGTGGTCTCGGTCCTTGTAGTCTCTGACTCTACCGGGGGGCCTTAGCTCCATCTCTATGGATGTTCTGAGGGATGCTGGAGTGAGGCCTTGGATACATTGTTTGGCATTAGGATTGGTTAGCGGCGAGCCCAGTTTGCAAGCCCTCGCTAACAGGGGCTTACGTGTTGGTATAGCATTATATAGCAATAAACGTTAACCTTTGTTGTATAATGTTATGGTAGGGTGGATGGGGACGACAATAAACGTTAACCTTCAGGCGGGCTTCCACACCCTGTGTATAGAGGCGGTATCAATAAACATTAACCTTTGATCACCCAACCTTTCTATTGCACATTGCAAACTATAAACCAAGACCAAAGATATGAATTGACTTTTTGCATGCATATGTAATGTTGCATTGTTTTGGCTACTCACTGAGCCGTGTTGTGTGCTCACCCCTCGACGTCGAATATTTTTAGTTGATGATGCAGGTTATACAGTGGAAGATTATATGAATGCGTCGGCGTATGGAAACGTTGCAGCTATGGAAGTTGGAGCTGAAGACGATACACACGACTCCTCTTGCGAGTGCAACTCGTGTGTATTCGATTAGATATTTTTTTGTAGTTTCTTTATTGGATTTATAAGACATGTATTTGGTATTTAAATATTTATGTCTCGGTTAATCACAGAATAATTTGCTATTATTTATGGTTATCAACTTAGTTCTCAGTTCATACTATTTATAAATTTTCCGCTATTGTGTATTACTCTGATTATGATTGTGGATGCGTGTAAAGTTTGGATAACGCGGGGATAGCCTATTAGAGATCCTGGTTGAGCCGTTGTTTATTTAGTGGTTCATCACACCATTCTGAACAGTGTGGAATTGGGGTGTGACAACTTGGTATCAGAGCGTCTCAGGCCTTGTCCGCCGAACTGACACACATCCCAGACCATTGGGAATTGAGATAGGATAAATTAAAAGCTTTAATACAAACACACTGTAAGCACAAGTGATGATTGAAACCGAATTAAAAAGAGAATAATGCATCTATTAAAGGGGAAACCAGTTACATACAAGGAGTGAGAGAAACAAAACCTATATACATCACTAAAGCAGAGTACCGTCCATAACCCGGGAAGTTACTCTGTAGTACAAGAAAAGTAAAGTACAATCAGGAAGCTGGAGGCGAAGGTGGAGGCGGTGCCTCACGATCTCTGTCGTAGTCCTCAGCATAGACTCTAGTCAACCAGGCTATCTGAGTCTGGGTCGTCTGTAGACTAGCTGTGAGATCGGCTACTCTCCTGTCAGTCGCACGCTGGATCTCCATGAGCTCACCTATCCGCGCGTCAGAGGTGTGCTGAGCAGCCAACAGCTCATCCACTCTCATGCGCTGAGCATCTAGCAAATCCTCCATCCTCAGGTCCGATCTGCGCTGAGTCTCTCTGATCTCGCGCAACATCTCCATCATATCAGAAGGTGGGCGTGAAGGACCAGCATCATGAGAAGGACTGGCCTCGGGTACCGAAGCCGCCGCAGTAGAAGTACCAACTCCATCCGCCTGTGTGGGTGATGGCGGGGGTATCGCGTCGACATCCATATACATACGATCATCATCGTCGACCGGATCTCCCCGAGCCCTAGCAGCAGCCGCAACATCAGTCACCTCGACCCGAGTGTGAGGGCGCACCATCGCGTTCCTCTCCTCATCGCTAACCTCCGCATCTCGCAGCCCCATCTTGCAGATAGCCTCCCAATCTAGAGGCGACGAGAAGGTCTTCTCCTGGATCTTCTCATCAACCAGATCCACCCCCAAACGGGTCAGTAGCACTGTAATCATGCGTCCATAGGGTAGATTACCCCTATGACCGGACAATGTGGCACCGATCATCGTCCGCATGATGATGTAAGGAAGGCGGACCCGTTGTCGAGTGCATATGCCGTAGATCAAGAACTGGGTCAGCTGAGACACCCTCTCATAGTGCCCACTCTGTGGAATCAGATTATGCTGTATAATCTTGCAGAAGACTCGTGGAGATGGACGCAAGTAGCAAGCTCTCATCTGCCATCTATCGGGACGAAGCAACTGATTGTCGATCTCTTCTCTCATCTCCATCTCAACAAACTGTGGCTCTCCCGGCGCATAGTACACCATAGGGCCATCGAAGGGAATGCCCAACAGATCGGCCAGCTGCCGATAGTTAAAAGAAATGTGCACCCCCTTGACGTAGCTAGTGATGCGCATCTCCTGACCCCGCTCGACATCATTGCAATCCCCCACCACCTGGAGATTACAATAGAACTGGCGCACCAAGTTTGGACATGTGCACGCGTCGTATGTGATGACAGGGAGCCACCCCATGTCGCCAAAAGCTCTCTCGACGTTGAACAAGGCTAGATCAGCCAGGTTCACCATACGACCCCCTTCCACTTTCTTGCCTGTGTAGTAGGCATACTGTGCCTCGGCCTCATTTGAACGGAAACGGAGAGGATCATGCAATCTTGGCACTTTAGTACGGGCCATAGTACCTGCAAAAAAAATAAGAAAGAGAAAATAAACCAGGAGTTAGTAGGATAAAATCCAAAATTGGATTTAATAACTACTTAAGTTAACAATAAAGTCCCATTTTTCACCATACAAGTGGGCGTAAGAACTTACGTAAGTTAAAACATATCCTACAATCTACAGGCAGTAGAAAATTTTAATGGATAAGGTCTAATTTGGAGAAATTCAAGAAAAACCAAAAATGTCGAGAAATTAGGGCAAAAAGAGAAAAATTCAAGTTCTCGATGACCAACCGATGAAACTCAAAAAAATTTGAGGGCTTCAATTCCTCAAGACCCCAATAACAAAAGCCCCCAATAAAAATCAAAATTTTACGGTTGGAAAAAGTTTAATTTGAAAAATACAAGTTAAAGGAGCAAAAACCTAGAAATAAAAACCTAAAAACAGGTAAAGTTTGGAAAGTATACCTGTAGGGGTGATGTGGATGTCGAAATTCGGACTAGGAACGATCCACAATAGCGAAGTAGCACTGTAGCAACTCGGAGAGTAGAAACGAGTCGAAACGGAGGGGGAATAGTGAGAAATGACCCAAAATCGGATCTTAAAAATCTGATTTTTAGTCCGAGGGTCAGACAATTTGACTGACACCATCGACCCTCGGATCGACCCTCCAATCGACCCTCGACTCTCGGGAATCTGACAAAAATTCAAGGGTCGGATTGAGGGTCGGACACCCATCGACCATCGCATCGACCCTCAGCTCTCGGGAAGAACAGGTCATTCCCAGGGTTGGATACCAAGGGTCGGACATACCATCGACCCTCACTATCGACCCTACATAGAAAAGACAGTATTTTTTTTCAGAATGAATTGAGGATTCAAATTTTATATCGGTTAGCGTGCCTACATGAAGTATAAATGATTTCTCACTGATTTTGATTATTTTCAGGCACCACCCATCTCAGAAAGAAAATATGTCTGGACGTAGAGTGACCCGACAGACCCGAAGCACAGTCCCACCACCACCACCCGTGGATGAGACTAGTCAAGAGAACAATTATGCACAGGGTAATCCCGAGCCGAAAAGCCCTACGAATTTGCCACCACCACCACCTGAGCTAACAACAGTGGTGATGAATCTGGCTCAACAGCTACAACAAATGCAACATGCACAAGCTCAAATGCAGGTTGCAATGGGAGTTATGTTTCAAGCCACTCAGGCTACAGCCATACACACTGGGCAAGCTAGTGCAGCACCAGTGGGTAACCACCCAGCCCCTCAGACACCTCAACAATCGGCTGCACCAGTTCCTGTGCAAGCCCCAGAAGCAGCCCAAGGGAACTATCAGTATCCACCCCCTATGTTCGGGTTATATCAAAATCAACTGGATCACTCTCGGCTAGTAGAGAGATTTTTGAAAATGAAACCGAGAGAGTTCAACGGTAAACCGTCTGATCCACTATGGCCAGCACATTGGGTAGACGAGATGGAAAGGAACTTCCTCATGATGAATATCACCGGGAAAGAGAAAGTACTATGCGCCACCTTCATGCTCAATGGCGACGCACACCATTGGTGGAAATCTACAAAGACATACTTATTGACCAAGCACGCCCTACTGACATGGGCTATATATAAAGAAGCATTCTTCGAGAAGTATTTCCCAAGAAGCTTCAGAGATTCAATGGAAAAGGAATTTCTGAGTCTGTACCAAGGGCAAATGTCCGTAGACTCATATCAACAACGTTACAAAGAACTATTTTTCTTCGCACCGGCTAGCATGCAAGAAGAAGATACAAAAACCCGTAGATTCGTCGCGGGATCGAGAGGAAGTATCGGGGAACATGTTCGGGATTAGAGAAGAACATATACAACGAAGCTGTTCAGATTGCTCGAGTGATTGAATCGAGCCGAAGGAGAGCTATTTCTCCCGAGAGCGGAGGAATTAAGAGACCAGCCGGAAACTCCTATAACGGAGGCAACAACGGGACGTATAAGCCTTTCCGTCCTCGGAATTTTAATGCTGCAACCAAGACTATCCCCGCAGCTCAACCTCAGCCAAAGCCAAATTCCGAAGCCCCGAAGTGCTATAATCGCTACCAACCGGGGCATATGGCAAGAGAGTGCCCAAAACCCAAAAAGCTGTTACATCAAGGACGGGTATATGCTGTTACATCAGAGGATGCAGCCGCATCGCCCGATGTGGTCACAGGTATCGTACCTATCAATGGCGTACCCGCCAGAGTACTCTTTGATTCAAGAGCTACTCATTCATTTATATCTGTGTCGTTTGGAAAGAAGACCAATTTGCCCATCAAAACTTTAGACTACAAATTACTCGTACGGTCACTGATGGGATTAGAAGTGGAATTAGAGAAAGGTTATGGACCATGTCAAGTTCTCATTGGAGAGAAAACCTTGGATGCAACTTTAATACAACTTGAGATGGCAGACTTTGATGTCATCTTAGGAATGGACTGGTTAGCTCGGCATTCTGCAAATCTGTTATGCGCCGAGAAGAAGCTAACGTTCAAAGATAAAGAAGGAGCAGAATTCAGTTTCTCGGGAACCAAACTTCCCAGGAGACGCAAGCTCATACTTTCCACATTAAAGGCTAAGAAGTGCCTTGAGAAATGAGCGGTCGGATATCTAGTATCAGTGGTCGACCTAACCAAGGACGTGCCACAAATGGAAGATATTGATGTAGTGCGGGACTTTCTTGATGTATTTCCAGAGGAACTACCCGGATTACCACCGGACCGAGCCACGGAGTTTGTAATAGATCTTATACCTGGAGCCGCACCAGTATCAAAAGCACCGTATAGAATGGCTCCTACTGAACTGAAGGAATTAAAAGTGCAACTACAAGAACTGCTGGATAAGGGTTATATTAGACCCAGTATATCTCCATGGGGAGCACCAGTGTTGTTCGTAAAGAAGAAAGATGGTAGCGTTCGGTTATGTATCGACTATAGAGAGTTGAATAAGCTGACAATCAAGAATCGATATCCACTACCCAGGATCGATGACTTGTTTGATCAGTTACAAGGAGCGAAGGTATTTTCAAAGATCGATCTTCGATCAGGCTATCATCAATTGAAAATTAAGGAAGGTGACATTCCGAAGACAGCTTTCAGGACAAGATACGGACATTATGAATTCTTAGTGATGTCTTTCGGACTAACTAATGCACCGGCAACGTTCATGGAACTTATGAACCTGAACCGAGTTTTCCACGATATGTTGGATACGTCGGTGATAGTATTTATTGATGACATATTGGTATACTCCAAGGACAAGGAAACCCATGTCAAGAACCTAAACGCAGCCCTACAGTGTTTGAGGAAAGAGAAGTTATACGCCAAATTTTCTAAGTGTGAGTTTTGGCTAAGCGAAGTTGCATTTTTAGGCTATGTAGTATCCGCGGAAGGAATCAAAGTGGACCCCAGTAAGATCGAAGCTATTGTGAAGTGGGAAGCACCAAAGAGCGTCTCAGAAATTAGAAGTTTTCTGGGTCTAGATGGATATTATCGGAGATTCATAGAAGACTATTCTCGGATTGCCGTACCTCTCACCAGTTTGACCAAGAAAGGAGAAAAGTTTGTATGGACGGATAAGTGTGAAAAGAGCTTTCAAACACTGAAGACCAGATTGATATCTGCTCCAATTTTAACCATTCCTGTTCCAGGACAGACATTTACTTTATACACTAATGCATCGGGATTGGGATTAGGATGTGTGCTTATGCAAGGAGAACAAGTAGTTGCGTATGCATCGAGACAGTTGAAGGTACATGAGAAGAACTACCCCACTCACGATTTGGAATTAGCGGTAGTAGTACATGCTGTCAAGATATGGAGACACTACCTATACGGAGAGAAGTTTCAGATTAAGTCGGACCATAAAAGTCTTACTTATCTATTTAATCAGAAGGAGTTAAATATGAGACAAAGAAGATGGCTGGAATTATTGAAAGACTATGATTGTGATATCCAGTATCATCCGGGAAAAGCGAACGTAGTAGCGGATGCATTGAGTAGAAAAGAAATGAAAAAATCTCAAGGAGAAACCAGCACGACTGCAGCAATGTATACCAATGGAATGGTGTTTAATCACGGCAACGAGCAGTATGTGATAGATACACCGGATGGATCAACCAACGAAGGGTTCATTCATCGGTTTTCAAATATGTTCGCAGCATTGAAGATTATACCGGATATAGTGGACGAAGTGAAGACAGCTATCAAAGCAGATCCTTATCTGAGAACAGTACAAGAAGATATTGAGAAAGGTAGGACTAACCCTGAGTTCACCTTGGATGACGAGAAGGTACTGAAATACAAAGGAAGAATATGTGTACCCGAAACAGAAAGTGTAGACATTAGACACCGACTCATGAAAGAAGCCCATACCACCATCTACTCGGTACATCCTGGAAGTACAAAAATGTATCATGATCTAAAGAAACTGTATTGGTGGAGGGGAATGAAGGCAGATGTAGCCAAGTTCGTGTCTCAATGCCTAAATTGTCAGAAGGTAAAGGCGGAACGACAAAGACCCACAGGACTGTTACAACCATTACCGGAACCAGCTTGGAAATGGGACTGCATCACGATGGACTTCGTCACAGGATTACCATTGACTCCTCGAGTAGTTGACGCAGTTTGGGTGATTGTAGACCGTCTGACTAAGACAGCTCGCTTCGTATCGATACGACCCCAATATACACTCGAAAGGTTAGCAAAGCTGTATGTGGATAATATTGTTCGGTTACATGGCGTACCAGAAAGCATTGTGTTCGATAGAGACCCATGATTTACTTCCAAATTTTGGGAAGGACTGCAAAAGGCTATGGGTACAACATTGAAGTTCAGTACTGCATTCCACCCATAGACTGACGGACAGTCGGAGCATACAATTCAGATTTTAGAAGATATGCTACGAGCATGTGTGATTGATTTTAAGGGATCATGGGACGAGAAGTTACCATTGATCAAGTTCGCTTACAATAACAGCTATCAGGCTACTATACAGATGTCACCTTATGAAGCACTGTATGGTAGGAAGTGTCGAACTCCCTTGTTTTGGAATGAAGTTGGAGAACGTAGTATCGTTGGACCAGAATTTGTTGAAGAGACTTGTCGAGTGGTCGACATCATCAAGGAAAGATTAAGAGTAGCTCAGAACCATCAGAAGCAATACGCAGATACTCGACGAAGAGATCTAGAGTTCGCCGTAGGTGAAAAGGTATTCTTGAAAGTATCGCCTATGCGAGGATTGAAGAGGTTCGGACAGAAAGGAAAACTAAGTCCAAGATATGTCAGACCATATGAGATTCTGGCTAAGCGTGGAAAAGTAGCTTATCAGTTAGCATTACCACCATCTATGTCAAGTGTGCATGACGTATTTCACATATCCTTATTGAAGAAGTATGTCAAAGACCCAACACATGTGTTGACAGTAGATTTGCCGGAACTGACTGATGATTTGACATTTGAAGTAATACCAACAGAAATCACTAGTCGAAAAGTTCAACGTCTACGCAACAGAGATATCTACTATGTTAAGGTCACGTGGAAAAGTAGAGACATGGAAGAGATTACATGGGAAGAAGAAAATGCTATGAGGAAGCAATAACCTAACTTGTTTGACTCAGAAGGTACGTACAATTTCGAGGACAAAATTTTTATAAGATGGGGGGAGTTGTAAGACCCGTGTCAATCTTACCCGGTCTTACCACCTTGAACCAGGTTTACCCATCATGGTCGAGTCAAATGGACCAAGGGCATGAAGGAGATCGAGATCCCAGGTATGAAATCGACCCAAAAACACTTAATTCTAGGGAAGGGTCGCACACCCAGCTAAGCAGGGTCGGACCTCCCAAACCAGAAAGATTGACCCTCATATAGGGCATTCCTAGTCTATTTAAAGGACGTCCCTAAGCCACATTCACTCCTTTCACAACCCTAATTGAATTGAGAGAAAGAGAGAAGAAGGAAAAGAGGAAGAAAGGAGGCAAGGAAAGAAGGCTTAGCAAAAAGGAGAAGAAATTGCAGAGGAAAGTAATCTTCTCAGGTATGGATACTAATTCCATGAGTTTCTACAGACCTTAGGTTAGATATGATTGAGTGTAGGATTTTGGAGAAACCCAAACCATCCGTCCATGGTTAGGTTTTCATAGAAAACCATGGGAGGATGCACGAAAGCTATCTAGATGAATCATACATGGTTCTAGACCATGGAATGAATGTTGAGTGAGTGTAGGAAGCAAGCCATAGGACCCCAAACACGAAGAATGGATTAAAAGTGGAAATTGGACCAGAGTGCACCGAGGGTCGCACCGAGGGTCGATAGACCATCCGACCCTAGGTGTTTCGACCATCGACCCTCGGCATTCGGGAAGTTCAGAATGCTGGGAGGGTCGAAAGACCCATCGACCCTAGCATCGACCCTCGCATCGACCCTCAGTTGACAGAATGGTTTTTAAATTCTGAATTAATTCTAATTAAATTCTATCGACTTTGTTAGGTTTGCTAGCAATATAATAACATTATAAAGGTGATTTTAAAGCTTGGAAAAGTATCTATTAGCAAGCCAAGGTGAGGAACCTTAACCCCAAACTAAATTGGTTAATAATAAACTATTTTTCTTTTATTGAGTCCTATGCCATGTTTGATTCTATGCGAATATGAATGTAATGTGCATACAGCATGCCATGCAATATTTCTATTACTTGTTCATGCATATTTACTTTACTATTTATAACATGATGATGATGATGATGATAGGAATAGGCATGTGCTTGTATGTGTGTGGTTGGTGTGCTTGATGCGAGAGAGTATCTGGGGAGGTGTGATGAGAACGTCAATAAACGTTAACCTTTGGTGGGTCTCAACACTTTAGCTCTATCTCTAACTCAAGTCTTGTGCATTGACATCGTCGTATCGCCATTACCTTAGCGGAACTATTATGTCATAGAGTATCAGGGGAGGTGGTCTCGGTCCTTGTAGTCTCTGACTCTACCGGGGGGCCTTAGCTCTATCTCTATGGATGTTCTGAGGGATGCTGGGGTGAGGCCTTGGATACATTGTTTGGCATTAGGATTGGTTAGCAGCGAGCCCAGTTTGCAAGCCCTCGATAACAGGGGCTTACGTGTTGGTATAACATTATATAGCAATAAACGTTAACCTTTGTTGTATAATGTTATGGTAGGGTGGATGGGGACGACGATAAACGTTAACCTTCGGGCGGGCTTCCACACCCTGTGTATAGAGGCGGTATCAATAAACGTTAACCTTTGATCACCCAACCTTTCTATTGCACATTGCAAACTATAAACCAAGACCAAAGATATGAATTGACTTTTTGCATGCATATGTAATGTTGCATTGTTTTGGCTGCTCACTGAGCCGTGTTGTATGCTCACCCCTCGACGTCGAATATTTTTAGTTGATGATGCAGGTTATACAGTGGAAGATTATATGAATGCGTCGGCGTATGGAAACGTTGCAGCTATGGAAGTTGGAGCTGAAGACGATACACACGACTCCTCTTGCGAGTGCAACTCGTGTGTATTCGATTAGATATTTTTTTGTAGTTTCTTTATTGGATTTATAAGACATGTATTTGGTATTTAAATATTTATGTCTCGGTTAATCACAGAATAATTTGCTATTATTTATGGTTATCAACTTAGTTCTCAGTTCATACTATTTATAAATTTTCCGCTATTGTGTATTACTTTGATTATGATTGTGGATGAGTGTAAAGTTTGGATAACGCGGGGATAGCCTATTAGAGATCCTGATTGAGCCGTTGTTTATTTAGCGGTTCATCACACCATTCTGAACAGTGTGGAATTGGGGTGTGACACTGCGCCCTTCCTCACATTCTACGAACTCATGGTTTCCAATATAATATGACTAACACCTTTCGACTGAAATAATCGGCCACTACATTGGCCTTGCCAGGGTGATACTTAATGATGCAGTCATAATCCTTTAATAGCTCTAACCACCTTCGCTGTCTCATATTTAGCTCTTTTCAATTGAACAAATGGGTCTGACTCTTGTGATCTGACATTATGTAGAACATCTCCCCAAATAGGTAATGGTGTTATATCTTTAAGGTGAAGATAATTGCTGTAAGTTCTAGATCATGGGTGAGGTAATTCTTCTCATGCATCTTTAATTGTCTCGAAGCGTACGTTACGACATAGTTATCCTGCATGAGTACACAGCCAAGTCCATACTTTGAAGCATCAGTATAGACCACAAATTTGCCCTCATTTTTATATGGAATGGTTAAAAATGGGGCATAGACAAGCTTCTACTTGAGAATTTTAAAACTTTCCTCACATTTATCTGTCTACTCAAAATTCAACCCCTTCTTGGTCAATCTTGTCAATGGGATTGCTATGCGGGAAAAACCCTCGATGAGGCGCCAATAATAGTCGGGTAGTCTGAGGAAACTTCTAACCTCTATTACTGAGGTGGGTGTCTTCCATTCCATGACTGCACCAACCATTTCAGGGTCCACTGTCAATCCTTCAGCAGATATAATATGCCCCAAGAATGCTACTTGCCTCAGCCAAAACTCGCATTTCTTGAATTTGGCATACAACCTTTTCTACCTAAGCTTTTGCAATGCCTAGTGGAGGTACTCAACATGGGCAGTATTATTATGTGAATAGATGAGGATGTCATCGATGAAAATGATGACAAACTTATCTAAGAACTCAAGGAATACCCAGTTCATGAGCTCCATGAACGAGGCTAGAGCGTTTGTCAATCCAAAAGACATGACCAAGAACTCGAAGTGGCCGTACCTTGTCCTGAATGCTGTCTTGGGCACTTCACTCCCTCTAATCTTCAACTGGTGATAGCCCGACTGTAGGTCTATCTATGAAAACACACTTGCCCCCATAGTTGGTCGAACAAATCATTGATTCAGGGCAAGGGATATCGGTTCTTGATTGTCAACTTATTCGAATCTCGATAATTTATACATAAATGGATGTTGCCGTCCTTCTTCTTCATGAATAGCACCAGTGCCCCCTAAGGTGAGATGCTGGGTCTGATGAAACCCTTATCCAGAAGCTCCTGAAGTTGTATCTTAAGTTCCTTTAACTCGATAGGAGCCATACGGTATGAAGCCTTAGAAGTAGGAGCTGCTCCTGGGATTAAGTCGATTACAAATTCCATTTCCCGATCTGGTGGTAAACTAGGCAGCTCTTCAGGGAACACATCGAGGAATTCATTCACAACCGGTATGTCTTCCAATCCCGAGATTAGATAACTTTCACAGCCCTGGTGTATAAGTTTAGAGGCTTGCAACGCTGATAGAAACAACTTGCGACACTTTCTGGTCTTGTCGCCAGTGTAAACAAAGGCTTCTCTAGTGATAGGCTAGAATAAAATCTGGCACTTAGAACATAGGACATTGTCCTAGTGTTTTGCCAACCAATCCATTCTTAAAATTATCTCAAAGTCCTTCATCTCAAGGCAGACGAGGTTGGCTTCCAATACTTTACCCTTTATGACCACTTCACATGGTCCATAATAGTCTTCTAGACTGGGCTTGGACCCCATGGGCATATGTACTATTAGTGCACAAGACATCTTATGTGATGGCATTCCCAAGTAAATGGCGAATGCGGGGGAAATGAACAAATACATAGCCCCAGAATCAAATAATACCCATGCAGGTGTGCCAGATATGAAAATAGTACCTATACATATACATATGAATTACTACATGTCATGCAAGATGGTGCTTTTCTCCAAAATTTAAAATACTTGTGACGACTCTAGGTGAGCCTTCTGCATCATCAACGGATAAGGCAAAGACCTTGCCTTGTCCCAGCAGTGGTGCTTTCTTTGGTTCTCGGCATACCCTAGCAAAGTGGCTAGACTTCCCACAGTTAAAGCAAGTGCCATATGGTATAGAAGAGGCACTTGAAGCTGCAAGCCTTGGTTGAGTAGTCCTGGGTACAAAGGCAAGCTTGTTTTGAGTGGAGGCCAGATTACTATAAGTGGGCCTCACAGTGGATGGAGCAGAAGAAGCGGTCACAGACGAGCTAGGGTAATGAGCTCAAAACTTCTTATTGGGGCGGTTGTCAGTAAAGCTCATGGGCCTCTTTTGGCCTTAATAATTCTGACGATACCCATCCTCAACACTTTTTTCCACTTGCACGGGGTCACTGTACTCTGTCAGTCTCATGGACTCTACTATGACTTGAATGTCACCCATCAATCCTTGAACGAAGTGTCTTAGCTTAGGCTCTTCATCCCTCATAGAAATAGGAGAGAAGTAAAAGAGTTCCTCGAACTTCTGTTGATATGACTCAATAGTATTACACCCTTGCGTGTGATTGAGGTACTTAACCTCCTTCTGGTCTCTAAAGTTCTTGGGGAAAAAGTTCTTGTAGAATGCTTCCTTGAATATCTGCCACGTGATCTCTCTATGGTGCTGCATCAAAGTAGGTTGGATGCCCTTCCACCAATCATAGGGCACCCCATTTAACTGAAATGTTGCACAGAGCAGCTTTTGTGCCTTAGTGCACATAAGGGTCTCCAAGGTCTTCTCTAAAGCTTTTATCCAAATGGCTGGTTGCATCAGATTGGTATCAACCCCAGTGAACTTTAACTGGTGTATCCACTAAAAGTTGTTCATCACTTTTGCCCCATCTAGCTGAGGCTATAACTGGATACCTGCCATGGCAGGGTGAGTGTGAGCTACATGCACTGGTGCCTGATGATGATAAACCGATGGTACTAGGGGCACCTGCTCGTACACATATGGTGTAGGAGGAATTGGAGGTATGCCTTCACCCTGTGCTTGTCCTGGAACTAATGGAGCTAGAGGCACTCCCCATAGAGCAGCCAATAACTCATTAAAGACTGTAGCTGTATTCTTTTGCTGATCTTATAGGTTTCGCACTTGACCACCCATAACTGCCACTATATCTACCGCTATTTGCATTTGGCGCGGTGGTGGTGGATTTACTAGTTGCAGAAGAGGAGATGGTGGTGATGAATTTGAACCACCCTGGCCCACACTACCTTCATCCTCAGCTAGATGAATTGCATTAGTATTTCTCCCTCTAGGCCTTCTATTTAGAGGCATTGCTTACCAATTCTTATAGGTTGATAGGGCAAATCTATAAATGCCCAATGTTAGCATCAACCATAAGTCCAATTAAACCATAGCAATATCTTAAATACTTCATGTTATAGCAGTTATAAACAATGCATCACAAATTTCCACATTTTAAATCCAATTTAAGTTGTTTTCTTGAACTCGGTAGCAGTAACTGGTAGTACGCTCCACCGGTTGGGTGGGAACGGTTAGTAATCCCCCTAATTTATTGGGAAAGCGGATGATCAGCACCGGATGAACTAACTTTCGATTAGTCATCCAGTTTATATCACCTGTAGATAATCTAATTCCAGTAGGTCAAGCGAATGAAGTGGTGGATGACCCTTCATCCAGTTATTCCTCTGATTAGACACTTCGAAAACTTTTCTAAGCTTACAATGTACCAGACGCACGAAGCGATATCATGTGGTTTTGATAAATTTTTTAATGAATTCGATTAATCTTTGGAGCCCAAAAGTTTAACTAGCTCAATTTTTAGTCAACCGATTACACGAAAAGGTAGTAGGGCTTAAGTGACTGGTCAATCGGTACCGCGAAAGTCAGAACCCTATAAAAAGGCTCTTGGTTCTCATTTGGAGCCCACACCAAGAAAATTTCAGGGGGAAAGAGAAAGGTAGGGTTTTCTTCGAGTTCTCCAAGGCTTTTTACCTTGTTCTTAGTGATTCCAACTATGTTAGGTGATAAAATCCCCATCTATTTCGATTTCAAGTATGTTCCTTTCCTTTATTCTGGCTGTTTTAGTTCCTTTGGAGCATACCTAGGTTTCATTCCCATCTAATAGTGACCTAATAGGGTTAGGGCATTGTCTTCCCATTTCATTTTGGAAAATCATGTTCTACTGCCCAACCCATCATTCTAACTGAGATTTATCCATTTGCCTAATCTTGTAGGCATTATGACACGTCACAAGGAGGGTAGGGTTGTTCTAGCCAAGAGGTTTGATAAGACACGCTTCCTGTCTTATGACTGTAGCCAAAACTGGGCGAAGTTTGACACAACCAAGATTGAGGCAGGACGTTACATCATGTGGAGGGGTTGACCAGGTTTGCTACTGGGGTGCACTTCGATGCATTAGGTTGGACCCCAGCCTTGCTCATACGGAATGACGTATACCCCAACTTCGTAAGGCGTTTCTTTTACAATTTGGGCTATATTGTGGATGAGGCAGGTGTGTTACGTCTCACTAGAATGGTGAAAGGTTTACGTATGACTATGAGCAATGCCAGTCTGGGAAAAATACTCAATGTTTCCACTGCTAGAAGAACCATGTATTTTGGGCCTCGTCATGTTATAGACTGCCCAAAGGATCAGTAGGTCACCTTACGCCGAGAGCTCATCCTTCCTGACCTGCTAGATCTGGAGAATAGAAACATTGAGACTGACTACCAACCCATTCCTAGGATCATCAATCACATTATTCAGCACAACATACTCCCCAGAGCTAGACATAGAGATGAACTGAACACCTTTGGTATGTACGTAAAACACTTCATACTTTGAAGAGAGCAGCTTTGTCTCCTATACATTATTTTGAGACACATGCTATTCTTGGCAGACCACCTGGGTCCTGGTGGAAGACTACCCTATGATCGTCTATTGTTTTATATATTTGCTAATTTTGGGATGACCTTTGCTGGAGAGGAACTGGAAAATGGGAAGGAGTCTTCCCTATTCGATTGGACTAGTATTGTTTGGATGAATATGCATGAAGTGGTGATGTCTTACCTGGAGCTCAAGGCCAACGAAAGGCTACACAGGAGAGCACGTCAGAGACATCCAGTAGCACGCAGTAGCTATCAGGGAGGATAGTGACAATGAGAGGGAAGTCCCAGTGGGAGACGGGGCTTCCGCTTCTACAGTAGCATCTGGACCTTGAGGATACTGTGAGGACAAAGATCGTAATCTTTTTTTGGAAGGCGCCACCTAGATTACGGTCTAGGTTCTTAAAAATGTGAAATCTCACCCAAAGGTAAAACTTCGATTGACTCATGACCCTTAGATTGGATTTTTGGTCCATCAAAGATTGGGTAAGCGTCAAGTTACGATTATTGGAAGGGGTTAGGCACCCAAACAGTCCGATCGAAATCGGTCTCCTATACCTTTCCTATGCTAGACTCTATCTATTAAACCGAACCAAACCAAGTGGTTTGATATCATTGAACCAAATTTGTATCCATCAGATTGCCAACGTTTCACAGAATTATTTCAAAAATCAGGTTCACCATCGTAGTTCAGGTGTGATTAAAGTTTATTGTGTTAATGGTTGTGCATGATTAAGTTCATTGTTCAAGTTGAAATTTATGCTTGAAAGGTTGAGAAACCTTATGGGTTAGGATCTGGATAGTCCATACGAACTGAAAGATAGTCCTAGTGGATCTAAGAATGAAAAACCCTCTGGGTCTGAATATGGATAACCCTATTTGGGTTAAAATGTAGATAACCCTTTCTGGGTTGGAATGTGGATAACCCTATTTGGGTCAAAATGTGGATAAATATCCTAGTAGATCTATGGATAGTCCAAGTGGACTAAGGTTTGGATCCGAATTTGGGTTTCTCCTAAATAGCCTACGTATCCTAGGATTTGCCCTAGGAATCAGAATCCACGAAGTTCGAAATGGCTAACCTGTTCTATGTTAGAATGTGAGAACCTATACTAGGTTTAGGGTTTAGAACCTGTTCTAGGTTTAGGATTTAGAACCTGTTCTAGGTTTAGGGTTTACCGAGGGGTGAAATCGTCCTGAATTACCCTTTTCATCCTAAGTTTTAATTTTGGAAGGTTTGGCAAAGCATTCTCTTTCTTTATTAAGATTTTATTATTTCTCATTATGCCCTTCCCAAGAATGTGGGTGCCTAAATGCACGTCCCCACACCTATTATGTTTGCTAAGTGTACAGATATGGCAGTTCGACTAGGGTGCAGTATAAATTAAGTTATTGCCATAAATGGAATATTCTATTTAAGCATGACATGTATGATATTTATGGTAACTATCACAACATATAGTAAGATTATGAAAATCACCCTAATATAACATGCATTGCAAATAAGGTAAGAACCTAATATGGCAAGATCTAATATGCTAATCTAAGCATAGCAAGACCTAATATGGTAAGAAATTAATATATGCATCTATATATCAAAATGGCACCCCAATTTTAACTGAACCAGAAGTGTGAGTGAACCGTCACTAAACCAACGTTTCACACCAGGATCTCAATAAGACCGTATCCACTCATACAAACCATTGCACATAACCATAATCAGAATATAATAAAATACAGTATAAGTTTTAAATTAAATGAACTGAATTCGCTATTGATAATTTAAACAAAATATCCAGTTATTCTCGACACCAAAACATAAATAAACATCCTTACATCAATTTGTAAATCCAACTGAAAATAAATAAATAAACTAAACAAATCCTAGACGTATACGCAGAAAGGGCACTCGCATGAAGCGTCATGCTCGTCGTCTCCTGCTTGCACTTTTAAAGCAGTAACACCTCCATACGCCGAAGCATCCATATAGTCCTCCACAGTATAACCTGCATCAACATCTAAAAATAGTGTGTACATAAGGGTGAGCTCACAACTTAGCTCAGTAAGACAATCAGACAATGCAATAAACATATGCATGAGTAACATTCACATTATGGTCTGGTTTTAAGTTTGCAATGTGCTATAGAAAGGATTGGTGGCCACCGTACCTCTATACACGAGTGTGTGAAGCCACCCAATGGATCAAACACCATTGTCGTCCCACATGCACCCACTATGGAATAGAGATAGAGCTAAAGCGTTCAGATCAAACACTGCCAACACTTCCCCTGATACCCTACCCATACCAATACGTAAGCCTCTATTGGCGAGGGCTTGCAAACTGGGCTCGCAACTAACCAATCCTATATGTCATCAGAGTAGGCCCTATCCCAGCACAGCTCCCTACAGCATAGAGATAGAGCTAAAGTCTAGTGGCCAGGCCGGAGACCACAGTGCCACTTCCTCCCCCTAATACCCTACCCAGACCAAGCATGCTAAGACAGAACGATATGAAAAGGTACTAGTGTGAGGAATGATCCCAGACCCCAGGCCCTTCCCATTCCACACACCAATGAAGACAATCACATGCCTAACAGTCACATCCTAGCATAGCGAGCATGCATGAACAATAATAATAATTGAAAGTAAGGATGGCATGCGAGTATGCACAAATATCAGTCCACAGAATTGTAATTATTAACAACATTTTACTGTTATTAAATTATTAGGGTTTAGGTCCGATTCCTTTACCTGACGCTTGTTTGATAGCTTGTTCCGCGTCACAGAATCTAAACTTGCTATCACAAGGTCCTATACGACGTTAGGGTTATGTTATAATAGTTTTTCTTAGGGTTTAGGTTGGTCGGAAAACCAACAACGTCAAAACACTTCTCACAGAGCAAACCGATCGCAGGGACCTGTCGCAAGTACCGGCCAGGGCACTGTGCGGAAAGGTGCGACTGGTATGGTCGACCGGTCCCCACAGACCAGCCTCTGGGAGATACTGGTCGCAGGTACTAGTCGCGTACGGTGCGACTAGTATGGTCGATCAGTATGTCTTCGGAACACCATACATCCGGTTCTCGCCTTCCGTCGGTCACCCCTATTGATTCTAGGGTTTCACCTTATACATTCTAGGTCTAAGCAATGAGTTAGAGTTGTTTCCAACTCCATTCAAGTCCTAGTTTTGATGATCTTCAACCTAGAACCTGAATCTAGGGTTTACCAACTAGATTAGGGTTTGACGGCAAAAATATGATTTAGATCAATACCTCGCCTTGCATGGTATTGATCCAGTCATGACTAACCATTCTATAATGCTTAACATAGAGGAAGGTTTAAGCACTTACCATTGGTTCGCTGTAGAGTGTTCTTCGTCCAACGACAATGGCGGCTCTTCCCTATCCTTCCTTAGCTCCTTCTCCTTCTTCAATCTCTTTCACCTCTCTAGGATTTGTGAGGATCAATGAAAGGGATTTAAGGAGGTTTAAGGGTCCTTATATAGGCTAGGGTTGAGTTTAGGAAGCCTCCTAACATTAGGAAAGTCCTTCGGTTCAGAATTTGGAAAGTGGGACCCGTAGAGATCCGTTTCCGTATCTAAGTGGTCTGCTGCGAAGGCTATACCGGTCGACTGGTACCATAGACCAGTACCATCGATCGGTATGAAATATATCATACTTTGAGGTTCGTTTTTATACCTGATTGTCATCCGCTCATCCCATCTAGCCCGGTGATGATTGGAAGACCTGTTACGACATGAATGAAAGGTTTAGATCGGGTTCATGGAGTGCGGGTCTTACAACTCCCCCACCCTTAAAAGAAATTTTGTCCCCGAAATTTGCATGTAGGTTTCACAACTCCCCCACCCTTAAAATAAATTTTGGCCTCGAAATTTGAACGTACCTTGGTTGTAAAAAAGGTTAGGGTATTCCTTTCGCATCGCGTTCTCTTCCTCCCATGTGATTTCTTCTATATTTTGGCTTTTCCAATGCACTTTTACATAATGGATATCCTTTCTTCGGAGATGTTGTACCTTTTGGCTTGTGAGCATTACAGGTACTACTTCAAATGTCAAGTCCTCTGTCAAGTCTGGTGGGTCTACTATCAAAATCGACGATGGATCCCTGACATACTTCTTCAATAAAAAAACATGGAACACATCATGAATGCTTGACATAGATGGTGGTAGAGCCAGTTGATATGCCACATTGCCACGTCTGGTCAAAATCTTGTATGGTCCCACATACCTGGGGCATAGCTTTCCCTTCTTACCAAACGGTTTTAGAACTAGCACCGGTGATATCTTCAAGAACACTTTATCACCCACTGCAAACTCCAGATCTTGACGTTGATTATCTGCATTGTGCTTTTGTCGAACTTGAGCTGTCTTCACTCTTTCCTTAATTTGATCAATCACTCGACAAGTTTCTTCGATGAACTCTGGTCCTACAATCCTTCTCTCTCCCACCTCATTCCATAACAGAGGTGTACGACATTTCTTCCCATAGAGTGCCTCATATGGAGCCATTTGGATCGTAGCTTGGTAACTATTTTTATAAGCAAACTCGATAAGCGATAGCTTCTCGTCCCATGATCCTTTGGAATCTAGGGCACACGGTCGGAGCATATCCTCCAAGATTTGAGTAGTCTTTTCTAATTGTCTGTCTGTCTGAGGATGAAAAGTTGTACTGAACTTCAACTTGGTTCCCATGGCTTTCTGTAATCCTTCCCAGAACTTTGATGTAAAATGGGGATCTCTGTCAGATACTATACTCTCTGGGACGCCATGAAGCTTGACTATATTATCCACATATAGCTTGGCTAGCTTCTCCATGGTATATTGAGGTGTGACAGCGATGAATCGAGCTGTCTTGGTAAGTCGATCAACTATAACCCATACTGCATCCACTGACCTTGGTGTCAAGGGTAGGCTAATGATGAAATCCATTGTGATACAATCCCACTTCCATATTGGCTCTGATAGTGCTTGTAGCAAACCTGCGGGTCTCTACCTTTCAACTTTAACTTGCTGGCAATTCAGACATTGGAATATGAATCGAGCTACATCCGCTTTCATACCCCTCCACTAATATAATCTTCTTAAATCATGGTACATCTTGGTGCTTCCTTGATGTACCGAATATGGGGTGTAATGAGCTTCTGCCATAACTCTATCTCTGATATTGGAGTTCTCACTCTCAGGTATAAATAATTGTCCATGATACCTGAGTACTTTGTCTGAATCCAAAGTAAAATCAGGGTTGCTTTTACCCTTCTCTAGATCTTCTTGTACAATCTTGAGGTGTGGATTCTATAGGATTGCTACTTTGACCTCATCTATGAGATCCGATGAGATCTTCAAAGCTGCGAACATCAATGTGAACTTATGAATTTAGCCCTGTTCCCTTGGATCTCCTACAGTCTCTAATATATACTCTTCATCATTCTCTATTGAGCCAGAGGCTGCAGCACACAATGCAGCGTTTGTACTAGGTCCTGCCTCAGGTTTCAATGCCCACTTTCTGCTTAAGGCATCAGCCACAACGTTTGCCTTACCCGGATGGTACTGGATGTCACAATCATAATCCTTCAATAGCTCCAACCATCTCCTCTGTCTCATATTCAGGTCCTTCTGAGTAAAAAGGTAAGTTAAACTCTTGTAATCCGACTTAATCTAAAACTTTTCACCATAAAGGTAGTGTCTCCAAGTCTTAATTGCTTGAATGACCGCTGCTAACTCCAGATCATGCGAAGGATAGTTCTTCTCATGCTCTTTTAACTGTCTTGATGCGCAGGCAATCACCTGTTCTCCTTGCATCAACAAACATCCAAGACCCAACCCTGAGGCATCCGTATATAGGGTAAACGGCAAGCCAGGTGCTGGGAGGCTCAAGATAGGTGCAGAGACTAGTCTTGACTTCAAAGTCTGAAAGCACTTCTCACACTCATCTGTCCATATGAACTTATCTCCTTTCTTGGTTAATTTGGTAAGTGGAACGATGATCCTTGAGTAGTCTTCCACGAATCTTCTATAGTAACCAGCCAATCCAAGGAAACTATGAATCTCTGCAACTGATTTTGGTGCATCCCATCCTACTATAGCTGCGATCTTACTTGGATCTACCTTGATACCGTCTGCAGATACTATGTGACCCAAGAAGCCCACTTTCTTCGGCCAAAATTCACATTTCTTGAACTTGGCATAAAGCTTCTCCCTTCTCAGCCGTTGTAGGACTGCTCTCAAATGTGTTGCATGAGCCTCCCTGTCCTTTGGGTAGACCAAGATGTCGTCGATGAATACGATGACCGAAGTGTCCAACATGTCATGAAACACTCGTTTCATCAATTCCATGAACGATGCTGGAGTGTTAGTCAACCCGAACGACATTACTAGGAAGTCATAATGCCCATACCTTGTTCTGAAAGCAGTCTTTGGAATATCTCCTGTCTTGATCTTCAATTGGTGATACCCTGATCTAAGATCAATCTTCGAGAAAACCTTTGCACCCTGCAACTGGTCGAACAGATCATCGTTCCTAGGCAAAGGGTATCGGTTCTTAATGGTTAACTTGTTCAGCTCTCGGTAGTCAATACATAGCCGTACACTACCATCCTTCTTCTTTATGAACAATACAGGTGCTCCCCATGGTGATATGCTTGGTCGTATGAAACCCTTATCTAGTAGCTCTTGTAACTGGGTCTTCAACTCCTTTAATTCCGTAGGGGCCATCCTATATGGTGCCTTAGACACCGGCGCCGACCCTGGCATAAGGTCTATCAAGAACTCTGTAGCCCTGTCTGGAGGTAGACCTGGTAGATATTTTGGAAATACATCTGGAAACTTTCTTACCATATCTAGATCTTTCATCTTTGGCACCTCTGCAGTGATGTCGACTACAGACACTAAGTACCCCACTCCTCCCTTTTCTAAGCATCTCTTAGCTTTTAGGGCAGAGAGGATCAACTTCTGCTTCCTAGGTAACTTGGTTCCAATGAAGCTCAACTCTTTTCCCTTCTCATCTTTAAACATAAGTTTTCTCTCGCCACATAATAACCTAGCTGAATGATGGCCTAGCCAATCCATTCCCAAGATGACGTCAAAGTCTACCATCTCAAGTTGAACCAGATTTGCTTCTAGGTTTTGACCCTCAATACTAACTATACACGGCCCATAGCATTCATTCAATGCCACTTCTACTCCCAACGGAGAGCGAACTATCAAGCTTGGGGTTAAATACTTGATAAGTAACTCCATTCACTTCCCAAAAGACATAGAAACAAAGGAGTGCGTGGCCCCAGAGTCATAGAGTACTTTGGTAGGTACACCAACTATATTTACAGTTCCTGAAATTTAATTATCCCTTAGTTCTACATGATCACACACAACAAAATAGTAAGCCAAATAGTAAGGGATGCAATCATACCAGTAACCACATCAGGTGATGCGGCTGCCTCCTCAGTGGTGACTGCGAATATCTTTCCTTGCTGTGGCAGTTGCTTCTTAGGTAGAGTACAGGTCTTTGCATAATGACCCAATTATTGATAGTTGAAACATTTGACATTTGGGTTTTGTCCAGCTAACTGTGACGATGGTGGTGTAGTAGTATTCCTCGCTGGCACCATAGCAGACTGAACCCTATATGGGCAGAATGGTCTAGTGTTCCCTCCACCCGAAGTCTCAATAGCAGGCCTCTTAAGTCCCCTGTTTTGAGCAAAGAAGCTGTCTCTTTGGCTTGATTCAATTATCCTAGCAATCTACACCGCCTCGTTATACACTTTCTTCTCCAAACCCAAGACGTGCTCTTGGATACTTCCTCGTAATCCCATGGTGAACCTACGGGTCTTGGGTTCTTCTTCTTGCATACTTGCCAGAGCAAAGAAAAATAGCTCTTCATACCTCTGCTAGTATGCATCAACAGTCGACTGGGATTGTTGCAGATTTAAGAATTCCTTCTCCATTTGATCACGAAAGCTCTTCAAAAAATACTTATCAAAGAAAGATCCCTTGAATATTTCCCAATTAATCTGAGTGTACTTTGTTTCCAAATATCTCTTGGTAGAATTCCACCAGGCATTAGCATCTTCCTTGAGCATGCACATAGAAAATAGCACCTTCTCATCCTTCATACAAGTCATCAAACGGAAGTTCTTCTCCATCTCAGCAACCCACTGTGCAAGCCACAATGGTTTTCCTAGTTTCCCTGTGAAAGTAGGGGGTTTCAATTTCAAAAACCTATCCACCCCTCGATTTAGGTCATTCTGCCCCTGTGCATTTATTCCATACCATGGTGGTGGTATGGATAGATTCCTTGATAGGCAGACGACATTGGAAATTGGTGCAGTGGTTGTAGATTCTGTCCTTGGCCCATCGGCCCTGTACTACCATCCATTGGCAGTGTGGTGTTATTTCCCCCAGACTATGGCGTACCTTCTATAGGGATATATCCTGGTAGCCTGAACATCTTCAGCATTTCATTCAGGAATGCTTTCTTTTGAGCTTCCATCTGATAAACCAAATTTGTCACAATTGTCTCCGAGTTAGTGTGAGGAAGTCCTGGAAAATTTGTTGGTGCTCTGGGACTCTGCCCTTCTCCTCCTTCTGGGTTCAAGTTTTACTCATCAATAGTTCCTGTTTCCACATTGTCCTCGTCTTGGTGCACCCTAGAGTGATGATGCTTTCGTGTGCCTCTACGAACATTCCCGCCTTCCATCTTAGATTAGTTTTTCCTACTTGGATCTGAAAAGAAGACATAACACATGAGGTACAATCGAATAGTCATAATAGTGTTAATCTTTAACAAGTGCAAGGCGAAACTCGTAAGGAAACTTAAATTGGAATTTTTAAAATTTTTCCCAAAATTTTCTGAGCTTGGAATGCATGTCCGATCGCAACATACCAGTCGCGGCACTGCGTATGGCAGTGCGACCGGTATGTCCAGGCGGACAAACCTCTCGGAGTTCCCGAGAGGTACCGGTCGAGCTACAAATCGCAACCCTGTAGGGAATGGCGCGACCGGTATAGTCTACCGGTCAGGAATTTTCTCCTGACCGAGAGGTACCGGTTGACATACCCAGGGGGTACCGGTTGACCGGTATGGGCAAAACCATCGACCGGTATGCCCAAAATGCCTTTAAAAATCACAAAAAGTGAGATTTTTCTCACTTTTCTTCTTTCCTTTCTCTCCGGTGGCGATTCCTCTCTGGCTTGTTGAGTTGCTATAGTCCGATCGGTGATCTTAGAAGCGATTTTCTTCTGATCAAGACCTTGAACATCGTCTCCAAGTAAGTTTCTTCCTTCCATTCTTCCTTTTTACATCATTTCTTCATTGTTTCTTGCCCAAAAACTAGATTTTTCTTGGTTTAGAAGATTCTAACCATAGGAACTCTTTTCCTTTGTCTTAGAAAGAGTTTAGGGACCTCTGTGAGCAAAAGCCCTCAATCTATTTGAGGTTCCACCATATAGTTTCTCTAAAAATCCGATTTTTGGGTTTTTGACCTAGGTTTTGGTAAAAATTGATTTTTTTCTTGTAATTGCTAAATTTCTTGCTTGTTTGATGATTATTTAGTTTCCATAAGATGTTGATTTGTTACGTAAGTCCTCCTACCCAAATTTTGGGTGAGTTCAAGGCTTTTTCTTAAATTACTATCGTTATGCTGTCGAAATTATGAAAATTCTAACCAAATTCTCATTATTTGTTTTTGTTTTATAGTTCAAAATGTCTCAACACCGTGGTGCTGGTAAACATGAATTCGGTCCAGGAATGAACCTTTCGCACCCGCCAGTTTCACAGTTTGATGAGCGGTGGTTTCGTTCTGCGGCGGCGCAAGCCCATTTTCCCTGGTTTGAAGAGAAAAACATCGAGTGAGGGTGATGTGTAAACTTGGAGCAGCTACAACGATTTGACATTGAAGCAGCCTTCGGTGATCTTGGGTGGTTACTCGTCATTACTTACACTGTGACCACCCGCCCCAACCTAGTCAAACATTTTTATGCCAACCTGGAAGTCGAGGGAAATATTAACGACTTCAGCCGTGGCAGGGACCTCCGCATCACCAGCTTTGTCAAAGGCGTTCCCATATCCTTTGACACTCATCTGCTTGCTGATCTTTTGGGGATACCAAATGATGGTGACTTGGTGTACTGCGCCCCTAAGATGAAGGGCTTTCTTACTGATGATCTGTGCCAGGAGGTTTCAGAGCAGATCCTTAACCCAGGAGCGCCCATGAAAGCTGCTAGCTTGGGACCTGTTCCTCGGGTATATTGCCGCATCATCCAACACGATATTGTTCCTCAGAGCGGCCACTACAGTGAGTTTTCCCAGCTCACCTAGTACTTGACTTACTGCGTCTGCACTAGGGAGCGGGTCTGTCTCCCTTACATTATTATCCGGACCATGCGTCAGGCTACTCTGCCCGATCAGATCAGTAACCTTCCTTATGGTCGACTTATCACTACTCTTCTGCGGTGCTTACGGGTGGACATGAGGGGTGAAATTGCGATCGAGGACATTATGATCTCAGACATTGACTGGGACGCCATTGTCCAGATGAGGATGGATAATCTGCCAATCAGTGATGAGGAGTTAGAGGCTCGCCCTCGTTCGCTCAGGAGGGTAGCAACAGCGGCAGCAGCAACAGCAGCAACCAATGCGGCTCATGTAGAAGAGGCAGGGGATGATGGTGATGATGATGATGATCAGATGGGGGATGTTCCAGCACCGGCACTACAGCCCACACCTGTAGTGGGACCATCCCAGTCTCCTTTTGATACTGTGATGGGTATATTTACGAAGATTTGAGATGCCTAGCGTGAGATGAGCTGTGACCTAGGGAGCCTTTCTCGCAGCCTCAGAGTTACGCAGGAGCAGGTACACTAGCTCAGGGTAGCTTATGAGTGTGACTATGACATCACTGACCCTATTCCTCCTATGCCTCCATCCCCATGACAGATCTTTTATTTTCTCTCTCTCACAGCATGGTTTTTATTATAACAGGGTAACTGTCCGACTTGTGGCCTGTACCCTGTAGCACCATTAACTCTTGATACTCTATAGATAATTTATGTTTATAAATTTTTATTTTTGCTTGTTATGGTAATTCATGATCATTCTGCTTGTCACTATGGTTTCCTTACTAGAGCATGTGTATTTATTCATTCCATATTTAATATAGTATATTATGCTCTTTCATATTTAGTCTCAGGCATAAAACAAGTGCTTAGGGTGTGTTTTTATTAAGACTTTTAAATTCTTCCTATCTTAGTTCATCGACTCAGTTAAGTACAAATATGGTCTGTTGGACAGAGCCTAAGGGCTCTGATACCAAGTTGTCACACCCCAATTCCGGCTGAACCAGAAGTGTGAGTGAACCATCACTGAACCAACTCATACAAACCATTGCACATAACCATAATCAGAATATAATAAAATACAACACAAGTCTTAAATTAAATGAACTGAATTCGCTATTGATAATTTAAATAAAATATTCAGTTATTCTCCACACCAAAATGTAAATAAATATCCTTACATCAATTTTTAAATCCAACTGAAAATAAATAAATAAACTAAACAAATCCTAGAGGTACACACAGAAAGGGCACTCACATGAAGCATCATGCTCGTCCTCTCCTGCTTGCACTTCTAAAGCAGCAACACCTCCATACGCCAGAGCATCCATATACTCCTCCACAGTATAACCTGCATCAACATCTAAAAATAGTGGGTACATAAGGGTGAGCTCACAACTTAGCTCAGTAAGACAATCAAACAATGCAACAAACATATGCATGGGTAACATTCACATTATGGTTTGGTTTTAAGTTTGCAATGTCCTATAGAAAGGATTGGCGGCCACCGCACCTCTATACACGAGTGTGTGAAGCCGCCCAATGGATCAAACACCACTGTCATCCCACATGCACCCACCATGGAATACAGATAGAGCTAAATCATCCGGATCAAATACCTCCAATACTTCCCCTAATACGCTACCCATACCAACACGTAAGCCCCTATTGGCGAGGGCTTACAAACTAGGCTCGTAACTAACCAATCCTATATGTCATCACAGTAGGCCCTATGCCAGCACAGCTCCCTACGGCATAGAGATAGAGCTAGAGTCTAGTGGCCAGGTCAGAGACCATAGTGCCACTTCCTCCCCCTGATACCCTACCCGCACCAAGCATGCTAAGACAGAACGATACTAAAAGGTGCTAGTGTGAGGAATGATCCCAGACCCCAGGCCCTTTCCATTCCACACACCAATGAAAACAATCAAATGCCTAACAGCCACATCCTAGCATAGCGAGTATGCATGAACAATAGTAATAACTAAAAGTAAAGGATGACATGCGAGTATGCACAAACATCAGTCCACAGAATCGTAATTATTAACAACATTTTACTGTTATTAAATTATTAGGGTTTAGGTCCGATTCCCTTACCTGACGCTTGTTTGATAGCTTGCTCCATGTCACGGAATCCAAACTTGCTATCACATGGTGCTACACGACGTTTGGCTTATGTTAGAATAGTTTTTCTTAGGGTTTACGTTGGTCGGAAAATCAACAAGGTCAAAATACTTCTCACAGAGTAGACCGGTTGCAGGTACCGGCAGCGGCACTATGGGGAAAGGTGCGACCGGTATGGTCAATCGGTCCCCACAGACCAGCCTCCGGGAGATACCGGTCGCAGGTACCGGTCGCATAGGGTGCTACAGGTATGGTCGACCGGTATGTCTCCAAAAGACCATACATCCGGTTCTCGCCTTCTACATTCTAGGTCTAAGCAATGAGTTAAAGTTGTTTCCAACTCCATTCAAGTCCTAGTTTCGATGATCCTCAACCTAGAACTTGAATATAGGGTTTACCGACTAGATTAGGGTTTGATGGCAAAAATATGGTTTAGATCAATACCTCGTCTTGCATGGTATTGATAAAATCATGACTAACCATTCTAGAACACTTAACGTAGAGGAAGGTTTAAGCACTTACCGTTGGTTTGCGGTAGAGTGTTCTTCGTCCAACAGCAATGGCGGCTCTTTCCTCTCCTTCCTTAGCCCCTTCTCCTTCTTTAATCTCTTTCTCCTGTCTAGGGTTTGTGAGGATCAATGAAAGGGATTTAAGGAGGTTTAAGGGTCCTTATATAGGCTAGGTTGAGTTTAGGAAGCCTCCTAACATTAGAAAAGTCCTTCGGTTTGGAATTTGGAAAGTGGGACCTGTAGAGATCCATTTTTGGATCTAAGTGGTCTACTGCGCAGGCTATACCGGTCGACCGGTACCATAGACCGGTACCATCGACCGGTATGAAATATATCATACTTTGAGGTCCATTTTCATACTTGATTGTCATCCGCTTGTCCCGTCTAGCCCGGTGATGATTGGAAGACCTGTTACGACATAAATTAAAGGTTTAGATTGGGTTCATGGAGTGCAGGTCTTACAACAAGTACCAAACATAGAATGCAAATATGGTATGATTTATCCAAAAAGATAAGATCTTATATGCTATTTTCTAAGCATAGTAAGACTTAAAAATGGTAAGAAATCAATGTATGCATCTATATATCAATATGGTAAGTACCAATCATAGAATGCAAATATGGCATGAATTTTTCATAAAAGGTAAGATCTTATATGCTATTTTCTAAGCATAGTAAGACTTAAAATTGGTAATTATTAAGATTTTTGCTAAATATGGTAAAAATCTATTTATTCTACCAAATATAGCAACACATGGAATATGGAAAATATGGTATGCACAATCCAAATAAAGCATATGAATGCTCCAAATATAGCCATTTATCCAAATATGATAGAATTTACTCAAATAATCAATTGCATGTTACAATGAATGAGACATTAATGAAACCTTTTTTTGAAAAGTGCAAAATTATCAAAAACATATGTTCAATGTTCTTTGAAAATATTATAATTTTTTATGAAGACATTTGGATAGATTAATGAATCAAAACTGTCAAAATTGTGACACAAGATTTCAGATAATGGACAAAATATGAACTACTTTCAGATTTGTCACATTACACAAGAATGACTATAAGTAGGTCTTCTATAACTCAAATCAAGCTCAACTTTTCACAGAAAGATGACTCAATATGTTATATTTCATATGAAGAAGTCGAATCCCAACAAAGAGCAAAAATAGGTAAAAGATTTGCCCTAAGACCGGACATGTGCACTGGTCAATTCTGTTCCAGATTTTTGACCAGTTGCACCATAAATTCCGTATAAAATCTTATACTAAATGAAAATTAAATCCAGACATATGTCCATGTAGATAACTGTCTGATCTAAAATTTCATCAAGAAAAACAAGTGAAGACAGCATATTTTCTTTGTGAAAAATGGTCCTTTTCAATCATGCAAATCAGTACATCCTGACAGATTCAAAATTTGAGCATTATGCACTTAAAAATTGATATTAATTCAATAAAAAATCAAAAAAATAAAAAACTAGTGCAAGTTTTGAGAAGACTTTCATATCTAAAAAGTTCATATGAAGTTGATTTCCTGATTATTGCCATAAGACCCTTGTATAGAAACTTTCTGATAAAGGATTTGCATTATATCCTAGTAAAATAGCAATGTCAAAGACAAATTGTTTGATAAACTTTCCCAAGTCCAAATGGAACGACATTTTTAGGGTAGTCTTTTAATATATCAGTGAGACTCCCATAAAAATTTAGGTTTCAAAATCTAAGAAAAACTATATATGATGCACGTCCTAAATTTGGACCCTAAATCTAGAAATTTTAGATTAGAAAACCAGTTTATGAAACTTGTCAAAAACATCAAACATCATCATATATCATTCAAAACTTCATCATTGAGTAGTTTGGACAAATTATCATTCATAAAAAATGCTAGACATAGGCATCCTAACATTAATATGCATGCAATAGAGCATTCCTGATCGAGATTTTATGAAAATTAGCCTTTTTCAAGCACAATTGACATTTGAGCATTCTAAAGACCTCTAAATTCATTTAGGGTACTAACTTTGTGCTCGAATCGAGCGAAACCATCGAATGCAGGATGTCTAGAGATTGTTTCAAGCTCTTTGAATGCAAATCCTCCTGCTCCTCTCCTCTGTTTCTCTCTCTCTTCTCTTGTTTTCTTTTCTTCTTCTCTTTTCTTTCTTTTCTCTTCTTCTTCTCTCTTTCTTTTTCCCTCTCTCACATTTTTCTCTCTTACCCATGTTCTCTCTCTCCTTATGGTCTGGAAAAGAAGCCTCCTCTCTCTTTATATTGGTCTATTTATGCTTTTCCTCTCCTCTTCTAGAAGATCCTTATTTTATTTTCTTTTTTTTCTAGAAAATCCTTTTTTTGCCTTTTTTCTTCTTTCCTTTCTTCTCTTCCTTCCCTTTTCTCTTCTCTCTTCTCTCTTCTCTCTTCTCCACATTTTCTACATGTTTCTAGAGTAGAAACGTCCTTCCTCTCTCTCCTCTTCTTTCCTTATTCTCTCTTCCTCCCTTTTCATCTTTTTTCTTCTAGAAAATCCTTTCTTTCCATTTTTTTCTTTCCTTTCTTATCTCATTCCCACGTTTTTTTCTCCTTCCTTTCTTTCTTTTTTCTCTTTCTTCTTGTAGAAAATCCCTTGTCTCTTTCCTTTCTCTTTTTCCTTCTTCTAGAAAATTCTTTCTTTTTCTTCTTTCTTCCTTTCTTCTTCTTCCTTTTCTTTTTCTTTCCTTTTTTTTTCTTTCTTCTTTTTTCTTTTTTTTTTCACGTTTCTTTCTAGAAAACGTTTCCCTTTTTTTTTTTCCCTTTTTTCCCTTTTTTCTTTCCTTCCTCTTTCTTTCCTTTTTTTTTCTCCCTCTCTCTTTCACGTTTTCTTTCTAGAAAAAGTTTTTTTTCTTTTCTTTTTCTTTTATTTCTCTCTCTTTCCTTTTTTCTTTCTCCCTCTCTCTTTCCCACAGCCTCTCTTTCCTCCCTCTTTCCACGGCCTCTCTTTCCTCTCTCTTTCCTATAATATATATATATAATATACAATAATATATTATACATTATACACATATAAAAAAATACATGTATATGGGCTGATGTGACTTGGTCTAGATTGGTCTGAGCTGGGCCGGGCTAAGTTAAACTTTGTTGGATTGAGCTGGTTTGGACCAAAATTGATTTTTCCTATCATTTCATAGTCCAATTCTGCCACCATTCCACATAGAATTTTTCGATAGCATCTATTCCAAATTTTCTACGTTTACTTTGTAGAGCACTAAAAATGAGGAATGTTAGAACTTGAATCACCTCATTTGGAAATAAAATGGCCAACTTATGAATTTTTGAAGTTTAAGCAGGCCAATTATTGATAATTTAACTGACCATTCTGCATGGGATACTTTGAAGATTTTTATCGAAAATCCTTTATGTTCGATTTGTAGAGTACTAAAAATGAAACATAATGAAACTGAAATCACCTGATTTAGATATGGGATGACCAAAATATGAATTTCTGAAGATTAAATGACTATTTTTATGTGTAATTTCGCATGGGACCCTTCGGAGACTTATACGTGAGATTTTTCACATCCAATTTTTAGAACATTACAAATGAAGAATAATGGCCTTGGAATCATCTGAATCCGACGTAGAACGACAAAGATATGAAGCTTTGAAGTTCTAACGATAATTTTGCATGAAAGCTTGCATGGGACCCATCGGTAACCTTTGCCTGGGATTTTTCACGTCCACTTTGAAGAGGACTGAAATTGAAGAATATTGGCCTTTGAATCATCTGATTTCGATATCAGATGACCAAGATAAGATGACTTGAAGTTTAAATGATAATGCATGCATCATACGATAATTACGTAAATTCCCTTACACATTCAAACTGCAATATCTTCCTCGTTTGATGTCAGAATTTGATGATTTTGATGTCATTTCGAAGATAATTTCACGACCTATTCATCTAAGTAGGTAATAGCCTATGACCCTACTGTGGGGTTCATTAGAGAATCACAAACCTTTGGGTTAAAGGTCGAAAACCTACTATATTGGTTCACTTATGCTGAGGGTGGCAAAAATGGGGTGCTTACAGATGCCCATCATTAGCCGAGATTCTTACCAATTGAAGGCTAAAGACAAAAGAACCACATTTTTTGATGAGTGAGATTGCTTATTGGGCTGCACTTAGGGTGATTCGTCCTAAACTGCCTACGTATTCTAAGGATGTCCTAGAAATCAAACCCAGAACGTAGTTCGACTTGCAAGAAGGTTTTTTCTTCTTAAAAAATTGATGATTGTTCTTCTTGTATGAAGCTAAGCTATGAATACAAGGCTCATTTGTAGGCTGGGAACCTCTTCTTGCTGAGGTGAGACTCATGATGCAAGGTATGCGTGGGCTTGAAGCCGACTTGATCCATTTGTAAGCTGATAAACCTCTTCTTGTACGAAGGTAGGCTATGAATACAAGGCTCATTTGTAGGCTGGGAACCTCTTCTTTCTGAGGTGGAACTCATGATGCAAGGTATGTGCGGGCTTGAACCCGGCATGATCCATTTGTAGGCTGATAAACCTCTTCTTGTACGGAGCTAGGCTGTGAATACAAGGCTCATTTGTAGGCTGGGAACCTCTTCTTGCTGAGGTGGAACTCATGATGCAAGGTATGTGCGGGCTTGGACCCGGCTTGATCCATTTGTAGGCTGATGAACCTCTTCTTGTATGAAGCTAGGCTATGAATACAAGGCTGATTTGTAGGTTTGAAACCTCTTCTCGTATGAAGCTAGGCTGTGAATAGAAGGCTCATTTGTAGGTTTGGAATCTCTTCTTGTATGAAGCTAGGCTGTAAATATAAGGCTGGTTGCACGAGCTTGGGCTCGGCTTTGATTTGTTTGGATGGAGGACTTGCTGTCGTTTCTTTGATTGAGATTTTGGTTTAAGTACTTGCACTTGTCAGAACATTGAAAATTTCATAGAGCATATGAATGATTATGGTGTATAAAATGTTTCTTTGTTGAATCTAAGAGACATAGTTCATGAAAAAACTGGAATTCAAAAAAAACCTAAAATGCTATTGGTTTCTTGATTGGGGCAACTCTAGGGAGTGTTTGAACATTTCGATTGTTCCATTCACGAGCAATGGTATAAACCAGATCTAATGTAAACTTTCTAGGAAGTTCACAATTAGTCACTTCTCTGCTGGTACTTGCTGGGATATTGAATTGCTGAAGTAGCCTTGTTGGGGAATAAAATGAGGTATGAGTCAACCCCATGAACCGGACATGCAAACTATTCTTTGTATTTGTAACAACCCGCTCTTGCTTCCACCAAGTGCATTTCCATCTGATGTCTGCTGTGGTTATTTCTTTGAGGCGGCTGAACCAATCCTTGTTCATCTGATAGGCCATAGGATCTGCTCTTTTTGCGAATTGAAAAGGGTTGAGGGTCATTGCTTTAGATTCCTCAACTAATCCTAACCTTTCTGTTAACCAAATTTGAAGAAGATATGGTGATCCATTAAAATTGTCCAACTCAAACTGATCTTGGTGAGTTGCCATGAAGTCAAGGCCCTTTAATGTCTCGGCCAACACTGTAGGGATGATGACAAAACCTTGTCTCGCATGCTTGATGAGATCTATTATGACTGGAGATTCTGTATCTGTGCAACTTCATAGCAATAGTTGGGATATGCTACAATATAGGTATACATGTCTTCTCTGATCCTGTGCTTCTTTCCCTGTTGGACTTATATGAGCATATGACTTGATCATGCGCTTTATCTGTAGCCGTTGGTCTTGTATAAGACGACACATTTCTTTCTTATCCCAGCTGAAAAAGTCTTGTATCTCATGCCTGTAATCTTTTCCTGGAGATGGCTTGAAGATCTTTCGCTTAGGTGTGAGCAGGAGGCAAGCTCTAAATTCTTCTACAGTTGGGCATAACTCGACTTCTCCCATCCTGAAGACTAAACTGTTGGATCCTAGCATTGAGCGGATGCTTTCAAAAGGTCTGAGCATAATTTTATGGTTGTTAATTGAGGAAGTGCCTCCAGTTGATGCTTGCGCAGGAAAGAGCTGTCTTCTGTGAACTCAATATGCCAGCTCTAATTTTTCAGTGCCCTGTCCATCTCTGTATTTTTGTCCAACGGATCAATGGATTGTCAGCCTCCCGTGTGTGACCTGTAGGAATCCCGACATACAAATAGAGGTCAAAAATGAATCATTGGAATTATCTTAAATTATTGTTGTTTAGATATATTGAAATGCCCTTAGTAGATTACACATGAAATGTATACATATGACTGACTATGTCTGAGTTTTAAGTACTTAAATCTATAGACATGATGAGCGAAAGTGAAGGTCCAAATGGGATGACATGAAACTGTCCAGGTGGGTCTGCCGCCTGGAGGAGTTTGTGGTTGTTTATGTGGAATGGGCTTATCTTACCGAGAAGACCCCAGTTTTTGGCTTGAGAAAGGATGGGCTTGTTGGAATCTTGGGACGCCGTCGGATGTAATGAACGACATATAAGAGTTCTAGCCAGATTTTTTTATTTTATAATTTCTCAGATTGATATACTCATGAGAGTTTATATCATATGATATGAAAGATGGGCTTTGATGTGTAACTCTTGGGAAATCCGTTGGATAGATGGACGGATGAAAGAGTTTAGGCAAAAAAAAAGGAAATTCTTTGTTTGATTATGAAGAAGGATGAACCATTCCTGGGTGAAAGGTGTTGTGCCCCATCGGAGAATCTAGTCAACCATGTCGGTAAGTTCTTCAAATGATTGATGCCCATTGTTGATGTCAGTAGGTGAGAGACAAGCCTTCTACACCCTCCATTTTTTTGGAAGAGTGTAGAGGCTACACATGATATCTCTTCACTTGATCCAAGATGGTCAAGTATTGTAACTCGATGTCTTCCATGTTGACCAGTCGAACAGCTTTCCCGGCTAAGATTTCCTTTACCATGAATGGCCTGCTCCAATTAGGAAGAAACTTGCCCCTAGGGTCATGGACAGGTGCTCTTTGCTCCCTCAATACCAGGTCTGTCACACCCCAATTCTGCACCAACCAGAATGGTGTGATGAACCATCAATAAACCAACGGTTCAACCAGGATCTCGAATAGGCTATCCCACATATGATAAACCAAAACACATTCCACATTAATCAGAGATAATAAAGTAAACAGCGAAAGTCTTACAGATAATGAACTGAGGTCTAGTCATGATAAATAATTAATATTTAATTTATTTCCAAATAACCAAAACATAACTTAATACATATTACAATATCCAAATACGAAGTCTAAACACTAAACATATCCACAGTTGAAACGCTCTCTTAACGAACCATGTTCTTTCTCCACAGCTTGCTCATTCATAGCCTCCACCCATTCATATGTTGGCATGTAGACATAATCTTCAATCATAGTACCTGCAACATTAGAAACTAAAAGAATTGCGCACGCGAGGGTCAGCTCTCCAACTTGAGCTCAGTGAGAAAACAAAACAATGCAACAAACATATGCATGCATTCATTCATATCTTTGGTCTGGTATATAAGTTTGTAATGTATTATAGAAAGGATAGGTGGCCAAAGGTCATGTTTATTGACGCCGCACCTCTATATACGAGTGTGTGGAGCCGCCCAAAGGTAACGTTTATTGTCGTCCCATATGCACCCACCATGGACAATGTACACACAAAGGTCACGTTTATTGTTGTACCCGTTGCCCATACCAATACGTAAGCCCCTGCTGGTGAGGGCTCGCAAACTGGGCTCGCAACTAACCAATCCTAATGCCAATCAGTGTATCCAAGGCCTCACCCTAGCATCCCTCAATACATCTATAGAGATAGGGCTAAAGCCCCCCCGGAAGAGTCAGAGACTACACGATCCGAGACCACTTCCCCTCATACCCTACGACGTAATAGTTCTGCTAAGGTAATGGCGATACGACGATGACAGTGGACAAGACTTGAGTTAGAGATAGAGCTAGAGTGCTGAGGCCTCGCCTATGACACCTCCCTTGATACTCCCTCACATCAAGCACACCAACCACACACATACATCCACATGCCTATTCCTACCATCATTCTCATCATCATGTTATAAACAATAATTAAATATGCATGAACAGTAATAATAGAAATATTGGATGACATGTTGAATGCACATAACAATCATACACGCATAAAATCAATCACGGCATTGGACTCGAGAGTAAAACAGTTTATTATTAACCAATTACTTTAGGTCTTGTTCTTTCACCTTTGCTTGATTGTAGATCCTCTTTCAAGCTTTAAGAATCACTTTTATATCAATAGGAAACCTAACAAGTCGATAGATTTTAGTTAGAATTCATTCCAAAAAATTTTGGCTTGCTGTTAACTGCGGGGAGTAGTTTTCTGCGACCCCCAGGGGTAGGGTAGATGCCTAGGGTCGGATGTTTCATCGACCCTGGGTGCAACCCCCCTTTCTTGGACTTCCCGAATGCTGGGGGTCGATGTTAGGGTCGGATGTTCCATCGACCCTAGGTGCGACCCCCCATGGTTTGAGTCTAAAATATCAAATTTCGTCTATTCTTTCATGTTTGGGTACGATGACCAGCTCCAGTAGCATGAGTAGGTGATGGAGGAGGTATGGCATCTACATCCATGTACAGCCGATAATCATCATCCCCATGAACCCCTGCTCCAGCGGCTGCTGCTGCAGCCTCAGCATCAGCTATCTCCACTCGAGTGTGAGGGCGTACCATCGCGTTCCTCTCCTCATCATTGACCTGGGCATCCCGCATGCCCATCATGCAGATAGCCTCTCAATCCAGAGGTGATGAGAAGGATTTTTCCTGAATCTTCTCATCCACTAAGTCAACCCCCAAGCGGGTAAGCAAGGTAGTGATCATGCGTCCGTAAGGAAGGTTGCCAGTGGGACTGGGCAACGTGGCACTGATCATCGTATGCATGATGATGTAGGGAAGGCAGATGGGTTGCCTAGTGCATATACAATATAATAGATACTAGGTCAACTGGGAGACCCTCTCGTAATGTCCACTCTGCGGTATCAAACTATGCTGGATGATCTTTCAGTATACCCATGGATCTGAACGCAGATAACTAGCTTCCATCTGCCAGCGATCAGGTCTGATGAGCTGACAATCGATCTCAGCCCTCATCTATAGAGAAAAGAACTGGGGCTCTCTAGGAGCACAGAACACCATGGGGCCAACATAGGAAATGCCCAACAAGTCGGCCAGCTGCTGATAATCAAATGAAACGTCAACCCCCTTGACGTAGCTTGTGATGCGAAGCTCACCACCCCTCTCCACATCATTGTAATCTCCCACCACCTGGAAATTACAGTAGAACTGGCGTACCAAGTCAGGATGGGTACACGCGTCATAAGCGATGACAGGGAGCCATCCCATATCGCCAAAGGCTCTCTCCACATTGAACAAGGCTAAGCTAGCCAAGTCCACTTTGTGGCCTCCCTCTACCTTCTTGCGAGCGTAGTGGGCATAATCTGTCTCAGCTTCGTTGGAACAGAAGCAAAGACGATCACAAACTCTGGGTACCTTGGTACGAGCCATAGTATCTGCAAATAGAAAGAAAAACAAATAATAGGTTAGTAGAGAGGAATAACCTGAGATTTCGACATAATAACGATGTAAATTGGTCAAAAGCCTCACTTTTCACCCATACCCTGGGGTAGGAGGACTTACATAGATACTAAATTATCTTGTGAGACTCAAACAATCAGAAATTTCAATTAATTAGATTGAATTGCAAAAAATTTCAAGAAATTCAAAATTTCGACAAAATTAGGGATAAAATGTTTTAAATGCAACCATGTGGGACATATAGCAAGGGAATGTCCTAAGCCCAAGAAGTAGCTACATCAAGGACGAGTTTACACGGTTACATCCGAGGATGCTGCCGCATCGCCTGATGTGGTTACAGGTATGACTTACATTTTTGTTAGTTGTATTACATTGTATGAGCATGTAGACTAAACCAAAACAAATCACAGGTATCATACCTATTAATGGCATTCCCGCCAGAGTACTCTTCGATTCAGGAGCTACTCATTCCTTTATATCTGTGACGTTTGGAAAGAATTTAAACCTACCCCTTAAATTCTTAGACTACAAACTACTTATACGATCTCCTATGGGATTAGAAGTGGAGTTAGAAAAAGATTATGGACGAAAAAGATTATGAACCATGTCCAATGCTTATTGATGAAAAGACCTTGGATGCAACCTTGATCCAACTTGAGATGGCAGACTTTGATGTCATCTTGGGAATGGACCGGTTAGTTCGACATTCTGCAAACCTATTGTATGCCAAAAAGAAGCTGACATTTAAAGACAAAAAAGGAGCAGAGTTCAGTTTTTTGGGAACCAAACATCCCCATAAATGAAAGCTCATACTCTCGGCGCTAAAGGCTAAGAAGTGCCTTGAGAAAGGAGCATACGGGTATTTAGTATCTGTGGTCCACCTTACCAAGGAAGCACCACGAATGGAAGATATTGATGTCGTGCAAAACTATCCAGACGTATTTCCTAAAGAATTACCAAGATTACCACCCGACCGAGCTACAGAGTTTGTTATAGATCTTATACCTGGAGCCGCGCCAGTATCGAAAGCACCTTATCGAATGGCTCCTACTGAACTGAAGGAATTGAAAGTACAACTACAAGAACTGCTGGACAAGGGTTACATTTGCCCTAGCATATTACCATGGGGAGCGCTAGTATTATTCGTGAAGAAGAAGGACGGTAGCGTTTGCTTGTGTATAGACTACCGAGAATTGAATAAATTGAAAATCAAGAATCAGTATCCATTGCCTCGGATCGATGACCTGTTCGATCAGTTACAAGGTGCCAAAGTGTTTTCAAAGATTGATCTTCGGTCAGGCTACCATCAGCAAAAGATTAAGGATGGTGATATCCCCAAGACAGCATTCAGGACCAGATATGATCATTATGAATTTTTGGTCATGTCTTTTGGATTGACAAACGCACCACCAACCTTTATGGAACTTTTGAACCGGGTTTTCCACAACATGTTGGATACGTCGGTTATAGTATTCATTGATGATATTCTAGTCTACTCCAAAGACAAAGAAACTCATGTTAAGAATCTAAACGTCGCTCTGTAGCGACTACGGAAGGAAAAGCTCTACACCAAATTTACAAAGTGTGAGTTTTGGCTAAAGGAAGTCGCATTTCTAGGCCATGTAGTATCCGCTGAAGGAATTAAAGTGGATCCTAGCAAGATCGAGGCTATTGTAAAGTGGGAAGCACCGAAGAGCGTTGCGGAAATTAGATGTTTTCTGGGTCTAGCTGGGTATTATCGACGATTTGTGGAAGACTATTCCCGAATTGCCATACCTCTTACCAGTTTGACTAAGAAGGGCAAGAAGTTTGTCTGGATGGATAAATGCGAAAAGAGTTTCCAAACCTTGAAGGCTAGATTGATATCAGCTCTAATCTTGGCCATATTGATTCCAGGACAACCATTTATCTTGTACACCGATGCGTCAGGAATGGGATTAGGATGTGTACTTATGCAAGGAGAATAAGTAATTGCATATGCCTCAAGACAACTGAAGACACATGAAAATAACTACCCCACTCATGATTTGGAACTAGCGGTAATAGTACATGCTTTCAAAATATGGAGACATTATCTGTACGGGGAGAAGTTTCAGATTAAATCAGACCATAAAAGTTTTACTTACCTATTTAATCAGAAGGAGCTGAATATGAGACAAAGAATATGGCTAGAACTATTGAAAGACTACGATTGTGATATCCAGTATCATCCAGGGAAAGCTAATGTAGTAGCCGATGCGTTGAGCAGAAAGGCAATGATAAAATCTCAGGGAGAGGTTAGCACAACTGCCGCAATGTGTACTAACAGAAAGGTATTCAAGCACGGTAATGAGCAGTTTATGATAGATACACCAGATGGATCAGCCAACCAAGGGTTTATTCATCGGTTTTCAAATATGTTCGCCGCATTAAAAATTATACCGGATATAGTTGATGAAGTGAAGACAGCTATCAAATCAGACCCTTACCTAAGAACGGTACAAGAAGACAACGAAAAAGGTAGAACTAACCCTGAGTTCACCTTGGATGAAGAAAAGGTACTGAAGTACAAAGGAAGAATATGTGTACCCAAAATAGAAAGCTTGGACAATAGACACCGATTGATGAAAGAAGCCCATACCACCATCTATTCGATACATCCTGGAAGTACAAAAATGTATCATGATCTAAAGAAACTATATTGGTGGAGAGGAATGAAAGCAGATGTAGCTAAGTTCATGTCTCAATGCCTAAATTTTCAGAAGGTAAAGGCTGAACGACAAAGACCGGCAGGACTGTTACAGCTGTTACCGGAACCAGCATGGAAATGGGACTGCATCACTATGGACTTCGTCACGAGATTACCACTGACTCCTTGAGTAGTTGACGCAGTTTGGGTGATTGTAGACCGCCTGACTAAAACAGCTCGCTTTATACCTATACGACCCCAGTATACACTGGAGGTTAGCTAAGCAGTATGTGGATAACATTGTGCGATTACATGGTGTACCTGAAAGTATTGTGTCCGATAGAGATCCACGATTTACTTCAAAGTTTTGGTAAGGATTGTAAAAGGCTATGGGTACAACATTAAAGTTTAGTACTGCATTCCATCCACAGACAGATGGACAGTCGGAGCGTACAATTCAGATTCTAGAAGATATGCTTCGACCATGTGTAATCGACTTTAAAGGATCATGGGATGAAAAGTTACCACTGATTGAGTTCGCTTATAATAAAAGCTATCAGGATACTATACAGATGTCACCCTATGAAGCACTGTATGGCAGAAAGTGTCGATCTCCTTTGTTTTGGAATGAAGTTGGGGAACGTAGTATTGTTGGACCAAAATTTATTGAAGTGACTTGTCGAGTGGTCGACATTATCAAAGAAAGAGTGAGAACAACTCAGAATCGTCAGAAGCAATATGACGATACCCGACGCCGAGACCTTGAGTTCGTCGTGGGTGATAAAGTATTCTTAAAAGTATTGCCTATGCGAGGATTGAAATGGTTCGGACAGAAAGGGAAACTAAGTCCAAGATATATCGGGCCATATGAGATTCTATCTAAGCGTGGGAAAGTGGCTTACCAATTAGCACTACCACCATCTATGTCAAGTGTGCATGAAGTATTTCATATTTCCTTATTGAAGAAGTATTTCAAAGATTCAACGCACATTCTGACAGTAGATCTACCTGATTTGACTGATGATTTGACATTTAAAGTAACACCAACTAAAATCACCAGCTGAAAGGTTCAACGACTACGCAACCAAGATATCTATTATGTTAAGGTCACCTGGAGAAGTAGAGACATGGAAGAAATCACATGGGAAGAAGAGAATGCTATGCGAAAGCAATACCCTCATTTATTCGACTCAGAAGGTATGTACAATTTTGAGGACAAAATTTTTATAAGTAGGGGGAGTTGTAAGACCCGTATCGAACTAACCCGGTCTTACCACCTTGAACCAGGTCTACCTATCATGGTCGAACCAAATGGAGCAAGTGCGTGAAGGAGATCACGATCCCAAGTATTAAACTGACCCAAAAACAATAAAAATAGGGGGAGGGTCGCATACCCAGCAAGGTAGGGTCGGACCCCCCCAGTATAAAAGTCAGACCCTGAGTTTTATACAGAGGGTCGGACATTTTAAGAACCAGGGGTCGACGGGATCTCCGACCCCCTCATTGACCCCCAGTCTGTCGACAGAAACTGTGATTTGGAAACTTTCTAAATTTCAATGGGATTCCTTCCTAATATCAATGGGACTTATTTTGGGAGTTTCTACTCTATAAATAGGACGTCTCTAAGTCTCTTTCACTCCTTTTAGAACCCTAATTGGATTGAGAGAAAGAGAAGAGAAGGAGAAGAGAAGGAGAAGAGAAAGAGAAGAGAAGGAAAGTGGAGAAGTGGATCAAAGAGAAGGCTTCAGAGAAACAAGTCTAATTCTCAGGTATGGATACTATCTCCATGTAATTCTACAAACCTTAGAATAGATAGAGAAGAGGGAATGATCTAGGAGAAACCCAAATCATCCACCCATGGTTAGGTTTTCGTGGAAAACCATGGGGGAAATCATGAAAGCCATATAGGTGAGTGAACTACGGTTCTAGGCCATAGAACATGTGTGGAATGGATTGTAGAAGTAAGCCATAGGACCCCAAACACGAAGGAATGGACTGAAGGATGAAAATTTGACGAAACCCATAGGGGGTCGCACGGGGGGTCGTTGGCCAATCGACCCTACCAGACCCTGATAATCGACCCCCAGTGTTCGAAAAGTCCAGACTGTGGGTGGTCGCACCCAGGATCGATGGAACCTTCGACCCTAGCATCGACCCCCAGTTAACAGCATTCTTTTTAAAGTCTGAATTAATTCTAATTAAATTCTATCGACTTGATTAGGTCTTCTAGTGTTATAATATCGATATATAGTTGATTCTTAAAGCTTGAAAGAGGACCTACGATCAAGTAAAGGTGAGGGAACAAGACCTAAACTAATTAGTTAATAATAAACTGTTTTATTCTTGTGTCCAATGCCATGATTGATTCTATGTGTGTATGCTTGTTATGTGCATTCAACATGACATCCAATATTTCTATTATTACTGTTCATGCATATTTAAATTATTGTTTATAATGTGATGATGATGATGATAGGAATAGGCATGTGGATGTATGTGTGTGGTTGGTGTGCTTGATGCGAGCGAGTATCAGGGGGAGGTGTCATAGGCGGGGCCTCAGCACTCTAGCTCTATCTCTAACTCAAGTCTTGTCCACTGACATCGTCATATCGCCATTACCTTAGCGGAACTATTACGTCGTAGGGTATGAGGGGAGGTGGTCTCGGACCGTGTAGTCTCTGACTCTGTCGGGGGGCCTTAGCCCTATCTCTATGGACATATTGATGGATGCTGGGGTGAGGCCTTGGATACACTGATTGGCATTAGGATTGGTTAGTTACGAGCCCAGTTTGCGAGCCCTCGCCAGCAGGGGCTTACGTGTTGGTATGGGCAACGGGTACAGCAATAAACGTGACCATTGTGTGTACATTGTCCATGATTGGGTGCATGTGAGTCGGCAATAAACGTTACCTTTGGGCGGCTTCACACACTCGTGTATAGAGGTGTGGCATCAATAAACGTGATCTTTGTCCACCTATCCTTTCTATAGCAGATTGTAAACTTATTTACCAGACCAAAGATATGAATTGAGTGCATGCATATGTTTGTTGGATTGTATTGTTTACTCGCTGAGCCATGATGTGTGCTCACTCTCTCGACATCGAATATTTTTAGTTGATGATGCAGGTACTATAGTTGCAGATTATATGAATGATTCGGTGTATGCGTATTGCTGCAATGGAAGCTGAAGACGTAGAGGATGCGCATGACCCCTCATGCAAGTGTAACTCATGCATATTCTATTAGGATTTTATTTGAATTTATAAAGGGATGTAATTGGTATTTTATTTATTTATGTCTCAGTTGATACAACAATAACTTGATATTTTAATTATGATTATTACAGCTAGAATGCTCAGTTCATTTACTATAAGACTTCCGCTATTGTGTATTTATTCTGATTATGGTTGTGAATGTGCATGATTTTATTTTAATGGATACCGCCTATTAGAGATCCTGGTTGAACCATTGGTTTATAGCGGTTCATCACACCATTCTGAATGGTGTAGAATTGGGGTGTGACAAGGTCTCCTACTGTCAAGTGATGAACATACACCTTTTTGTTAAAGGTTGCTACCATTCTTTGTTGGAATTTTTTCACATTATCTACTGCCTTCATTCTTCTTTCACCAACGAAGTTCAGCTCATTATATCTGGATTGCAACCATTCAGCTTCTGGAATCTTGCATTCCATCAAGACTCTCAGTGATGGCACCTCTATTTCTACTAGGAGGACTGCTTCCATACCATATACTAGTGAATACGGCGTTGCCCCAGTGAATGTTCTTATGGATGTTCTGTATGCCCAGAGTGCATAAGGTAGTTTGTCTGCCCAGTCAACATTAGACTCTGCCATCTTTTGGAGGATAACCTTGACATTTTTATTGGCTGCCTCTACTGCCCCATTTGTCTGTGGACGATAAGGAGAGGACCGGTGCCTTTTGATGTGAAACTTATCACATAATTCTTGGACTCTCCCTCTGAAGTGTTGTCCTTGATCTGAGATTATGGAATGAGGCATTCCATGCCGACATATGATGTACTCTTGTAGAAATTTAACCACTTTGTTCGCTGTGAGCTTGGCATATGACTGTGCCTCTACCCACTTTGTGAAGTAATCGATGGTGACCAAGATAAATTCATGCCCATTTGAAGTTTTAGGTTGAACCTTTTCGATTACATCTATGCCCCAAGTTGAGAAGGGCCATGGAGAGCTAAGAGTATGCAACTCTGCTGGAGGCACATGTATTAAATTAGCATGGATTTGGCACTTGTGACATTTCCTTATGAACTCTGCATAGTCTGCTTCCATTGTGTTCCAGTAATATCCCATTCTGAGAATCATCTTTGCAAGCATTCTAGCATTCATGTGAGGTCCGCATATTCCTTGATGGACTTGCTTAATGACGTTTTGCGACTGTTCTTCGTCGACACAGTCTAACTGCACTCCTTCATGGGATCTTTTGTATAGGATATCTTCGCATAGTATAAACTGGGAGGCATATCGCCTAAGAGACTTCCTCTCACCTGTTGTGGCTTCCACTAGATACTTTCCTTCTTTGATGAAATCTATGATAGGAGCAAACCATGGCCGGTCATCGATTGTCAATGCATTCACTTCTTCCAAGTGGACTGGTCGTACTCTTTTCTCTATGATTAAGGGTTTGATACGTCGCAAAGGATCATTTCCAATCATTAAAGCCAAGGTGGTCAATGCATCGACATACTTATTGGTATCTCTTGGGGAGTAGTCAAATTCAATTTGCATGAACTTTCGAGCCAAGGTTATTACACATTATTGATAAGGTACCAACTTCTCGTCTTTGGTTTTCCAATCCCCTCTCACTTGGTAAATAACAATTGATGAGTCACCATAGACCTTTAATCTACAGACCCCTATGGCCAAAGCTGCTTTCAGTCCCATGATACATGGTTCGTACTCTGCAATGTTGTTTGTGCAGTCAAAGTCTAATCTGAATGAAAATGGCATAAATGCTCCTTCTGGATCTATAAATAAGACGCCGGCCCTATATCCCATATGATTTGCGGCTCCATCGAAGAACATTATCCATGTATTATTCTTCCCCTCCTCTTGAGTTGTGTGGACTTCTTCATCTGGGAATACATCTTCTAAATGTCTGAGGTTATCTTCAACCGGTAGAGCTGATAGATGTTCTGCAATTATGCTTCCCTTGATAGACTTCTGAGTAGTGTATGTGATGTCAAATTCGGACCACAACAATAGCCACCTGGCCAACCTTCCTGTCAAAGCTAGTTTCTCGAACAGATACTTCAAGGGGTCCATTCTGGAAATGAGTATGACTTTGTAAGATAACATATAATGCCTCAGTCTCTTTGTTATCTAAACTAGGGCTATGCATGTCTTCTCCAGCTGTGTATAATTGGCTTCATATCCTATGAATTTCTTACTCAAATAGTATACTGCCTTTTCTATTTTTCCATCTGTATCATGCTGGGCTATCATTGATCCCATAGAACCCTCTAGTACTGACAAGTAGAGGAGTAGTGGTCTTCCAGGTACTGGTGGGGCTAAGACTGGTGTGTTCAATAGATATGTCTTGATTTTGTCAAAAGCCATATGACATTGAGGGTTCCAATCATTTGGCTGGTCTTTCCTGAGTAGCTTGAAAATTGGTTCGCATGTTGAGGCGAGATGTGCAATAAACCGGTTGATGTACTGAAGTCTTCCCAAGAAACCTCTTACTTCCTTTTCTGTTTGAGGAGACGGCATTTCAGAGATGGATTTTATCTTAGCCGGATCAATTTTGATTCCTCTTTGGCTGACCATAAAGCCTAGCATTTTGCCTGCTATTACCCCGAATGCACATTTTTGGGGGTTAAGCCTTAATTTGTATTGCTTGATCCTCTCAAAAAACTTTTAATGTCGGGATGTGACCATCTCTGGTGAATAATTTTACGATCATATCATCTACATACACCTTTACCTCCTTATGGATCAGGTCGTGCAAGATTGTATTAGCCATTCTTTGATAAGTTGCCCCAGCATTCTTCAGCACAAATGGCATCACAGTGTAACAGTAGGTGCCCCAGTCTGTTATGAAGGCGGTTTTCTCCTTGTCTTCAAGTGCCATCTTTATCTAATTGTACCCTGAGAATCCATCCATGAAGGACAAAAGAGCATGATTGTTGTGTTATCCACTAGGAAGTCTATCTTTGGTAATGGAAAGTCGTCTTTGGGGCTGGCCTTATTCAGGTTTCTATAATCAATGCACACCCTCAGTCTTCCATCCTTTTTAGGTACGATGACCACATTTGCTAACCACTCTGGGTACTTCGTGACCTCTAGGAATCCGGCGTCAAACTGCTCCATGACATCTTCTTTAACCTTGAGGGTCCATTCAGGCCTTAACTGCCTTAGCTTCTGCTTATATGGCCTTGCATCTGAGACCAAAGGTATCTTATGCTGTACAACTTCAGGGTCTATGCCGGGCATATCTTCATAGGACTAGGCAAACACTTATTGGAACTCCATCAGTAATTCCATCATTTGTTTGGTTTCTTCTTCCGTCAAGGTAGCACCGATCTTTATTTCTCGTGGTAGCTCTGCTGAACCGAGGTTAATTATTTTGAAGTATTAGCTGACAGGTTAAACCTTCTTCTCCTCCGAGGCTTGGATGGATTGTAATATTTCAGGAAATGGTTCATCATTTTCATCATTTTCAAAGTTAGAGTTAGAATGAGAAGGAAAGGAAGAAGTAAACGCAGTGTAATTCAAAATATCAACTTTATTCATATTCAAAAGCAGAGGTACAGAGGAAATGGTTCCAAGTGGAACGAACTCAAAATTTGAAAAGCACTCAATTTTATCTAAAGACCTAAGGACCCTAGGCCCAAACATAGTCATTATATGTGGATTACATGGCAACCCCTTTGGATAAACAAAATTATCATAACAACTCCAATTGGGGATTATTCCGTTGATGGAAAGGGTGAATTATTGTACATCGGGACTCTTATCTTCATCTTCACCGGTGAGCGTCATTACTTGATCATCGTCGAACAGTTTGTTGATGTTGATCACTTCCGTCTCAGAATTCTGCTCCTTTCCCTGCTCTTGGATCTTGACTTGCTCGAGCTTTTCCCAATCAAGGGTATAATCATGGAATATTTCGAACCCAGGTACTTGCTTTTGGAGGTGGACATTGAACCAAGGTTCTGAAAATCCGCAATAGATATTGTCTTCTCCTTCTTTAACAAAATACCCATTGAGGGTCTTTGAAAACTGGATGTCCTGCATATTGTACAACCCCTCAGATATTGCTTGATAGACTGCTTCATCCGTCCTTTGAGGTCGCCAGTTCCCACTTGCTCTGTCTGATGCTCATATTGTACTGCTACCATACTGACTACTGTGCTTGTATTTTATCCTCTCGAGCTTCTGAAATCTTTCATCAGCTCTCCTCTGATTTTGCTTGATTACTTTCAGATCTCCTTCGGTGGGGGTATACCCCAGTCCAAATATATACTCATTGACCAATAGAGATAAGAAAGTGACATCACCATATTGGTGGGAACCAAGGCCCATACCTGGAAAGTAGAGCATGTGAAGTAATTAACGAAATGAAAAGGGCAGATGCGTACTTGTAGGATCTAGCTTAGTTGTGGCTAAGATATTGTCAACCTGGAACCCTCCAAGAAAGAATCCTGCCTTGTATCCCGTTGTGACTCTTTATTATTCTGTCCAGTAGCCATTGTGTTCACGCCTACAGAGTCTGCGTGTATTATCACAGTTGTACCCTTGTGGATGAATTTAATCTTCTGGTACAAAGTAGAAGCCACTACATTGGCCTGATGGATCCAAGGCCTACCTAGAAGCATGTTGAATGAGGCAGAAATATCGATGACTTAGAAATCTATTTCAAACTCAGTCGGTCCTATTTGAATTGGTACTATGAAGACACCCAATATAGCCCTTCTGGTATTGTCGTACGCCTTGATGGTCATATCTAAAGGTTTCAACTCTGACTCACTAAAGCCTAGATGCTTGAAGGTGCGAAAAGGGAATACATTCAAGGCTGACCCATTATCAACCAAAACTTAAAAAATGCTCTTTCCCCGGCATCCGATGGTAATATGCAAAGCCTGTATATGATCCTTACTTCCTTGAGGAAGATCTACATCTCCAAAGACAATTGCATTAATGACATATCTTCCCCCTACTAGCATGGTAGTTCCTCTCCATCCATTGAAACTGGGACCTGAATGCTTGCTAGGGATTTTAGTACTGCATCCTTGTGGACCTTGGAAGCCATCAGAAGCTCCCAAATGGACACGTTGGCTTGGGTCTTTTGTAATTGTTTCAATACCGGGTTTGGAGATTCTGGTTGGTTGATAGGTCCTTTACCTTTCTCTCTCATAGCTTAGGCCGGATCATTTACCATCAGGTGAGATGGTTTGTAGTTCTTCCCTGTTTTGGTTTCTACTACTTCTTGCTCATCCTCCGAGAATATGAACTCCATCTCAAGGAAACGATTGTCAACTTGATTTACTTCTATCTCCTCATCTGAGAGGTAGATGATGAATGATTCTTCTTCTTCTTTTTACTGTACTTGTGTTATTGGGTGTGATGAATCTTTCGAGAAATAAAAATCATATTCTTCTTCTTCTTGTTGATGGTTACCCAACATGTTTACTTCGTCACCAGATGTGACAACTATATTGCTTACTCTTTTTATGATGGGCATAAGGTCCGAGGGCTCATCTCCCCATTCTATGAAATTGATGCTGTGGTGAGGGAGGGGATTATTTGCCGCTGACACTAGTCGGGGCTGGACCTTAAATTGTTATTCCCAGGTAGACATTGAGGGGGGTGAATCAGTGGCCACTAAAATTCCTTTTCACTATTCTATTTGACCTGATGCTATGAGCAATGCTGCCAAGAGCTATTGATCAAATGGTGCTATGCTGCCTTGAGCTGATTTCTTGAGACTTACTCACAGACAATATGTCAAACACATTTCGTGCACACACCAACCACACACCCACAGGTATCCATACCAGGGGCTTGGCCTGCCAAGTGTGTACACCCAGACCTGCAGCACACAGACTTCTAATCCACAATCACAAGCACAGCATGGGACACACAATATAACGTGGTTCACCAATCACACACTGTGATGGCTACTCCACGAGGCAATACCCTAACCAGGGTTTTGTATATACACAATACACAACAAAAATACTACAGTTGCACCTACAACCCCGATGCTACAACATCAACCGCATTCACAGCTACAACTATGTCCAAGGCACCAACCCAATTCCAGTCAAGCACCCACTTGACTTGATTACACAATATGTATATTAAACATTCATACAAACCCTTCCCTTCCCTTATATCTCTGATACAGTAAATAGGATTTGTGTCCGAGTTTACCTCCCGGTCTTGCTTGCTACTGATGCAAGCCTCACTGTGCAAGCATCTCGGCCTTCTCTTGGGCTCTACAACTCATTCTTCACCACAACAACTCCATAGGATGCTCACAGCTGGTCCACACACTCTCTTCAAGCTTCAACTAAGCTTTCATGGCCTCACACTGCCAATAGCAGTCTCTCTCTCTCTTGGAGAAGCTTTAATGGAGAGTTCTCACAAAAATCGCCATTGAAAGCTTTCTTCTCGAGCTCAAACCGCTGCCAATGTCTTCTCCTCTGAAAATCCTTCAGTTTGACATATTATAGGCCTCGATCCGACATCGGACGGCCGAGATATCATCAAAAGAAGTTCGGTGAATGTGATTATTCCAAATGGAATCTTTCTCCTTGATTTCATGCGCCGCGACGCACCATAACAATGCCGCGTCTGACGTACGAACGCTGCTTGTCGATCTCTGATTGGCCGAAAGGGTATCATCGTTTTTAGGCTGTTGGATCAACTACAAAAGGCGGGATCTCTTCTGGACCATCATGATAGGTCAGATCCCGTTACCAAAGTTTGGGATGCGCCGTAGCGTTCGGATTAAAATCTTTTGTGCCTCCGCATCATGCAAGCGCTCCAACGAATCACAAATCTGCTTCCGTGTTTCGCGATTCACCGTTTTAAGCTGCTTTCAGCCAATTGGAATCATCGCGTAGGTATCTGAGCGCGAATCAGGTGCTACACCATAGCTTGCATTATCGTGAGCCCTCCATTTGGAATCATGCTACCGTGGCTTGATCCAAGCCATCCATATCGAATCTCTTCTTTTCCAAATGACCAAAATGCCCCTGTAAATATTTGGTAATGCCCTGTAAGTCGAATTTTCTCCAGTAAGGTCCGAACATTTTTCTCCATTGTGGAATTACGTCGAATACCTTGAGGGCATGCCTAAGGACCCTGCGCAGACCTGCCGCGCGCGCGGTGCTTGCGCTGTGCTGCTACTCACTGCCTGCTTGTGTGCGGCATGGCATGGCACGGGTGCTGCTGCGCACAACCTCCATGTGCGCGGCACCTGCTGTGCGTGGCATGCTGCTGCTTGGCTTGTCCATGTGTGCGGCTGTGTTGTGCGCATGGCCCTGGCATGTGTGCATGGCTCCCCTTGCCGTGTATGCTGGCATGGCCTGCTGGCCTGGTGCCGCAGGCATTTGCCCTGTTGGCCTGGGCTGGCTGCCATGCTGGCTTGGCCACCCAAGGTGGGACCCACCTGGTCCCCACCTATTCTCTCTCCTCTTTCTCTCTCCTCCATTTTCTCTCTCTTTTTTCTCTGTCTTCTTTCTCTCTCTTCTTTCTTTCTCTTCAGCTGGACTTTCTCATCAGTTGGGCTTCATTCTCTTCAGCTGCTTGATCGATAGAGAGTCCTACAGATACTCTCTCTCCTCCATATCACTTTCTCTACTAAGGTTGCCAACAATGACAACACTTACTGCACTACCTAGACAGGGTTTCAACATAAATTTACCAGAATCCAATAGATCCTATATGGCATGCCTTAATGTGTAGCAGTTGTCCGTGTCATGCCCATGCTGTTGTGGTACTTACAGAACAGGTCCATACAAAAATTCGGTGGAAGAGGACTTGGAGGTGGACAAGGGTCAAGCACTGTCAACTTCTTGGCTTATATCAACTTGTCCAGAGCCTTGGATTGGGTCATCCCCAAATCAGTAAACTGCCTCCTTGGTCTTGCTTGCTGTGGTGGGGTGTAACTTAAACTTCCCAAGATCAATGGTTCATAATTGGTATTAGCTATTTGCTTTACAGATTGATTCCTTGGATTTCTTGATGGGTATGCCCTTCTATTCGACGCCCCTTCTGACCTTTCTGACTTTCCTGGTAATATATCTCCCCGGCTTATGGCATCCTCTACTTGTTGTCCTGCAACCACAAGCCCTTCGAATGATAGGATAGCCTGACCGAAAATGTATGTTTTATATGACCCACTTAAACCTCTCATCATTATCTGCACTTGACCTCTTTCAGAAGGTCGATCCCAAAGCTTTGCTGTTACACTTCTGAAACGAGTTATATAGGCCGTGAATGTCTCTCCTTGTATTTGGACCATGGTTTCCAATTGCCTGCGGTGGGTCTCTATCTCTGTGTTGTAGGAATAGAAACTGATAAATGCTTTGGTGATATCTGACCATGAATGTATCTGTGATGGGTTCAAGTTCATTAACCATCGATGAGCCCCGCCCGTGAGTGTGAATTGGAATGTCTGTCCTAACTGCTCATCAGTAAATGCTTCGCCTTGCTTCAATAGGCCCGTAAATGATCTTAAATGGGTCCTGGGGTCCCCAGTCCCATCAAATTTCTCGGTGGTCCATTTAAACTTGGGAGGCAGCTTAGTTTCTAGAAAGAAGCATAATCCTTCAGCATCAATGATTTGACTTTCTACTCCTTCCATGCCCCTCAATATTTTTTTCACTTGACTTAGTCTATCACTGTATGGGCCATCTTCTTCCTTAAATTTCTTGGTTGTAGGGGTAGCCTAAATGATTAACTGTTTCTAGGGTATGACACCCTCCATATCTTTGAATGTCGGGTTTATGAAAAATTTCGACACAGCTGGGTTAGGGGAACCCGATCCTTGTGGCGGTGCCATATTTACCCTTTCAGAGGTCGACCCTTGAGCCTACAATTGCAATTCGATTTCCCTTACTGCGGTAGCTATCATCCCCATGGTATCCTCCATCTTTTCCATTATGGCATCCATAGTGCTCAGGACTTGGTTTGATCCTTCAGCCATTGATTCAGTTGATGTGGTTGAGGTGGGACTAACTAGCTTTGGTTTGTAGACCATAGACAACCTCCCAGTAATAGGATCCCTTATCCAAGAGGTAGAAATGGTTGTGGTTTAGGCTGACTTCTTGCATGTACCGGAAAAGAACCAAAAAGTGATAAATATTAGGACTCCAGGATGACGGGAGTGGAAAGAAGTCACATACACAATCAAGGATGACTCAACCAAACAAGAGTTAGCTCCTTCAAAAGGGTGATCGGGTAAACATTATCCAAGTCAATTTAATTGATTTTGATTAAGCCAGGTGTTCAGTCTTGGGACCTCGTTATTCCAAAATGGATAATTAGTGGTACCAAGTTCTGGCCAATTGGATTACCAAATTCGATGAAATTGAAATGGATATACTAATCTATCGTCCTTATCAGGGATGGTTAGCAAAAGCGGTTCATGGATGAATAAACTAGTAAATTTTTTCTTGACCATGGTATCTATGTCTTGACATGGATTTTTTGTTCGTTTTTTGAAATCGACGTGTTAACAATGAGTGATTTGACACATTGAGCTTACTTAATGGAGGGTGTATAGTGACCGTCTACTATGATGTAGAACAGGTGTATACATACCTCATACTCCCAATGGGTGAGAGTTCAAGATGTTCATCGTGTAGATTCTAACATGCTGACCAATCAAGGACAAAAACGGGCAGAAATTCGACGTCTCGAACATGGATGTCATGGTTAAGCAGATTTTACTGGGTTGGTTCAGGGATGAACCAAAAATAACAAACATTGGGCTACAATCTGGGTTAGGACAGAAAAGGCCACCTTGACAAGGATGGGGTAACCTATCACCAAATGCACAATGAATAATGGGCCCCCAATCCTTTATATACTATGTTGCAAGGATCCAAGCGACGTAGAGTAGCATAACGCATTCTCAGGCGGACCCAAGAAATGCTCGTTAGAGGCTGCTCGCCGAACGTGGTCTCATAAAGTACAGGCCAAGGTTGTGTGTTTCGCCTAGCGGGCTGCCCATTTGCATGGGATCCGGTTCGACTACTCGCACGAATGTGTGATTGAACCCATTCCCCCCAAAGCAATATTATACAAGCATAAATATAGTATCCTAAAAGCTAGCATCCAATTCAAAAAAGAAAAGTTTTCATTTAGGAGTTTGACGTTTATTCCCCAGCGGAGTCGTTACTGTCAGGACAAAGATCATAATATTTTTTTGGAAGTCGCCACCTAGATTAAGGTCTAGGACCTTAGAAATGTGAAATCTCACCCTAAGGTAAAACTTCGATTGACTCATGACCCTTAAATTGGATTTTTGATCCATCAGAGATTGGGTAAGCGTCAGGTTACGGTTATGGGAAGGGGTTAGGCATCCAAACTACCCGATCGAAATCGGTCTCCTATACCTTTCCTATGCTAGACTCTATCTATTAAACCGAACCAAACTAAGTGGTTTGATATCATTAAACCGAATCTGTATCCATCAGATTGCCAACGTATCATGGAGTTATTCCAAAAATCAGGTTCACCATCGTAGTTCAGGTGTGATTAAAGTTTATGGTTGTGATTTATGCTTGTGCATGATTAAATTCATTGTTCAAGTTAAAGTTTATGTTTGAAAGGTTGAGAAACCCTATGGGTTAAGATCTGGATAATCCATATGAACTGATAGATAGTCCTAGTGGTTCTAAGAATGGATAACCCTTTCTAGGTCTGAATATGGATAACCCTATTTGGGTTAAAATGTGGATAACCCTTTCTAGGTTGGAATGTGGATAACCCTATTTGGGTCAAAATGTGGGTAAATATCCTAGTTGATCTATGGATAGTCCAAGTGGACTAAGGTTTGGATCTGAATTTGAGTTTCCCCCAAATAGCCTATGTATCCTACGGTTTGCCCTAGGAATTAGAATTTGCGTAATTCGAAATGGCTAACCTGTTCTACATTAGAATGTGAGAACCTATTCTAGGTTTAGGGTTTAGAACTTGTTCTAGGTTTAGGATTTAGAACCTGTTCTAGGTTTAGGGTTTATCGAGGGGTGAAATCGTCCTGAATTACCCTTTTCATCCTAAGTTCTAATTTTGGAAGGTTTGACAAAACATTCTCTTTCTTTATTAAAATTTTATTATTTCCCATTATGCCCTTCCAAGAATATGGGTGCCTAAATGCATGTCCCTACACCTAATATGTTTGCTAGGTGTACAGATATGGTAGTTTGACTAGGGTGCAGCATAAATTAAGTTATTTCCATAAATGGAATATTTTATCTAAGCATGACATGTATGATATTTATAGTAACTATCACAACATATAGTAAGATTATGGAAATCTCCCCAATATAGCATGCATTGCAAATAAGGCAAGAACCTAATATGGCAAGATCTAATATGCTAATCTAAGTATGGCAAAACCTAATATGGCAAGAAATTAATATATGCACCTATATATCGAAATGGCAAGTATCAAACATAGAATGCAAATATGGTATGAATTATCCAAAAAGGTAAGATCTTATATGCTATTTTCTAAGCATAGTAAGACTTAAAAATGGTCAGAAATCAATGTATGCATCTATATATCAATATGGTAAGTACCAATCATAGCATGCAAATATGGCATGAATTTTTTTAAAAAGATAAGATTTTATATGCTATTTTCTAAGCATAGTAAGACTTAAAAATGGTAAGAAATCAATGTATGCATCTATATATCAATATGGTAAGTACCAATCATAGAATACAAATATGACATGAATTTTTCAAAAAAAGTAAGATCTTATATGCTATTTTCTAAGCATAGTAAGACTTAAAATGGTAAGAAATCAATGTATGCATCTATATATAAATATGGTAAGTACCAATCATAGAATGCAAATATGACAAGATTTTTTCAAAAAAGGTAATATCTTATATGCTATTTTCTAAGCATAGTAAGACATAAAAATGGTATATTAAGATTTTCGATAAATATGGTAAAAATATATTTATTCTACCAAATATAGAAACACAAGGAATATGGCAAATATGGTATGCATAATCCAAACAAATCATATGAATGCTCCAAATATAGCCATTTATCCAAATATGACAGAATTTACTCAAACAATCAATTGCATGTTACAATGAATGAGACATTAATGAAACCTTTTTTTGAAAAGTAAAAAATTATCAAAAACATATGTTTAATGTTCTTTGAAAATATTATAATTTTTTATGAAGACATTTGGAAAGATTAATTACTCAAAACTGTTAAAATTGTGACACAAGGTTTCAGATAATGGACAAAATATGAACTGCATTCAGATTCTGTCACATTACACAAGAATGACCATAAGTATGTCTTCAGTAACTCAAATCAAGCTCAAAATTTTTTCAGAGAAAGATGACTCAATATCTTATATTTCATATGCAGAAGTCGAATCCCAACAGAGAGCAAAAATATGTCAAAAATATGCCCTAAGACCAGACATGTGCACTGATCAATTCTGTTCCAGATTTTTGATTAGTTGCACCATAAATTCCGTATAAAATCTTATACATAATGAAAATTAAATTCAGACATATGTACATGTAGATAGCTATCTGATCTAAAATTTCATCAAGAAAAATAAGTGAAAACAGTATATTTTTTTTTGTAAAAAATGACTTTTCATTCATGCAAATTAGTACATCCTGACAGATTCAAAATCAGAGTACTATGCACTTAAAATCGATATCAATTCAATAAAAAATTTAAAAATTACAAAACTTATGCCATTTTTGAGAAGACTGTCATATATAAAAAGTTTATATGAAGTTGATTTCCCGGTTATGGTCATAAGACCCTTGTATATAGACTTTCTAATAGAGGATATGGATTATATCTGAGTAAAACAGCAATGTCAAAGAAAAATTGTTTGATATACTTTTCCAATTCCAAATGAAACGAAATTTTTAGGATAGTCTTATAATATATCAGAGAGACTTCCATAAAAATTTGGACTTCAAAATCTAATAAAACTATATGTGATGCACGTCCTAAGTTTGAATCCTAAATCTGAAAATTTCATATTAGAAAACCACTTAATGAAACTTGTCAAAAATATCAAACATCATCATATATCATTCAAAACTTCATCATTAAGTAGTTTGGATAAATTATCATTCATAAAAAATTCTAGACATAGGCATCCTAACATTAATATGCATGCAATAGAGCATTCCTGATCGAGATTTCATAGAAATTAGCTTTTTTCAAGCACAATTGACATTCGAGCATTCTAAAGACCTCTAAATTCATTTAGGGTACTAACCTTGTACTCAAATCGAGCGAAACCATCGATGTAGGATGTCTGGAGATCGTATCATGCTCTTTAAATGTGAATCCTCCTGCTCCTCTCCTTTGCTTCTCTTTCTCTTATCTTTCTCTCTTTTCTTCTTCTCTTTTCTTTCTTTTCTCTTCTTCTTCTCTCCTTCATTCTCCCTTTCTCACATTTTTCACTCTTACCCGCATTCTCTCTCTCCTTGTGGTCTGGAAAAGAATTCTCCTCTCTCTTTCTCTTGGCCTATTTATGCTTTTCCTCTCCTCTTCTAGAAGATCCTTCTTTCCTTTTCTTCTTTTTCTAGAAAATCCTTTTTTTCCTTTTTTCTTCTTTCCTTTCTCCTCTTCCTTCCCTTTTCTCTTCTCTCTTCTCTCTTCTCCACATTTTCTACATGTTTCTACTGTAGAAATGTCCTTCCTCTCTCTCCTCTTCTTTCCTTTTTCTCTCTTCCTTCCTCTTCTTCTTTTTTCTTCAAGAAAATCCTTTCTTTCCAATTTTTTTCATTCCTTTCTTCTCTCTTTCCCAAGTTTTTTCTCCTTCCTTTCTTTCTTTTTTTCTCCTTCTTCTTCTAGAAAATCCCTTCTCTCTTTCCTTTCTCTCTTTCATTCTTTTAGAAAATTCCTTCTTTCCTTTTCTTCTTCCTTCCTTTCTTCTTCTTCCTTTTCTTCTTCTTTCCTTTTTTTTTCTTTCTTATTTTCTCTTTTTTTTTCACATTTTCTTTCTTGAAAACATTTCCCTTTTTTTCTTTTTTCTTTTTCTTTTTTTTTTCTTTTTTCTTTTCTTCCTCTTTCCTTCTTTTTTTTCTCCCTCTCTGTTTCACGTTTTCTTTCTAGAAAATGTTTTTTCTTTTCTTTTTCTTTTTCTTTTTCTTTTATTTCTCTCTCTTTCCTTTTTTCTTTCTCCCTCTATCTTTTCCATGGCCTCTATTTCCTCTCTCTTTCAACGGCCTCTCTTTCTTCTCTCTTTCCTATAATATATATGTATATATATATTATTGTATATATATATATATATATATATATATATATATATATATATATATATATATATATATACAATAATATATTATACATTATACACATATACAAAAATACAAGCATATGGGTTGAGATGACTTGGTCTGGATTGGTCTGAGATGGGCTGGACTAAGTTAAACTAAGCTGGATTGAGCTGGTTTGGACCGAAGTTGACTTTCCCTATCATTTCATAGTTCAATTCTACCACCATTCCACATGAAATTTTCTGATAGCTTCTATTCCAAATTTTTAATATTCACTTTGTAGAACACTAAAAATGAGGAATATTGGAACTTGAATCACCTCAGTTGGAAATAAAATGGCCAACTTATGAATTTCTGAAGTTTAAGCAGGCCAATTATTGATAATTTGGCTGACCATTCTACATGAGATCCTTTGAAGACTTTTACCAAAAATCCTTTACGTTCAATTTATAAAGTACTAAAAATGGAATATAATGAAACTGAAATCACCTGATTTTGATATGGGGTGACAAAAATATGAATTTTTGAAGATTAAATGACTATTTCCATGTGTAATTTTGCATGGGACCCTTTCGGAGACTTCTACCTGGGATTTTTCATGTCCAATTTGTAGAACATTACAAATGAAAAATAATGGCCTTGAAATCATCTGAATCCGACATAGAACGACAAAGATACGAAGCTTTGAAGTTCTAACGATAATTTTGCATGAAAGCTTGCATGGGGCCCACCAGTGACCTTTGCCTGGGATTTTTCATGTTTACTTTGAAGAGGACTAAAAATAAGGAATATTGGCCTTTGAATCATCTGATTTCGATATCAGATGACCAAGATATGATGACTTGAAGTTTAAATGATAATGCATGCATCATACGATAATTACATAAATGCCTTTGCACTTTCAAACTACGATATCTTCCTTGTTTGACGTCAGAATTTGATGATTCCGGTCTCATTTTGAAGATAATTTTATGACCTATCCATCCAAGTAGGGAATAGCCTATGACCCAAATGTGGGGTTCATTAGAGAATCATAAACCTTTGGGTTAAAGGCCGAAAGCCTGCTATATTGATTCACTTATGCTGAGGGTGGCAAAAATGGGTTGCTTACAGACACATGGCTCGAGTTGATAAATTATTCACCACTATCCAAGAGAGTCAGTAGAAAATCATTGAGGAACTAGCTGGCATGCAGCGTGTTCAGTGGACCATAGTGAGGTTTCAGGATGCCTTTGATGAGGATCTCCAAAAGGTTCGAGCCTCCATTATGCCTGCTCCACCATCTACTAGTGATCCTCAGTGATCACCCTATCTTTTCTTACTACGTGTTTGACACTGGCACTTATTTGGTACTTATTATCTATATAGGGTAACGGTCTGAGTTATGAACTGTATCCCATTTTGTACTCAACAGACATATATATATATATATATATATATATATTGTTCTTACTTTACTTGTGTATTATTCTCTTGTTTAATTCTCTTAATTGGTTACTAAATCATTGTTGTCCCTATCACTACTATTGGTTTGTACATATCTTTTAACCTATGCATTTGCTATTGACACATAAAAACACGTGTGCAGGGAAAACTTATAAGCAATACAAAGTGGTTTGCTCTGTTACCAATATTGTCCCAACACATTCTAGAGAATTAGGTGTGATATTCGGGTGAACCCTTGTGGCACCTGAATACATCCAAGATCACTATCATAATGATTATAACATAAATCCCACAGTCTATACATATAGTATCTACAATAATTGAGAAACAATAATAAAGTAACTGGAAGCATTTAATATATACAGATGCATCTAAATGATATCGTATCCCAGACTATGTATCATGTTATCTGTTACAAACCAATTGTTTTCCACCAAAATACTTACTACAATATCATTATACACACACCCAAATCCAAAAGAGTAAATCGGTTACATTGTTCTTAATAGACCTCATAATCTATCAACAAAAAAAAATCATAATAGTCAAGAGTATATCGGGGAAGGGTGAAAGTAAGGAGAGGGCTACATCATGTGTAGACACAGTCGCTGCAGGTATAGCCCTTGCTGTGCTCTCTACCAACATCATCAGGGCTAGCAGTCACATTAGCCAAGGGAGACTCCATGAAATCAGCAATAGATAAGTCACTTGTAGAAAGGATCTGAAAAATAGTCTCGACACGAGGGTGAACTCACATCCCAGCTCAGTGAAAAATCTAGTATCACATGCTATGCACATACAACATTCAATGATATGAAAAATAATTTATTTTATATTAGGTCTTTGGTTTGTGTTTCTACATCCTGGGCAAAGGTAGAAGCTAGATAAACGACCCCACGACGCTAAAAGACTTCTAAAAGTAAACTCCACCCATGATGACACCCATCCTTATAGGATTCACACCTCCCACCATAGACCTCACATACGCGAGCTATCATACACCCATACGTCATTGACTCCCCCTAGGGTCGCCCAATCTTCTGGAGTGCAAAGCTATGCTAGTATCTTTACCCCTACTAGAGGGGCGTAGAAAATAGAGAATGGCACCACTAATGTCTATTATGTTTATTTATTTCACTTTGGCTGCCCGCCAACAGAAGTCCCCGGATCCCCACTCCCATGGTTCACCGTGCCCCCACTAGCATGTCGGCATAACCATTGCACTATCCACCATCAGAGAACCGCAGCTCCACTCTCATGGATCTGTGTCTACCACTAGCGTGTTTACATTCCAACGTGATCCATGTACCTGCACTCTCATGCATTGCATGAACCACCATACATGCTTGCAATCCAACATGACTAGTGCACCTGTACTCCTATGCATCACACAAGCCATCATACATGGTCGTATCAATTCATAAATAAGACTATATTCTAACAGCGAGCCCGGGCTTCATCCCATGGATCACCATGCTCCTGCTGGAGCCTAGCATCAACAACATAGCCCGTGTATCATACTCAGATACTCTACACGTCCACCATACCTATATAATCATCCAAACATTCATAGTTATTATAATGCAAATGCATACTCATACGCAACATTCATGATAAGAATATAATTAAATAACAACCTAAGCATGTTACTAGGAATGTAGACATGTTATTAAGATGTCCTATGTCTACAGACTAGACCCCTTACCTGATTGCACAAAGAGTGCAGCAGTATTTGAAGACAAATAGGAGGCTTCAATGTTCACCCTTGTTCAATACCTAATTAAGCATATAAGATTTCATTAGGTTTGTTTCATAGCTTTTAACTGGCATAGACAAGTCTTAGAGTCTATGCATGGGTCCCACAGAAGGCCAGGAACCAAAATGATGGTCATTCTATTCATTACTAGGATAAACAGGCAAGATAGACTGAACCGGCAGATGGAACCAGTAGAGGGTTCCACCAGTACATGAGACTGGTTGACACTTAGAGTATTTTCTAAGTAAATGGCACCAGAAGAATGAGTGGATGCTCGACCATTTGAATGATCATCCATTTTGTATGCTGTTAATAACTCTGAGATTCCAGAAGGTTTATTAAAAGCATTATCAGGTGATCATTCATCCGGTACTGGCTCCACTTAACTATTAAGCCTAATCGGAGAATCTGAATCAAACAGATCCACCAGTAACCGGTTGAATGGCTGGGCTATTTTGGAGGTACATGTCTCCGGTTTGAGACTCCTATTAGTTCATTATCAATTAGCCAAGGCCTTTGCCTTGGCAGTATTACGGTCTAGGTTAACCGAAAGAACCGTCATGATAGTTCTATCGGTATGTGTGAGGATAAAGATCGTAATCTTTTTTTGGAAGTCGCCACCTAGATTAAGGTCTAGGACCTTAGAAATGTGAAATCTCACCCTAAGGTAAAACTTTGATAGACTCATGACCCTTAGATTGGATTTCTGGTCCATCAGAGATTGGGTAAGCGTCAGGTTACGGTTATGGGAAGGGGTTAGGCACCCAAACCGCCCGATCGAAACCGGTCTCCTATACCTTTCCTATGCTAGACTCTATTTATTAAACCAAACCAAACCAAGTGGTTTGATATCATTGAACGGAATCTGTATCCATCAGATTGCCTACGTATCACAGAATTATTCCAAAAATCAGGTTCACCATCGTAGTTCAGGTGTGATTAAAGTTTATGGTTGTGATTTATGCTTGTGCATGATTAAGTTCATTGTTCAAGTTGAAGGTTATGCTTGAAAGGTTGAGAAACCCTATGGGTTAAGATCTGGATAGTCCATGTGAACTGATAGATAGTCCTAGTGGATCATGGAATGGATAACCCTTTCTGGGTCTGAATGTGGATAACCCTATTTGGGTTGGAATGTGGATAATCCTATTTGGGTCGAAATATGGATAAATATCTTAGTGGATCTATAGGTAGTCCAAGTGGACTAAGGTGGATCCGAATTTGGGATTTTCCCAAATGGCCTACGTATCCTAGGGTTTGCCTTATGAATCAGAATCCGCATAGTTCGGGATTGATGGGTGGATATCCAAGTGGATCTATGGATAGTCTGAGGAGACTAAGGTTTGGATCTGAATTTGTGTTTCTCCCAAATGGCCTACGTATCCTACGGTTTGACCTAGGAATCAGAATCCGCATAGTTCGGGTTGGATTGAAATGGGGATGGATATCCTAGTGGATCTATGGATAGTCCAAGTGGACTAAGGAGTGGATCCGAATTTGGGTTTCTCCCAAATGGCCTACGTATCCTAGGATTTGACTTAGGAATCAGAATCCGCATAGTTCAAACTATGGAAATAACTTGTTCTAGGTTAATGATTGAGAACTTATTCTAGGTTTAGGGTTTATAACCTATTCTAGGTTTAGGGTTTAGAACATATTCTAGGTTTAGGGTTTATTGAGAGGTGATAATCGTCCTGAGTTACCCTTTTCATCCTAAATTCTAATTTTGAAAGGTTTGGCAAAGCATTCTCTTTCTTTATTAAGATTTTTGTTATTTCCTGTTATGCCCTTCCCAAGAATGTGGGTGCCTAAATGCATGTCCCCACACCTAATATGTTTGCTAGGTGTATAGATATGGTCGTTCGACTAGGGTGCAGCATAAATTAAGTTATTGCCATAAATAGAATATTCTAAGCATGGCATATGTGATATTTATGGTAACTATCACAAAATATAGTAAGATTATGAAAATCTCCCTAATATGGCATGCATTGCAAATAAGGCAAGAACCTAATATGGCATGATCTAATATGCTAATCTAAGCATGGCAAGACCTAATATGGCAAGATCTAATATGCATCTATAGATCAATATGGTAAGTACCAATCATAAAATGCATATATGACATGAATTTTTCAAAAAAGAAAAGATCTTATATGCTATTTTCTAAGCATAGTAAGACTTAAAAATGGTAATTATTAAGATTTTACTAAATATGATAAAAATCTATCTATTCTACCAAACATGACAACACATGGAATGTGGCAAACATGGTATGCACAATTTAAACAAGGCATACGAATGCTCCAAATATAGCCATTTATCCAAATATGGCAAAATTCACTCAAACAATCATTGATATTATAATGAATAAGACATCAATGAAACCTTTTTTTGAAAGGTGCAAAATTATTAAAAAATAATGTTCAATGTTCTTTGAAAAATTGTAATCTTTATGAAGATATTTGGAAAGATTAATACTCAAAACTGCCAAAATTGTGACACAAGGTTTCAGATAATGGACAAAGCTATGAACTGCATTCAGATTTTGTCGCATTACACAAGAATGACCATAAGTAGGTCTTCTGCAACTCAAATCAAGCTCAAATTTTTTTCATAGAAAGATGAATTAATATGTTATATTTCATATGCAAGAGTTGAATCCCATAGAGAGCAAAAATAGGTCAAAGATATGCCCTAAGACCGGACATGTGCACTGGTCAAATTTGTTCTAGATTTTTGACCAATTGCACCATAAATTTCAAATAAAATCCTATACTTAATGAAAATTAAATACAGACATATGTCTATGTAGATAACTGTCTGATCTAAAATTCCATCAAGAAAAACAAGTTAAAATAGTATATTTTCTTTATGAAAAATGATTCTTTTCAATCATGCAAATCAATACATCATGACAGATTCAAAATCAGAACATTATTTACTTAAAAATTGATATCAATTCAATAAAAAATTGAAAAATACGAAACGCCATTTTTGAGAAGACTTTTCTATCTAAAAAGTTCATATAAAGTGGATTTTTTTATTATGGCCATAAGACCCTTGTCTAGAGACTTTCTGATGGAGGATTGCATTACATTCGAGTAAAATAGTAATGTCAAAGACAAATTTTTTTTATGTATTTTCCCATTTCCAAATGGAATTAAATTTTAGGATAGTCTTCTAACATATTAGAGAGACTCCCATGAAAATTTGGGCTTCAAAATCTAAGAAAAATAACTTGTGATGTACGTCCTAAGTTTGAATCTTAAATCTGGAAATTTCAAATTAGAAAACCACTTTATGAAATTTGCAAAAAACATCAAACGTCATCATATATCATTCAAAACTTCATCATTGAATAGCTTAGACAAATTATCATTCATGAAAAATACTAAACATAGGCATCCTAACATTAACAAGCATGTAATAGGGCATTCCTAATTGAGATTTCATGGAAATTAGCCTTTTTTAAGCAAAATTGACATTCAAACATTCTAACGACCTCTAAATTTGTTTAGAGTACTAACCTTGTGCTCGAATCAAATGAAACCATCGCTGTAGGATGATTGGAGGTCATATCAAGTTCTGTAAAGGCGAACCCTCCTTCTCCTCTCCTCTGCTTCTCTCTCTCTTCTCTTTCTCATTTTTTTCTTCTCTTTTCTTTCTTTTCTCTTATTTTTCTCTCTTTTTTTTTGCTTTTCTCTTCTTCTTCTCTCTTTCCTTCTCCCTCTTTCAAGTTTTTTTCTCTCTTACCCACGTTCTCTCTTTCCTTGTGGTCTGGAAAAGAAGCTCCCTCTCTCTCCTTGTGGCCTATTTATGCTTTTCCTCTCCTCTTCTAGAAGACCCTTCTTTTCTTTTCTTCTTTTTCTAGAAAATATTTTTTTTTCTTTTTCTACTTTTCTTTCTTCTCTTCCTTCCCTTTTCTCTTCTCCCTCTCTCTTCCACACGTTTTCTTCTTTTTCCTCTTCTAAAAAATCCTCTCATCTTCTTTCCTTCTTCTCTCTTCCTTCATTTTCTTCTTTTTCTTCTAGAAAATCATTTCTTTCCATTTTTTCTTCTTTCCTTTCTTCTCTTCCTTCCCACGTTTTTTCTTCTTCTTTTCTTTCCATTTTCTCCTTTTTCTTCTTGAAAATCCCTTCTCTCTTTCCTTTTTTTCTTTCCTTCTTCTAAAAAATTCCTTTTTTCTTTCCTTTCTTTCTTCTTTCCTTTTCTTCTTATTTCCTTCCTTTTTTCTTTCTCCCTCTCTTTTCACGTTTTCTTTCTTAGAAAATGTTTCCTTTTTTTTTTTTTCTGTTTCTTCTTTTTTTCTTTTTTCTTTCCTTCCTTTTTTTTTTTTTCTTTTTGCCTCTCTCTTTCACGTTTTCAAAGAGATCCCCTTTTTTCTCTTTTTTTTTCTTCTTTTCTTTTTTTTTCTTCTCACTTTCCTTTTTTTCTTTCTCCCATTCTTTTTCCCATGGCCTCTCTTTTCTTTCTGTTTCCATGGCCTCTCTTTCCTCTCACTTTCTTGTAATATATATGCATATATATATATATATATATATATATATATATATATATATATATATTATATACAATAATATATTATACATTATACACATATAAAAAAAATGCATGCATATGGACTGACATAACTTGGTCTGGATTGGTCTGAGCTAGGCCGAGCTAAGTTAGACTAAGCTGGATTAAGCTTGTTTCGGCCAAGGTTGACATTTCATAGTTCATTTCTGTCACCCTTCCATATGGAATTTTCCTATAGCATCAATTCCAAATTTTCAGTGTTCACTTTGTAGAACATTAAAAATGAAGAATATTAGAACTTGAATGACCTCATTTGGAAATAAAATGGCCAACTTATGAATTTATGAAGTTTAAGCAGACCAATTATCGATAATTTGGCTGACCATTCTGCATGGGATCCTTCGGAGACTTCTACCGAAAATCCTTTACGTCCACTTTGTATAGTAGTAAAAATGAAACATAATGAAACTGAAATTACCTGATTGGGATATGAGGTGACCAAAATATGAATTTTCAAAGATTAAATAACCATTCCCATGTGTAATTTTGCATGGGACCCTTCGGAGACTTCTACCCGAGATTTTTTACGTCCATTTTGTATAACATTACAAATGAAGAATAATGCCCTTGGAATCATCTAAATCCGACGTAGAACGACAAAGATATAAAGCTTTGAAGTTCTAACGATAATTTTGCATAAAAGCTTGCATGGGGCCCACTGGTGACTTTTACCCAGGATTTTTCACGTCCACTTTGAAGAGGACTAAAAATAAGGAATATTGGCCTTTGAATCATCTGATTTCGATATTAGATGACCAAGATATGATGAAGTTTAAATGATAATGCATGCATCATACAATAATTACGTAAATGCCCTTTGCACTTTCAAACTGCGATATGTTCCTTGTTTGACGTCAAAATTTGATGATTCCAGTCTCATTTCGAAGATAATTTCATGGCCTATTCATCCAAGTAGGTAATAGCCTGTAACCCTACTGTGGGATTCATTAGGGAATCACCAATCTTTGGGTTAAAGGTTAAAAAAGTTTCATATTGGTTCACTTATGCTGAGGGTGGCAAAAATGGGGTGCTTACAGATGCCCCTCTTTAGTCGAGATTGTTACCAAGAAGGCTAAAGATAAAAAAAAAACCACATTTTTGGGATATGAGTGAGATTGCTTATTGGGCTGCACTTAGGGTAATTCGTCCTAAACTGCCTACGTATTCTAAGGGTGTCCTAGAAATCAAGCCCAGAACGTAGTTCGACTGGCAATAAGGTTTGCTCTTCTTGGAAAATTGATGATTGTTATTCTTGTATGAAGCTAGGCTGTGAGTACAAGGCTCATTTGTAGGCTGGGAGCCTCTTCTTGCTGAGGTGAGACTCATGATGCAAGGTACATGCGAGCTTTAACCTGGCTTGATCCATTTGTAGGCTGATAAACCTCTTCTTGTATGAAGCTAGGCTATGAATACAAGGCTCATTTGTAGGCTGGGAACCTTTTCTTGCTGAGGTGGGACTCATGATGCAAGGTACGTGCAGGCTTGAACCCGGCTTGATCCATTTGTAGGCTGATAAACCTCTTCTTGTACGAAGCTAGGCTGTGAATACAAGGCTCATTTGTAGACTGGGAACCTCTTCTTGCTGAGGTGAAACTCATGATGCAAGGTACGTGCGGGCTTGAACCCGGCTTGATCCATTTGTAGGCTGATAAACCTCTTCTTGTATGAAGCTAGGCTGTGAATACAAAGCTCGTTTGTAGGCTTGGAACCTCTTCTTATATGGAGCTAGACTGTGAATACAAGGCTGGTTGCATGAGCTTGGGCTCGGCATTGATTTTTCTGGATAAAGGACTTGCTGTCTTTTCTTTGATTGAACTGAGGCTCTTTTGAATGAGATTTTGACATTGATTTTCTGAATAAGCTAGGGCTCTGCATTTGATTCACTTATATACTAAGATTGATTTTAACTTTAGATGAGCTAGGGCTCTGCATTTGATTCACTTATAGACTGAGATTGATTTGACCTTTGGATGAGCTAGGGCTCTACATTTGATTCACTAATAGGCTGAGATTGATTTGATCTTTGGATGAGCTTGGGCTCTGCATTTGATTATGAAATGAGTAAGATCTTAAAAGGTCACTTTTAGGGTGAGGAATTTGCTATTGATTCTGAAATGAGCAAGAACTTAGAAGGTCACGTATAGGGTGATACTGAATGACTCATCTTTGAAGTTCCTACCAGCTTTGGACCTTCAGGATTGAAAATTGAAATACCCTTCTTGGAAGCTCTATGGCTATGAACCTTCGGGAATAGAAATTGGAATATCTTCTTAAGTAGCTTTGTTGCTATGAACCTTTGTGATGCTCGGAAGTGACCCATACAGGAAGTCTTTGTTGACTTTGAATCTTTATGGTTGACATATTTGAAATGATGTTGAATTCTTTGGTAGTTTTCCAAGGTTTTTGCCCCTGCTTTATTGGTAAAGGCATAAAACATGGCATCAATGGAAATGGTGTCATGGACTTTGCTGGCATGATACTTAGATTTGAAATTTACCATTTATGACCTGGTACTGAAAATTTTGACTCAATTTCAGCACGGTAGTGATGACTTGGTTGCTCCCTTGGAAGGGTTTGAATGTGATGACTTTCTTCAGCCAACATTGGTGTTGTTGGATTTTGGATTGAAAGAAACTTTAGCGAGGATTTTGGACAAGAATGAGGGGAGCTTGATAGTTTCTAACCAAAGTGATTTTATTGATTGACCTTGGTGTTAAACTGTCGAGGGGCATCTGGTCAACTATGTTCTTTGACAATGCACTATGGTAGAAAAAATTGGTAGAACAGTCAAGCGGAAATGAAATGTGACATGGGTTTGGCCCTTGATTTAGGATCATGAAAAGCTCAAGGCTTTACAACATTGTTGTGTCAATTTTGAAAGATGAATGAACCATGATCCCAAAGTAGGCACGAGGAGCAAAGGATTCGAAGTGTTCCTTTAGAGAATTTGGTAACCAAATCCTAATAGGTGAGCGACCACATTGGATTTTCTTCATCAATAGGATTAGGAGAACTAAGAAATTGGAAAAACCCAACTTGGATGGACCTACTTCAATTGACTAGAAAAGTCAGTGACTTCAGACTAGACAATGGATCCTGTAATTCTCATGATCAAGTTCAATTCCTCTACATATGGTATATCTATGCCTCAGTGTCTGCATGTTGTGACAGACCGCTACTATCGTGTGCTAGGGGCAAGATAGAAGGAAACAGGAAATCTAATAGAGTTAGAACTAGGTTGAATCTAGATTGCATCTAGAATTTGACCATGCTTCCAAGGTCAAGAGAAGATTGACAGATTGATTGCAGAAAGTGACTTCTTAGATAAGCCCTTCTTGAATATTGAAAAATGAGGGAACTTATGATTTGATGAATTTGGCTACATCCGTTACTAGGTCATGAGAATTTGCTCTCTCCCTAACGTGACAAAAGGATTTGAAGATAGAATTCTATTGAAAGACAATGCCATGGAGCCCAACAAATGATGGTTTGTTCAACTCCTCCGAGTATGATTCACTGGAGAGCAAGAGGGTTTCCTTTCCTTATGGAGGGTAGACTGGGTATGACACTTGTCCACATGAACCATTGGATTTTTCTATGAAGGGCCAATGAGGGCAATGCCTTAGGGTTGCATCAGGTCGCCTATCCCCACTGAGGTATTATGGGTTGCCCATTGAGGTTTCTTGGGTTGCTTTTCCTTGCTGAGGTTTCTCTTTTCCCTTTATTTTTGCAAACCCCATCTTAGGTTGAATAAAGAGTCCTAATATGGTGAGGATATTGCAAAAATTATGGTGCTATCCAATGGTCTGAAACCCTTAGGGGAAGTCCAAATGGCATGACTTTCATGACAAATGAGTAGCCTTGCCCCACTGTTTAAGTTGACACATACACACATTGATAGGCGGACACCTATTTGAATCATCACTAAAAGCGACCTTAGGGAAATGCAGTCCCACACCAAAATTAAAAATGGTGTCAAATTATGTTTTCCTTTCTTGGAGATGTTCAGATGGAACACTTGTATTAACAAGCTACATCGAGATGTCGAATCAGTCACGATCATATCTGGACCTGAAACCTTTAAGTTTGTTGACAAGTATTGATGTTGAAAGTCCAGGAGGACTGATGTGAAACTGTCCACAAGGGTCTACCATTGGGAGAGTATTTGGTTGTTTATGTAGAATGGGCTTATCTTACCGAGAAGATCCCATTTTATTGGCTTGAGAAATGAAGGGCTTATAGGAACCTTGGGAAGCCGTCGGATGTAATGAATGACAGATGAGAGTTCCAGCCAGATTCATGAATTTGTACATAAAATGATGACATGATCATAAGATACAATGCCATATAAACTGATAATCAAAAGAAGGGCTTGTGATAGAGACTCCTTGGAAGGCCGTCAGATTGATAGACGGGAGAGAGAGTCTAATGCCGATGAGAAATCTTTCTCTGACGATGAAGAAGTGATGAGATCGTCTACTGTAAAGGCGGGATGTAATTGGCCAAAATCAAAAGTCCGATCCAACATGCTGTGAATCTCGACGAATGATTGCACTTGCTATCAGGCTTTGATTGGAACTACCATCTTCTTGAAGTGAGAGGAACAATTTGCTTATTGTCAAGCTCCAATTCCATTCAACATCTTACTATTTTTTTTTCTTTCTTTTTCTTTTTTTTTGGATGTAGAGGTCACATAATGCAGTGCTTCGTTTGATCGCAAAATTGAATCATGACTTTCAATATTGGATTTGAATCTTCTTCTTCCAAACATTTCCAATCAGATAGAACATCTTTGCCCCAGTTAGTACTCTGATCTTCTGTAAACTTTATGAACATTTGTGACTGCTCATTTAGTATCTGATTTTATCCAAATGGTGAATCCGTATGTTTTCTTCTGGAAGTTAATCATCACTTTCTGTCTGATGTGACTAACTCCCATTATTGATGTCGGTAAAACATAGGCATGAATTTTCTTTTTTTTTTTTTTTTTTTTTTTTGTTCTTGGGTATTCCAATGACCTCATTCTTTGATTTTGGGATTGATCATTCATCATGTATCTCTTGCTTGTAGATGATGTACTTTGTAAGAACTTTGAAATTTCTATCCTTTTGGTGGCACATCTATCCTCACTCATTTGTACTGATTGGCTGACCTGTTGATATGATCAGTTACTATCTAAAGCTTTCCTTGGAATCTTTTCATAGGTAGAACAAATGGCAGCTTCTCCAATACATGTTTTTTAAGAGTACTCTTGTGTCTCCCGGTTGATCATTTAAAGTTTTCCCAGACGGGTTAGACCTTTCTTTCTTAAGGGGCCGGGTGGCGTAGAAGTTTAAGAGACAACTCATCGTTTCAATCATCTTCAGAGTCAGAATTGACTGCGCATGTAGAATAGGAGGATGTATGAAACCGAGAGGAAATGTATGGAAGAGACAAGGCACAGAGTTTTAAATCCCAAATGGGGTGATTATCTTTTACTTACAGGGCAAATTGGACTGGACTTGTCAATAAGCATATCAATCTTGGACCTAGACATGGATGACATATCGAATACCGATAATAGAAAGTTGAAACATGTTGTTCATCCAAGCGGCTCCAGTTGGGCATAACGCCTTCGATGACCACCTTCAGTCGTTGTGAAAATAAATCTTCCTTCAGACCTCCAACAGCAGGACTCATCATGCCCCTCTATCAATAGGTGCAAGATGCCTACCTTTCAAGGTTCCATACAATTCTTACCCTCTTTTTTTTTCAGTTTGGCATCCATTTATAACCGGACTATGGCTTTTTAAGCTCAAGGTTACTCTGGTTCATGCCCCAGTTTGGGGTTCAATGGATTAATCAATGGACCGCTTCTAGTTGAGATCAAAATCATTCTAGCTTATGCCCCAGCTTGGGGAGCAAGGGGTATCGCCATTGCATAACTCCATTTTGAGTCCAAGATTATACTAGTTTATGCCTCGGCTTAGGGGGTTCAATGGATTTCTCCATTAGACCACTCTCAGTTTGGGTCCAAGGTCAATTTGGTTCATGCCCAGTTTAGGGCATAATGGCTTTCCTCATTAGACTATACTCAATTTGGGTCCAAGGTCAATCTGGTTCATGACCAGCTTAGGGCTCAATGGATTTCCTCATTGGACCACACTCAATTTGGGTCCAAGTTCAATCTGGTTCATGCCCAACTTAGGGCTAAATGGCTTTCTTCATTGGGCCGCACTCAATTTGGGTCCAAGGTCAATTTGGTTCATGCCCAACTTAGGGCTCAATGGATTTCTTCATTAGACCACTCTTAGTTTGGGTCCAAGGTCAATTTGGTTCATGCCCCAGTTTAGGGCTCAATGGCTTTCCTCATTGGACCGCACTCAATTTGGGTCCAAGGTCAATTTGTTTCATGCCCAACTTAGGGCTCAAGGGCTTTCCTCATTGGACCATACCCAATTCAGGCCCAAGGTCAATCTGATTCATGCCCCAGTTCAGAGGTCATTGGCTTTCCACATTGGACCGCACTCAATTTGGGTCCAAGCTTAATCTGGTTCATGCCCCAATTTATGGGTTAAGTGTAAGACCCGTGTCAATCTAACCCTTTCTTACCACCTTGAACCAGGTTTACCCATCATGGTCGAATCAAATGGACCAAGGGCGAGAAGGAGATCAAGATCCCAAGTATCAAATCAACCCAAAAACACTTAAAATAGGGGAAGGGTCGCATACCCAGCTAAGCAGGGTCGGACCTCCCAAAACAGAAAGTCAGACCCTTGGTTTTGGAGGGAGGGTCGGACAGCTTAAGACCCTAGGGTCGATGGGATCATCGACCCTCCCATCGACCCTCGGATTCTGCCAAATATAGAAATTTCCTAATCTCAGAGGGACTTCTTTCCAAATCTCAGAGGGACTTATTTAGGATGTTCCTACTCTATTTAAAGGACGTCCCTAAGCCAGTTTCACTCCTTTCACAACCCTAATTGAATTGAGAGAAAGAGAGGAGAAGGAAAAGAGGAAGAAGAGAGACAAGAAAGAGAACCTAGCAAAAAGGAGAAGAGTTACAGAGAAAGATTAATCTTCCAGGTATGGATACTAATTCCATGAGTTTCTACAGACCTTATGATAGTTATTGGAGAGAGAGCGATCTCGGAGAAACCCAAACCATCCATCCATGGTTAGGTTTTCATGGAAAACCCTAGGAGAATGCATGAAAGCCATCTAAGAGGATGATTCATGGTTTAGACCATGGAATGAATGTTTAATGGAATGTGGGAACAAACCATAGGACCCCAAACATGAAGAATGGATTAAAAAGTGGAAATTGGACCAGAGTGCACCGAGGGTCGCACCCAGGGTCAATGACCATCCAACCCTAGGTGTTTCTGACCATCGACCATCAGCATTCGGGAAGTCCAGAAAGAAGGGAGGGTCGATAGACCCATCGACCCTAGCATCGACCCTCAGTTGACAGAATGGTTTTTAATTCCGAATAAATTCTAATTAAATTCTATCGATTTTGTTAGGTCTTCTAGCAATATAATAACATTGTAAAGGTGAATTTAAAGCTTGGAAAAGTATCTTATAGCAAGCTAAGGTGAGGAACCTTAACCCCAAACTAAACTGGTTAATAATAAACTATTTTCTATTTCTTGAGTCCTATGCTATGCTTGATTCTATGCGAATATGTTGGTAATGTGCATACAGCATGCCATCCAATATTTCTATTATTTGTTCATGCATATTTATTTATTGTCTATAACATGATGATGATGATGATGATCGGAATAGGCATGTGCTTGTATGTGTGTGGTTGATGTGCTTGATGCGAGCGAGTATCAGGGGAGGTGTGATGAGAACGTCAATAAAAGTTAACCTTTGGCGGGTCTCAGCACTTTAGCTCTACCTCTAACTCAAGCCTTGTGCATTGGCATTGTCGTATCGCCATTACTTTAGCAGAACTATTATGTTGTAGAGTATCAGGGGAGGTGGTCTCGGTCCTTGTAGTCTCTGACTCTACCGGGGGGCCTTAGCTCTATCTCTATGGGCATTCTGAGGGATGCTGGGGTGAGGCCTTGGATACATTGTTTGGCATTAGGATTGGTTAGTTGCAAGCCAGTTTGCAGCCCTCGCCAATAGGGGCTTACGTGTTGGTATGGCACTATATAGCAATAAACGTAACCTTTGTTATATAATGTTCATGATTGGGTGCATGTGAGTTGACGATAAACGTGATCTTTGGGTAACGTCACACACTCGTGTATAGAGGCGGAGTCAATAAATGTGACCTTTGGCTACCTCAACCTTTCTATAGCATACTGCAAACTTTAAACCGGACCAAAGATATAAATTGACTTTTTGCATGCATATGTATTGTTGCATTGTTTTGGCTACTCACTGAGCCGTGTTGTGTGCTCACCCCTCGACGTCGAATATTTTAGTTGATGATGCAGGTTATACCATCGAAGACTATATGAATGCGTCTGCGTACGGGAACGTGGCAGCTATGGAAGTTGAAGCTGAAGTGGATACGCACGACTCCTCTTGCGAGTGCAACTCGTGTGTATTTGATTAGATATTTTATAGGTTTCTTTAATTGGATTTTATTCAGACATGTATTTGATATTTAATATTTATGTCTCAGTTGAATATGAATAATTTGCTATTAAATTATTAATATCATTTAGTTTCTCAGTTCATTTTATTATAAGATTTCCGCTATTTTGTATTTACTCTGATTATGACATGGATGTATGGAGGTTCAGTTAACGCGAGGATAGCCTATTTGAGATCCCGGTTGAACCATTGGTTTATTAGCGGTTCATCACACCATTCTGGTTAGACAAAAATTTGGGGTGTGACAAACTTGGTATCAGAGCATCTCAGGCCTTGTCCGCTGAGCTAGCATACATTCAACACAATTGTGAACTGGGATAGGATAAAAATAAAAACAATAATATTAACACATTGTAAGCACCAGTGATGTTTGAGACAAAATCTAAAAGAGAATAATGCATCTATTAAAAAGAGAAACAAGTTTACATAACAATGAGAGCGAAACAAAACATATATATATATAACGAAAGCAGAGTACAGTCCACAACCCGGACAGTTACTCTGTAGAACAAGAAAAATAAAGTAAAATCAAGAAGCTGGAGGCGAAGGAGGAGGCGGGGCCTCACGATCTCTGTCATAGTCCCCAGCATAGACCCTAGTCAACCAGGCCACCTGGGTCTGGGTCGTCTGGAGACTAGCTGTGAGACCGGCTATCCTCTGATCAGTCGCACGCTGTACCTCTAGGAGCTCCCCCATCCGTACGCCTGATGCGTGCTGAGCAGCCAACAACTCATCTATCCTCAGATCAGATCTGCGCTGAGCATCCCTGATCTCCTGCAGCATCTCCATCATGGCTGAAGGTGAAAGTGAAGGATCAACCGAATGGAAAGGACCAACCTCAGGTGCAGGAGCCCCCGCAGAAGATGTACCAACTCCAGCCGCATGTGTGGGTGATGGCGGTGGTATCGAGCCGACGTCCATATACATACGATCGTCATCATCGACCGAACCCCCACGAGCTCTAGCAGCAGCACCAGCAGCCTCAGCATCAGCCATCTCGACCCGAGTGTGATGGCGCACCATCACGTTCCTCTCCTCATTATTAACCTCAGCATCTCGCAGCCCCATCTTGCAGATAGCCTCCCAATCTAGAGGCGACGAGAAGGTCTTCTCCTGGATCTTCTCATCTACCAGATCCACCCCCAGACGGGTCAGTAGCACTGTAATCATGCGTCCATAGGGTAGATTACCCCTATGACCGGACAATGTAGCACTAATCATCGTCCGCATGATGATGTATGGAAGGCAGACCGGCTGTCGAGTGCATATACTGTAGATCAAGAACTGTGTCAGCTGAGATACCCTCTCATAGTGCCCACTCTACGGGATCAGATTGTGCTGAATAATCATGCAGAAGACCTGTGGAGCTGGACGCAAGTAGCAAGCTCTCATCTGCCATCTATCGGGACGGAGCAACTGGTTGTCGATTTCTGCTCTCATCTCCATCTCAACAAACTGTGGCTCTCTCGGCGCACAGTACACCATAGGGCTATCATAGGGAATGCCCAACAGATCTTCCAGCTGCCGATAATCAAAGGAGATGTCCACCCCCTTGATGTAACTGGGGATGCGCAACTCCTAACCGTGCTCAACATCATTGAAATTCCCCACCACCTGGAGATTACAATAGAACTGGCGTACCAAGTCTGGACAGGTGCACGCGTCGTATGTGATGACAGGGAGCCACCCCATATCACCAAAAGCTCCCTCTACATTAAACAAGGCTAGCTCAGCCAAGTTCACCATGCGACCCCCTTCAACCTTCTTACGGGCATAGTCAGCATACTGTGCCTCAGCTTCATTCGAATGGAAGCGAAGCGGATAACGCACCCTGGGTACCTTGGTACGGGCCATAGTATCTGCAAAATAAGAAAGAGAAAAGAAACAAGGAGTTAGTAGGATAAAAATCCAAAATTTATTTAATGGTGACGTAAGTTGACAAAAAAAAAAAAAAACCTCAAATTCTCACCATATAAGTGGGTATGAGAACTTACGTAGTCTAAAACATATCCTACAACCCACATGCAGTAGGAAATTTTAACTGACGATGTCCAATTTGAAGAAATTCAAGAAAAATCGAAAATGTCGACAAATTAGGGCAAAAAGAGAAAATTTCAAGTTTCTCGATAACCAACTGATGAAACTCAAAAAATTTTGAGGGCTTTCGTTCCTCGAGACACCAATAACAAAAGCCCCCAATAAAAATTGAATTTTTACGGTTGGAAAAAGTTTAATTTGAAAAATATGAGTTAAACGGGCAGAAACCTAGAAAAGAAAACCTAAAAACAGGTAAAAACGGGAAGACATACCTGTAGGGATGACGTGGACGTTGAAACCCGGAGTTAAACTGACCAAAAACAGTAGAGTGGCACTGTAGCAACTCAGAGAGTAGAGACGAGTCGAAACGGAGGAGGAATAGTGAGAAATGACCCAGAATCGGATCTTAAAAATCTGATTTTTGGTCCGAGGGTCGGACAATTCGACTGACACCATCGACCCTCGGATTGACCCTCCCATCGACCCTCAGCTCTCGGGAATCCGACAGAAAATCGAGGGTCGGACTGAGGGTCGGATACCCATCGACCCTCGCATCGACCCTCAGCTCTCGGGAAGAACAGGTCATTCCCAGGGTCAAATACCAAGGGTCGGACATACCATCGACCCTCACCATCGACCCTACATAGAAAAGATAGTATTTTTCAGAATGAATTGAGGATTTTGAATTTTATATCGGTTAGTGTGCCTACATGATGTATAAATAATTTCTCACTGATTTTGATGATTTTCAGGCACCACCCATCTCAGAAGGAAATATGTCTGGACGTAGAGTGACCCGACAGACCCGAAACACAGTCCCACCACCACCACCCGTGGAGGAGACTAGCCAAGAGAATAACCATGTACCGGGAAATCCAGAACTGGTAAACCCTACAAATTTGCCACCTCCACCACCAGAGCTAGCAACAGTGGTGATGAATCTGGCACAGCAGCTGCAACAGATGCAACACGCGCAGGCTCAGATGCAGGTTGCCATGGGAATAATGTTTCAAGCTACTCAGGCTGCACCCATGCACACCGGACAAGCCAGTGCAGCACCGGTGGGTAACCGCCCAGCTCCTCAGACACCTCAGCAACCTGCTGCATAGATTCCAGTGCAGGCTCCAGAAGCAGCTCAAGGGAATCACCAGTATCCACCTTATAAGTTCGGGGCAAACCCCCAGAATCAGCTGGACCACTCCCGACTAGTGGAGAGATTTTTGAAGATGAAACCCAGAGAATTCAACGGAAAACCGTCTGATCCATTATGGCCAGCACACTGGATAGACGAGATGGAAATAAATTTTCTGATGATGACCATTACAGAGGAGGAGAAAGTATTGTGTGCCACCTTCATGCTCAAAGGCGACGCACATCATTGGTGGAAATCCACGAAGACATACTTACTGACCAAGCACGCCCTACTGACATGGGCTATATATA
>CM053276.1:40343426-40437187 GCA_028583415.1 Protea cynaroides | reverse complement strand
ATTAAATTGTTTATTTAAAACTAGTAATATAATGAAAGAGAGTTTACGTCAATCCATAGACACAATCATCGTACTCACAACTGAAGCCATGGAAAACTTCTTCGCTATCACCATCAACATCCTCCACACTTGATGGATAAGTATCTCAGAGTTTCAATGAAGTCACCAATGGTTACACCTGCATCAACTAAAATATTACGTGCATGCAGGGTAAGCTCAACCACCAAGCTTAGCAAGTAAATCAAACATGCAACATATAAAATGCATGATATTACAACTACGGTCTGGTAAATAACTGTAAGTGCCAACTCAGGACCACCAGCACAGGGAGTCTCCAAGCTATACAGATTACCCCAATTTGAATGAATACTGTCCCACATACGGAGCACAGTAACATCCCCTTAATATGGGTCCATCTTTGGAATGCAAATCCTTTCTCCCACCCACTGCCACACACAACTCATCCCAAGTCCACAGTCCGTCGAACACTTAAGGAGATGGTAATCCCACTAGTCTACTTATCCTCCCATCCCATCACTCAGACATGGGGAGCATCGTAGCTATGTTCATACCACCTTTTTATTGAACCCATGCCATTACATAACCCTCCAATGGCTAGGGGTATAGTTATAAGGATAAAGATGTTCGACTAGCCATGTCTACCTAATTAAACATATTACTAGACCGTAACTTCACCAAGCTTCCTATCCCATCCAAGTCCCCACATAAGACATCCCGACTTAGCTAGGCTACATATGGTCAATGCAAAGTAGCATCAGTAAGAAGTGGTGCAAGCGTCCCATCCACCCATCTTTCTCCTTACCAACTTAACCAAACATCATGAATCATCAAGACCAACTCTACCTTTCATGGAGAGGTGAGGAGGCATCCCATTCCACCCCGCTTCCAAACCACTACGGGTTTCAGTGATAGCGCACAAGAGAATGCATATGCATGAGCAAACAATAAAGTTTATTGGATGGCATGTTATCACACACAAAACATGTTATCAATCTCATAACATCACTCAGCTTAATTCAAATGAATTAATCTATCAAACAAAGGTCTAATCCCCTCACCTGATTGGTAAACAGTAATTATTAAGAAGCATGGCTTCGAACAGCTTCACTTAGGTTCTCCCATTCCTTTAGCATCAACATAAATAATTGTTATTAATTATTTTGCTTACTGTTTGTCTGTATCATTTGCTCATCATAACACCCATTGCATTATTAACATTTTCAAGGGTTTGGCAGTCTAGTTTTGACATGATATAGCTTTCATGGCTAATAATTAAAATAATAGAGAATACAAATATATATATATATATATATATATATATATATATATATATATATATATATATATATATATATATATATATATATATATTATTAAGAATCTAAACCCTTAAATGGGCTTAATTAAATCCATGAAAGCTTCTGGCCAAATTTGGCCACAATCCGAAGTCAAAACCTCGTGCGGCACATGATGTGCCGCACCTCACGGCTAGGTAGGCTGTGTGGCACGACATCTACCTCACATCAAAATGTGGCCAAAGTTACTTGATTTTGATACGGTGGTTTTCTTGGAATTTTTTAAGCCAAAATACCAAGTTTGGGTTAAAAATTCCATTTTTACATCATGTTATGGATACCGTTTGATTTCCCAGGCAGTCGATATTGCTAGATCTAGTTTTAAACCTCTGATCTGATTCCAGGAACTCTTCTAAGGGATATAAACATATAGGTAGGTTCATAAAAATCCCAGAGAGATGCTATCCAAAAATGGTCACAATCCAAGGTCAAAACCTCATGCCTTGCAAAACGTGATGTGCCGCTTGTCAAAATGTGGTTGGAACCAAAAATTTTACACGGTGCTCTTCCTAAATTTTTATGAGTCTACTCTATGAGTTTGAGTCCAAAATTCCTATTCTAACTTATACCCATGATACCGATTTATCTGTAAATTGATTTTTTGTTCCTTAAATCCATTTTTCAGCAATACCAAGGATGATTTTCTTGGGTTAAAATCCTAATAATCCATTTAGATTTATCATTTAAGTTTGGGAGACTTAGATCCAATCAATAGTCTATTAAAATTCCATCTCCCAACATTTTTGAAATCCCAGTTCATCTCTGATTTAAATCCAACTCCAAGTTTAGTCTAATGGCTTGGAAATTAATTAAATCCATTAAGTTGAATCTTATAGACAATATAATCCGATTATTCATTCATCATTCTCATCCATTATTCGTCATTATCCATTTATTACCAACATCCAAGTCTTGGTTTCTTAACAAGTCTGATCTATACTCTAATAGGTATTTGAGTCTGTTTTAGAGATGGAGGAAATAGATCATTTCTAGGGATTCTTGATTAATGATCCCTCTATAGCTCATCAAATTGATTTTATTCAAAAGAAATTAAGAGAGAGTAAGGGATTGATACCGATATTGAGTTTTTATCGATGAAGGTATCCAACTCTTCCCAATGGTTGCAAAGTTCCCTTCATCTACTTCCCTCTTCCTCCTTCTCCAAAACTGACCAGTCCTCCTTGGTGTCATTTTTCTCTTTTTTCTTTTTTCTTAATTTTTGTCAAATGGTGAAGAATTGAGATAAAAAAAGAGAATAGAGACTCTATTCATGTTTTGGGATTTGGACAGGATTTCTATGTAAGGTAAGTGGAGGATTTTCTCCTTCCCTTTCCAAATTGAAATGGTAATGAACCTGGACACTAATTCAAATGGCTAGAGAAATAGTCCAAATCTCAAACTAAACATACCACTGACCCAAAACTAGGTCTATTCTAAATTAGTCTTAGTTTAGGAGTTGTGGCACTAGGGTGCGGCACATGTCCGACCGCACCTTGGTAGTGTCATGTCGGACCCTCTATTTGAGTCTTGATTGAATGTTTTAGGTACTAGAGTTTAACTAGGTTACTCCCATTGGATTTCATAGGTTTGGTTCACGTTGGTTTGACTCGCTCGATGTGATAAGTCCTATTACAAGTCAAAATTATCAACTTGCGACTGAAATTTGGGCACGGGTCTTACAATTGAGGACCACAAGATCCAACTCACTGATCATTTGACTTGTGAGGCTCTTGCACCCCTAGCGAGAAGACAACATCATGAGGAGGGGGGTTAAAACAAATAGGGGGAGATGGGGAGGTGTTGGAAATGTTCATTGTAGCATCATTGACCAAACCTTTACCCTAGTACTATCTATCTTGGGCTAATGCATGGAAACACCAGGGCTATTGGTGTAGGCTGGTGAGCACCCATTTTCTCCTATGCATAGAGGTTATAGCCAGCTTTGGTGAGTGTGGTCAGGCCTTCCCATAGCTATAGCATACATTATACCAGACCAATAGTGAGAACTATAATTAATAATCTGATCATGCATATTACCATTGCCTATCTATTTTCTCATGAGCTCAAGTTGGAGAGCTCACCCTTGTGTACACAAACTTTTTAGTTGATGTTGTAGGTAACACTATAGTTGATTATGTGAATGCTTTGATTGTAACTTCTATGGCATATATGGATGTACAACCTCTGGAGGGAAATGAACATGATGCTAACTGTGAGTGCGACGCATGCGTATTCAAGTAGGAGAAGTAATGGGCGTTGTGTTGATTGCTAGAGGATATTGAAGTTTAGTTTAGTTTATTTATTTATTTTCATTTATTTTTTATGAGTACTATTTCATAGCCTAATGTTATAGGGCTAAATTAAGAATGGTTTTTATTTGATGGTAGTGGATGGTTAAACTAGAATAAGTTGATAAAATGTTACTTATTTGATTTAAAGTGTCAATATTACATCCGCTATTTATATAACTTTAATTATTTATCTGTGACATTGGTTGTGAAGTGGTTGAGACGGGCATGACACTGCTTATGTGATTCTGGGTTAGACCGAACATAAAATGTGTGTCGGTCAGTCAGCTTTGAAATTTTACATATTATAAATTTGGGGTGTAACAGGTTTGGTATCAGAGCATGATGGTCCGTCACACTTTACACCACATCCATAGCACACAACGCCACTGGTTGGGTAAATTGATGGTTAGGGTTTAATTAAATGCTTTATAAGAACAAATATAATAGTAATAGGAAACTCTTCTGATTGTTGGAAAACCAAATTAGAAAAAACAAAAGCAAAGACCATAATATATATATATATATATATATATATATATATATATATATATATATATATATATATATATATATATATATATATATATATATATATATATATATATATATATAAGTAAACTATTTTCATTAAATAACATTTTTGTGATAGTTTACAAATTCACAGTAATGGCTCTTGTCTTGAGCCATTCAAAATAAGTAAATAAATAGATACCACATAACTCATGAAGACTAAGCTATTGTAAAGACTCAAACTGAGTACAAAACCTTCATGACGACCTAATGGTGGCCAAGGTTTTGTTGAGAGTTATAATCTGGAAATAAAGTATGATAGGTTTCCTAGCATTACAGTTGCGTCTAAGATGCCTAAGAACATAGTGGGTTAAACCTATAAGGTAGTAACCTATAGTTAATCACCAACCAAGTATTGGTTGTAAATCTAGACAAGGGTTGTAATGTAATCCAACCTAGGATTTCCAAAATAAAGGATAAAGGGAAATTAAACAAGATCCCACACAAGCACGAGTTGTATAAAATTGACAGATTTGCATGACTTTAGTGAAATGATAGTAACTTCTTTAATATAGACTGAAATGATATGATTTTAGTAGCAAATGGAAGATAGTCATGAGGCCAAAACTTCTTGTAAAGAATTTTTTCCAAACTCTTAGTAGAAGGTATGCCTAAATGAGTTAACCTTGACGTGGAGGGTATGAATAGATTCTGAAAAAATTTTAAAGATCCAAGGACAAAAAAGTTGATTGATGGAGTTAAGGAAAATTAACTCACTTCTCTTCTAAGATATAAACTCCCATAATGACTCACAACTCTTATAAGATGTGGTTGTAGCTCATGGAGTTGCAACCCTTATAGGATGCAAATGGTGATAGGAAAGCTCAAACTCTACAAGGGTGAAGTAAAACTTTTCTAGGTTTTAAGAGATGAACTCTTTAAGGTACAAGGAAGAAGGCTCCATTAGACCCACTTAGTTAATCCATATGAAGAGTCACACTAAAGAAGAATGTATAGAGAGGTTTTAAGAAGAATGTCCATATCCTCTAAAGCACATGAAAAGACTATTTTGTACATGTCCAATAAAAAGATCATAACTCTCTAAATAAAACTTGGATTCATTTCGAACCAGAACCATGTCAATTCTACTCATAAGACTAAAACCTTCACGTTTTGGATATTTGAAATTTGAAATATAAATCATTCAAAAATATCTTTGAAGTCAATACATGTGCTGAAAATTATTTTTTTCACAACATGAACCACATGGGCTGATCTAGACTTAGTTATGTTTGGTTCCAGAATAAAGGGTAATGATGCTTGTGAACCAAGTTGAGATTGGATTTACCTTAGGTTTTGGTTGGAATGTAGACCGATCTGATAAGAACATGGGGTTGGTCTACTTAAATAGAAAGTTATTATGGACAACTATATGAGGGTAGATGTGGACTGCATCAGTTCATAGCCGATACAGTGGTATGAGAGAAGGACCTTACATGGTCTCATTTAGGATACACCCAAGTAAAGCTAAGGAATCGGAAATATAGGAATAGAAAGGAAATTGATGAAGTGATAAAAACATATGTAGAAGTATAGTGGAATACCTAAAAAATTGATTTGGGGAGAACATTTTTCTACACAAACAAAAGAAGAGGACTCTAAAGCTTGAAACCCAAGTCTTGGTAAAAGGGTAGAAAAGCTTGGTCCAGTCGCAAAGTGCAACTTAAGGTGCAACCAAAAATGCGACTAGGCAGTCACAATTACTTTTATTTGATCTTCAAATAGATGCTCTAGAGGCAAAAACCAACTAGACAGTGTTTCTAGAGCCTTAGAGAAGGTCAGCAATGAGAATTTAAGGTAGGGTTTTCCTAAAATTATTCATTGGATTATAAATGATGTAGTATCTAAACTCAGTGACGTTAAGTTAGCATTCATGATATTGTGGCAATAAGAAGAAAACGATCAGATAATAAAAGCTAGCCATTGGTTATTCTCGAGATACTCTTTGATGGTATGGAAAGATGTTGCCTTAGTATTACATAGCAATGCCCTTACTACTAGTACAAATTAAGAATTAGTACAGCAATTTTCAGATGCACTACAAATCTCAACATTGGAGTATAACCATCATTATATATTAGTTAGAGAACAATCAATCCCAGATCCATCCATTTGAGGGAGGTCAAATTCCGCGCTTTTCTAATTGCTTCGAAGGGTTCAGAAGAACACCCAACATAAAGATGCACACTCCTCCATGTGAAATATGAATCTTCATTGGAGCTTTTTGGTAGTAGTCGTGACCAACAGCCATCAGCTGTCGGCTCGTTGGTAAGGCGAAGGAAGCGATCTCGTACTAATTTTTAGGTAGGACGAAGCGCGTTGTATCCATCCATGAAACTAAACATCTCGTACCCTGCCGTATGATCAATGAAAATCATAATATTGGGTAGGGTAAAATCGTCCTTGGGACAGGCCTTGTTGAGATCCCGGAAATCGACACAAAGACGAATCTGCCCATTCTTTTTCTTTACCGGCACGACCTTTGCCGCAATCACCCTCACTGCCGATCGCCTCTGGTTAGGGATATCGGATGCGGCAAAGGCATATGCAACTCAAAGCTGGTAGTAGCCTCCCACAGAGATGGCACACTGGTCAACTTCTATTCTGCTTGTTGGAAGGTTCGTCCGGATCTCTTCCCGGGTCAACCCACTCAATATCCGAGAGAGGGTAGGCTTTTGGCGGCCGCAGAGACGGCGGATGAAGTCTCAAAAAGGTCTGTACATATTCAACGTCGTGTCTGCAGCAGGATGACTCTATTTATGCTGATTTAATTCTTCGATCCTCATGTTATTCTATTCTGCCTGAGACTTGAGAAGACTTGGGACCAGCTGGTCCGTATTTTGGTTCGTCTCATTAATGGAGTTATAAAGCCTCCACAATTTTCATTTTGATTCTTTCAAATTCGAGGTGGAATTGGCGAAGTGTTCCACTACTTATAGGAGGGTTATTTTCCGTTTGCTCTTCCTCTTAATGATTTTGAAGGATGGGCCTTATGCTCTGTCGTATTGTCCGCTGCTTCACTCGAATCCCTAAGAGTGATGTGGAGAGATGAAAGGTTCAAGGAAGCTGCTTCAACGGGTGATCCTTCGAAAGAGTAAGTACAACGAGGGTGAGCAATGGACTTCCTGGATTGCATGGTAAAAGGTTAGTAAGTATTAGTGAAGTGATAAGGATTGCAATGACATGAAAGTGAATTATAGGAAATCTAAGGGATTGACAACAAAAAAAAAACAAAGATAGTACAGTAGCATGAAGGGTACATCTTCAAAATAGGAATTTAAAAATATCAAGTTGGTACTCACAAGACGTTCAACTGGATGTACGACTAGTAAAGAAGGAGAAGTGACTAGTAATGCCTAAAACCTTGAGGAGATTAAGGACATATCATTAAATGCATGAAAGGAGAAGATTATGGGCCAACTCTAAGAATGATAAGAGAACAGTGGCCATATATCTATACAAGTGTATATAGTATATTATGCATCGTTCGACTTACCCTTCTGATTATATATGATGCATATACCGGATTTTAAATTATCACACCTTGACAAGATACCTTTTCAATTTAACTTGCCAATTTAATTTATAGATTTTTCTCCCTGAGATTTAGTCTAGATCATACTAATCTAAGTTATTTTTTATATCCGACAACACAAATAAGGATGAGCTGATAAAGCAGCCTGAAAACTCAATCATTCTGAACATACATCTTTTCGATTATATACATAAGTTCGTTAATTCTCTAGATTTATTCCCATAGTGTCCTGACCAAGGGCACCACGAACTCGTAAGAACATAACACACATAGGTCCAAGACCTTCAGAGCCTCCTCCTTTACATATTCAGACCAACTTGTAACCTAATGACCATTGGTTGTCAGTTTTGTTACTTCAGATTTACTCTTGACCATTCAAATTTAGGTTCACTGGATAAAACAAAAAACTCATCGTCACATTAAATTCGGAACAAAGGAATGAATTGTTTTTGGGTATATGTTATAATTCTTCCATTTCCCAGCCTCTGCTGATAAGAGGCTTATTTAATAAAGGAATTCTTTGAAGAAAGATGATTGAATCAGATGAAATTCAATAGCCAAGGAATCTCAGGTAGAATAATAGAGTACCTGCTTTTTGAGATTTATTGGATAGAAAGATATGACTCATGGTTTGTAAAAATAAAAAATTGTATAAGCAAGTAGTAAGAGAACCACCAACAGACCCTTACCTCAGACACTAAAAGAAGACTTACAGAAGGGAAAAATAGATCGTGACTTCATTCTCTCGGATGATGGTAAGCTCAAATTTTGAGGAATACTCTATATACCGACAATGGCCAAGGACATTAAAGGGAAAATTTTAAAGGAGGCCCATAACGCACCATACTCAGCTCATTCGGGAAGTACGAAGATGTACCATGACTTGAAGAAAATCATCTAGTGGAAAAGAATGAAGGCAAACGTAGCAGACTTCACATACAAATGTTTAACCTTCCAGTAAGTAAAAGCAGTCAGACAGAAACCTTCAGGATTGCTTCAACCACTAGTGGTACCAAAATGGAAGTGGGACTGCATTTCCATGGACTTCGTTATTGGCCTACCCATAACACCCAGAGCAGTAGATGTTGCTTGGGTAATCATGGATCAGCTCACGAAGGCAGCAAGGTTTATCGCCGTAAGACCCCAGTATACCATGGATAGGTTGGCAAGATTATAGGTGAATCAAATAGTTCGTATGCACAACGTGCTACAAAGCATTGTGTTAGACAGAGATCCTAGATTTACCTCTAAATTTTAGAAAGGATTGCAAAAAGCAATGGGTACTAAACTGAATTTCAGTATAGCTTTCCACCCTCAGACTGATGGTCAATTGGAAAGGACCATTCAGATCCTAGAGGACATGTTCCATGCTTGTGCTATTAACTTCAAAGGAGCTTGGGATGAGAAGCTACCATTGATGGAGTTCGCCTACAACAATAGCTGTCAGGTTAGCATTGGCATGGCCCCATATGAAGCCCTATAAGGGAAAAGGTGCCGAACTCCCTTACATGGGGAAGAAGTTGGAGAAAGAAAAATCATTGGACCAGATTCATGTAAGAAACTTGTCAAGAAGTTAACCTAATCAGAGAAAGAATCAAAGCCGCATAAACTCGCCAGAAGAGCTATTCAAACGTTAGAAGAAAGGACATCAAGTTTGTTGTGGGAGACAAGGTATTTCTAAAGATTGCACCCTTGAGAGGATTAAAGCACTTTGGCAAGAAGGGCAAATTAAGTCCTAGATATATGGGACCTTAGGAGATCTTCAAGTGATGCGGAGCAGTAGCTTACTAACTGGCTTTCTACCATCCATGTCCAGCGTACATGACGTATTCCACGTATCCATGCTAAAGAAGTACGTCCTAGATCCATCCCATGGATTAGAGGCAGATCTTCTAGAGTTGAGTGAAGACCTAACATTGGAACTTGAGCCTCAAGAAATTTTCGACAGAAACTGTCACACCCCAAAAATACCAGTCTGAATTTTTTTCTATTGGGATGCTACTAGATCAACACCTTAGTTTGGATGTGATCTCACCAGGACCTCATAAGCGGTGCACACACATACCAACCACTACCAGCACAATGCCATAATCATAATTCAGAGTAATAGATATAGTGGAAGGTACTAAATAACCATGACCACACTAATGATAAATAAAAATAGTAATGTCAATGTGCTACATCCCTTTAAATGGTGTCCATCAGCTAACTCCATATACCAAAACCTTAAAGTAGCATTGCCCTATAAATCACAGGCTAACCAAAAATAATAAAATAATCCAAAAATAACCAAAGAAAACTATTAATTATTTTGGAAACTCCATCAAGATCTATCCATCGAAGACACATGCATCACACTCGTAGTCCACGTCATGTGCTTCATCCCCATATGACATTCCACCTCGCATAGCCAATTGAGAGATCATGGGGACGTTCAGATAATCCACAATCATAATACCTGCAACATCATCTAAAAAGAATGACATACGCGAGGGTCAGCTCTCCAACATGACCTCAGTGAGAAACATACAAGAAATCAATAATTATGCATGATCAATTTTATTGCACACAACAATGCAATAGTCAGGTATCATGTATACCATGTGCTATGGTAAGGCCTGGCCACACCTCCCAGAGGCTGACTACAACCTTCATGCACAAGAGTGTTGAGTACTCACCAGCCTACATTGATAGCCGTGGTGCCTCCTTATGATGTCCCAATCAGAATGGTGATCAGGTAGCAAGTCCACCCAGTATTGCTCCAAAGAATACTGCCTACCCTTTCCCCTCATCACTTTACTCTACCAATATCTGACCCCCTATTGGCTAGGGTTGCATATAGGGGTAGTGCCACTAACCAAAACCCTACGTGTCCTATGTGTCATCTGATGTATCCCTCTCGCCAAACCTAGCAGAAATCCCAAGCCATCCGTTTTGTCCCCCCCCCACCCCCAATATGCTATCATCCCGCTAAGGGTGAGTGACATACTCGGCAATAATCATATAGTAATTTGGATCTAGCGATCCTCGATCATTTCACCACTTCATACTAGTTTTCAGTCACATACATTCACACAATAATCATAGTATAAATGCAAATGCATGCACAAGACAATTATTAAATGACATGTTATGTCACCCAATTCTAAACCAACTAGAATGGTGTGAAGAATCGTCTATCATCCAATGGTTCAATCAGGATCTCGAATAGGATGTGTCCTTTTGCTTAAACCATACACATCCACAACCATAATCAAAATAAATACACAATAGCGGAAGTCTTTAATATTTAATGAACTGAGAATCTAATGGTGATAACATAAATAAATTATCCAATTATCTTCAAATGACTAAGACATAAAATAAAATAAATTAATTAATTACATCTTCTGAATAATCCAACTAATAAATCTAATCGAAGACGCATGAGTTGGACTAGCAAGACAAATCATGCGACTCCATCATAGCTTCTGCATCCATCACCACAACATGTTCGTACATCGAAGCATTCATATAGTCTTCTACAGTAGTACCTGCATCATCAACTAAAAATATTCGACGTCAACAGGGTGAGCACACATCATGGCTCAGTGAGCAAACAAAACAATGCAACAAACATATGCATGTATTCAATTCATATGTTTGGTATGGTTCATAAGTTTGCAATGTGCAATAGAAAGGATAGGTGGTCACTGCACCTCTATACACGAGTGTGTGAAGCCTCCCAAACACCATCGCCGCCACATGCACCCATCATGGAATAAAGATAGAGCTAAAGTGCCCGGATCAAACACCGCATGACACTTCCCCTGATGCCCTACCCATACCAACACGTAAGCCCTTATTGGCGAGGGCTTGCAAACTGGGCTCGCAACTAACCAATCCTAATGTCAAACAGTGTATCCAAGGTCTCATCCCAGCATCCCTCAATACGTCCATAGAGATAGAGCTAAGGCCCCCTGGCAGAGTCAGAGACTACACGGTCTGAGACCACCTCCCTTGATGCCCTACGACGTAATAGTTCTGCTAAGGTAATGACGATATGACGATGTCAGTGGACAAGATTGAGTAGAGATAGAGCTAGAGTCTGGTGACCAGGATGAACCATAGTGTCACGTCCTCCCCCCTGATGTCCCACTTGCATCAAGTACGCTAACCACACACATACATTCACATGCCTATTCCTAGCATCATCATCAACATCATATTATAAATAAACAGAAATTAAATATGCATGAGCAGTAATAACAGAAATATTGGATGACATGTGATATGCACATTACAAGTATACAAGCATAGAATCATTCATGGTATTTGACTCAATAAATAAAAATAGTTTATTATTAGCCAATTAATTTAGGTCTTGTTCCCTCACCTTTGATTGATAGTAGATCCTCATTCAAGCTTTATAATTTACTCTTAGATCTCTTAAAAACCTAACAAGTTGATAGATTTTTAATTAAAATTAATTCCCATGTATTTAGACTAACAAAAACTGAGGGATCGCAGGTGGGGCAGCACCTGTGGTCTCAGTTTCTGCGGCCACAGGGCGTGGGGTTGCAGGGTAGGATCGGACATACTCCAACCACACGTGCGACCACACCCTCCCTGGAAACTTCCCGAGGGCATGTGGTCGGACATGTGTGTCATATGGGGTCGGACATCATGTGACCTCACGTGCGACTACACGTGTTATGGTCGACCTTTCACTCTTAATTCCATTCCTTCATGTTTGAATCCTTTAGCTTATCATCATGGTCCTTCCTATGATTGTTTTAGGCTCAAAACTATTATTTTATACACCATCTATTGTCCACATAATTTTCTCCATGGATTCTCTTGGAATTTGTCCATGGATGGATGATTTGGGTTTCTCCTAATCCTATCTTCTTCATGAACTATCCTAGGATCTCAATTTAACATGAAAAATATGTCCATACCTTATGCTTGCTGAAGATTCAGAGTTTTCTCTGAATTTTCCTCCTCCTTAGTCTTCTTATTCAATTTTCCTTCTCTTCCTTCTCTTTTCTTTCTCTCACTTTTAATTGGAGTTTTAAAAGGGTGAAAGAGGCTAAGGTACATCTTATTTATAGAGAAAAACCCTCCATAATATGCCCTAATGAGTTTAGGAAAGACCCCCTTCGGATTAGGAAGGTTTCCTAATTTCGGTTTCTGACTAGGTTCCTTGGGGTCAGAGGTGGGGTCGCAGAATCCGTTGACCCTACCTTTTGAAATGTCCAACCACATGACCAAAATTCATGTGGTTGGACTATTTTGAGGTGGGGTCGGTCACACCTGTTTAGGCATGCGACCACACGCTCATAATTAACTATTTTTTGGTTGATTTCATACCTGATCTTGTGGTTTCTTTACGCACTTGGTCCACTTGGCTCGACCATGATAGGTAGACCTGATACAAGGTGGTAAGACCGGTTAATTCGATATGGGTCTTACATGTTATCACAGCAAGCATATGGCACAATAATTCATATATTAGAAACACTCCAAAATCAGTCAGGGGTTCAGTTTCTCACCTAATATGGCTTAATTGAGATTATCCCTGCTAGCAAAATCCATATTTATAATGTGTTCTATGCCTATATAAGGTGTAAAGTCATTAATTAGAAGTCTTACAATATTTACTTTCGATTTATACAAGTCTGAGGCTTGTCAGTCATTACATCGGTTGCTACCCTCGCGACCAGCGTATGGTCTGACAAAAACTTTAAACATTCTGCCATTAGTAGGTCAATATACCGGTTGGTATAGAGTATTGACCGTGACATCATCTGGCTATCTCCCTAGCCCTTTCTAGGATTGGTCGGTCACTACGCCGGTTCCTACAATATACAATCTGGTGTATCGACCACCCCCTCCAGATGGTCACTTTTTTGTTTAGTACTTTAGGATTTCTTCCTATGAATCAGTGCATACCTTGCTAGAATAATGTAGTACGATGGTGGGGTGTCTCATAGGTCTATGTACTATCCTAGTAAGCATGAAATCAACTGTTTAACTAGGCCATTCGTTAAAAAGAGGTGTTTCCCCTTACAACAACCTACACTAATTCCAATATTGAAGAAAGATGAGTGTTTGTTTCATCAGGTTTACATCCCCTACTAAAACATCAAGTTTTGCATTAGAAATTATCAGAGTTAGGTGTTTTACCGATGCTGGCTTAATCAATGCTAATCGATGGTGTATTTCCTTAGTAATTCTCCCAACACAAGTGTTGCAGAGCTTCACCTTCTTCTTCTCCCTCCTTCCTTTCTCTTGATAATGCATCAAAACTTTCTAAGGTTGATATGTACTCAGAGGAGCGTGAAAGGTAGGGTTTTTATTCTTTTAAGGTTTCCTTGTTGGGGTAGAACTCTTAGTTAGAATGAGAACTCCTAAAAGGCTGCCAAGTGGTGAGAGTTTAAACTTAGGGAGTGACTCCTTCCCTTCTACGACTCTAAAATAGTTAGGATGGGTGTTGGTCCCTTCTAGATTCATCTATGGGTCCTAGGAATATCCTAAATGGTCTCCTAAGAGGAATCCAATTGTTAGTTTAAAGAACATGTCTGTTTTTGGCATGGTCAATTAATGGTACCGGTCCTTGGACTATCGGGATTCCCAACCACCTGGTTGCAATCGGCTCCCCTTTAAAGCTATAAATTGTATAGTTAAGAAAAATATGAGGGTTTTAAAGGGTACCCATCGCGTTGGTCCTCAATTTGGCATCGTATTGGGTTCAGTTACAGTGGAAATCCCTAGCACAAAAGGAAATTTGAGTTAGGCCAGGTTTTCTGGGTACGGGTTTTACAACTCCACCCCCATAAAAGAATTTCATCCTCAAAATTTTTACTTACTCATTTTCTCGAACAAGTGAGGATATCTTCTCTTCATAGACTCCTCTTCTTCCCAAGATAGGTCTTCCACGTGTTGATTCTTCCATAAGACTTTAACATAGTGAACGTCTTGATTCCTCAAGTGCTGAACCTTCCTGTCCATTATCATTTGAGGTTAAAGTTCCATTGTCAAGTCTTCATTTAGCTGAGGAGGATCAGCGTCCAGTACGTGGGATGGGTCTTGCACAAACTTCTTTATCATCGATATGTGGAATCCATCATGTACGTCGGCTAATGACAGTGGTAGTGCTAGTTGGTAAGCTACATTTCCACATATCTTCAGGATTTCATAGGGTCCTACATACCTAGGACTCAGCTTTCCCTTTTTACCGAAGCATTTTAGTCCACTGAAAGGTGAAATTTTCAGGAACACCTTGTCTCCCACAGCGTACTCGATGTCTTTCTCCTGATCTGGGCTACTTTGATCCTTTCTCTTTTTACAAGTACTTCTTGGCATGTTTCTTGGACAAAGTCCGGTTCAACTATTCTTCTCTCGCCAACTTCCTCCCAGTATAGTAGAGTTCTGCATCTTCGTCCATAAAGAGTTTCATATAGAGCCATGCCAATGCTGGCTTGGTAGCTATTATTGTACGCGAACTCCATCAAGGGTAGTTTATCATCCCATGCTTCTTTGAAGTCTATTGCACAAGCATGGAGCATGTCTTCCAGGATCTAAATCGCTCTCTCTGATTGGCCGTCTGTTTATGGATGAAAGGCTATACTGAATCGTAACTCTATGCCCATTGCTTGTTGTAGATTTTCCCAAAATCTGGATGTGAATCAGGGATCTCTGTCTAACACAATGTTTTGAGGCACACCATGTAGACAAATGACTTGATTTATGTATAGTCTAGCCAGTCTATCCAGTGTATATTGGGGCCGAATCGCTATGAATCTTGCTATTTTTTGTGAGTTTATCAACTATTACCCAAATAGCATCTACACTTCTGGGTGTCAAGCGTAAACTTGTGACAAAATCCATGGTGATGCAATCCCATTTCCATTCCGGTACCGATAATTGTTGATTAGTCTGGATGGTGTCTGACAAACTACCTTTACTTGTTGGCATGTTAAGCATCTGTACACATAGTCTACTACATCTGCCTTCATTCTCCTCTACCAAACTAATTTCCTTAAGTAGTGATACATCTTGGTATTGCTAGGATGGGCTGAATAGGGAGCATTGTGGGCTTCCCCAAATATCCTTTCCTTGATATCCATGGCTATTGAAGGGATATAGAGTCTACCTCAGAATCTGAGTGATCCATCCAGAGAAATGATGAAGTTAGGGTCTGATATCCCTCTTCATAGGTCTTCTCTTAGAGTTCAGAGGTAGAGATCTATAGGTAGTTCCTTTAGTACTTTCGTAACCAAATCAGCTTTTATCTGTAGATTCGCAAATAGGCTTGCAAGTCCACAAATGACTTGGTTTCCTAAGGATTCCTTCAATAAATCTAATGCATCTTGAGCTTCTTTTCTAGTTGTTAGAACCACACTCAGTTCAACTCTATCTTCAGGCTTTACCAAACTCTTCCTGCTTAATGCATCGGCTACTACATTGGCTTTCTCGGGGTGGTATGAGATTTCACAGTCGTAATCTTTTTACAGTTCTACCCATCTATGCTATCTCACATTTAAGTCCTTCTGATAAACAAGTATGTTAATTTGAAACTTTTCTCCACATAAGTAGTGTCTCCATGCCTTGAGCGCTAATACGACTACTGCCAATTCTAAGTCATGAGTCGGGTAGTTCTCTTCGTGTTTCTTTAACTATCTTGAGGCATATGCTTCAACTTGTTCTCTTTGCATGAGTATACATCCTAGTCCTAGCTTAGAACCATTGGTATTCAAGGTGAATGTCTCTCGTGGTCTTGGAATCATCAATATAGGAGCCGAGACCAATCTCTCCTTCAAGGTTTGAAAGCTCATTTCACACCGGTTTGACCAAATGAATCTTTCTCCTTTCTTAGTTAATTTAGTTTGTGGCACGGTAATTCGAGAGTAGTCTTCCATGAATCTACAGTAGTACCCTGCTAAACCCAAGAAACTTTGGATTTCAGTGACCGTTCTAGGTGCTTCCCAGTTGATAATGGCTTCTATCCTACTAGTGTCTACCTTAATCCCTTCTGCTGACACTACATGGCCCATGAATGCCACTTTGTTCAACCAGAAATCATACTTCTTGAATTTGGCGTAAAGTATCTTTTCCTGTTGTCTTTGCAATGCCTGTCGTAAGTATGTCTTGTGCTCTTCTACTTTCATGGAGTCTATTAGTAAGTCGTCGATGAATACAATCACTGAAATATCCAGCATGTCGTAAAATTCTCAATTCATAAGCTCCATGAACAAGGCAGGCGTATTAGTCAATCCAAATGACATGACTAGAAATTCATAGTGTCCATACCTAGTCCGAAAGGCTATTTTAAGTATGTCACTCTGTTTTATTCCCATTTGGTGATAACCTGATCAGAGATCAATCTTGGAAAACACTGTAGCACCTTGTAGTTGATCGAACAAGTCATCTATGCATGGTAGTAGATACCGGTTCTGGATAGTGAGCTTGTTTAATTCTCTGTGATCGATGCAAAGACGTACGATGCCATCTTTCTTTTTCAAAAATAATGTTGGTGCACCCCAAGGAGAAATACTAGGCCTTATAAATCTTTTATCTAGTAGTTCGAGCAGTTGCACCTTTAATTCCTTGAGTTCAGTAGGCGCCATTCTATAGGGAGCCTTCGACACTGGTGTTATGCCAGGTAGTAAGTCTATCACAAACTCTATTGCTCGTTCCAGTGGTAATCCTGGTAGATCCTCTACAAATACATCTGAAAACTCCTTTACTACTTATAAATCTTCCAGATGGGGCCGCTCGACTGTAGTATCCAAGATTGACTCCAAAAATCCTATATCTCTATTTTGTAGACATTTGATTGCTTTGAGCACTGAAAGAAACAACTTCCTTTTCTTTGCTCTCTTTTCTCCCTTAAACTCGAACATATCCATTCCCATCTTCAAATACCCGTTTCTTTTCTATACACTGGAAACTAGCCCCATGTCGTGATACCAATCCATGCCTAAAATCACATTGAAGTCCAACATCTCTAATTGGATTAGATTTGCTTCCAAACTTCTACCCTCGATTAGGACTGGACATAGTTCATGATACTCATCAAGTACTACTTCCACACCAAGAGGTGATTGCACAATTAAGTCCAACATCTCTAGGGTCTTAGTACCACCTCTTATCTTTTCTCCGAATGATGGAGATATAAAGGAGTGAGTTGCTACGGAATCAAAAAGTACCCTAGCCAGTTTTCCCGCTATATTAACAGTACCTAATTACATTACCATGTTTTAGATGCATGCTCATATAGTCAAAAATAACTACTCTCATAAGCATACCTATCACCACCTCTGGTAATGCTTCGGCTTCCTCTGCAGATATGGCATAGACCTTTCCAGGTTGTGTTGCTTTGGGCGGGAATGGACAGCTCCTAGCATAATGTCCCATTTTCCCATAATTGAAGCATTTTATATTTGTAGGCGCTAGGGCTGTCGTGCGATTGTCTGCAGGCACGGTCTTGGTTACTGCTGGTTTGGCTATGGTATAATTTGTCTTAAAAGTCTTGTTCACCGCCTGACCCCCAACAAAATTAGCTGACCTCTTGTTACCTCCCTTTTGGGCGAAGTAACTATCTCTTAAACTGGATTCAACTTTGGCCATTTGGACAGCCTTAGAATAAATATCCTTCCCAAGGGCATCAACTATAGCTCGTATGTTACTCCTCAAACCTTTGGTAAACCTTTAAGATTTTATGGATTCTTCCTTCATGCTCAGTGCAGCGAAATAGAAAAGCTCATCGAACTTGTGCTGACATTCATCCATTGTTTACTACCATTGCGACACATTGAGGTATTCCACCTCCATTCTGTCCTTGAAGCTTCTAGGAAAGTATCTATCAAAGAAAGCTTCCTTGAAGATTTCCCTGGTGATTTGTAGATGTTTTGTCATCAGGAGTGGCATAGTGGATTCCCACCATGTATTGGGTTCTCCTTCTAGCATATAAGTTGCACATAGTATCTTCTCTTCCTCAGTGCATACCATCATTCGAAGGGTCTTCTCTATGGACTTGATCCATATGGCAGGCTACAGGGGATTAGTCCCAACTCCTGTGAACTTCAGAGGTTTCATCTTCATGAACCTCTCGATGGTCTAAGACTGATCATAATACTACATCGAGGAATTGGTGGTGGGTTCTGATTTGCCACTAATTTTGGCTAGGTCCAACGGGTACTCTATTCTACCCTGTAGTCACACCAACTTGATTTATAGGGCTCCCACCCAGTGGCAGCACATTATTGTTCCTATTCCTTTGGTGTCTAGCTGCTTATGGTGCTAGTACTGGGGTCAGAAGGGTTCTCAGGTCCTCGAAAAATTTTCGTTGATTCTCCTTAGCTGCACTTTGCTGTTCCTGACTCACTATAAGAGCCAAATTTCTGATGATAGCAGGGAGGTTCTCAGGGGTTACTTCAAGTGGTGGAGGAACAGTTCCTAGCTGAGAGGATCCTCCTACATTGGTAGTGGTTGGCTGGGTCTCGTCTAGACTAAGTGTATCAGTCAACCCATCCCCAAGTGGTGGATTCTCATTGTCACTTTCATGCTGGTTATTGCATCTATGTGGGGCCATTACAACCTATTCAATTCCCTGAAATGGGCATTCACATGGTTAGTAACATCTCAAGTGACGTAATTACCAAACAAAATTAAGAAATAGTGAATCCTAGGAATATATGTATGTCTATTAGTTGTCCAGTCGATACTTCCAGACTCGACTCTTTCCGACCGGTAATGCATCCGGTAGGTTTACAGAACTCTTTTGGTGTTTGTCGGTTGATGGGTCAGTCGCTAATGACCATCGTCCGCCCTCCCATCTGGCTACTTCTAGGATGTCAATTTTATTGCGCCAGACTGTACCCCACATCAGGATTCGTAACCGACTGGGGAATCTTTCTTCAAATATAACCTAAAACGTGATTCTTTCTCTCATTTCCTACTACCATTTTCACTCTAAATAGCAAAGAGCTTCGTTTTTGCCTCCGAAAACCTTGGTTTCACCTCTAGGAGTATTTTTCATCAACCAACTTTCTCTCTACCTACATCATCATGGATCCAAGGTATGATCTTTCTCCTTTATCATTAAAACCAAGTTCCAGGGTTTGGAAAAAATGATATAATGATTTCTTTTAAGCTTTCTCTTGGAATATTGTTTGCTCAAGGATGGTTAGCCTTGTCTACTATCCTTGTAGGCCATCCCATCCAAGGAAAACTACCGTTAGCCAACCACGGCAAAACTCTCTGCCAGCTTATGGTGCATGGCAGTTCATTTCCTTAGAGGCTTAATAAGAATTTCCAAAGTTTGAATACAAGTTTGTTGAATCCGGGCGATGCGTATTGTTCGACGAGTTAAAGCGATTTGACATCAGGACTACCTTCGATGCTATGGGATGGTCTCCCATGTTAGAGTCTTGAGACAACCAGTCCATCCTCAAGATGATGTCAAAGGTTGCTATCTCAAGTCGAATTAGGTTGCATCCAAATTCTAACCATCCATATGATTCAAACATTGTTCATAACACTCCTCTAATACAACATCTAGTCCAAAAGGGCTTAAATTAGCAAAAATCTAGTACAAGGTCTTAAGAGTACATCTAGCTCCTTCATCTCTTATAGTTTTTCAAAGACTATCGCCAATATTCTCACATCCCGAAATGGTCATTAGCTTACATCAATAATCTCATATTACACTTATTAGCTTACATCTCTTTTATCACTTTTACTTTATCCTGATCTCTCTCCCATATATCTCGAAAAACATCTTTCGATTGTTTATTTTCTACATATCTAATATGTCTACTTATAAGCATTAGGGGATATGCTTATAATTTCATTAATTCTACCAAACATATTTGGTCTTTACTTAATCATCTCACTCGACATTGGGCATAACTCAGTATTACTTGTATTAATCTGAATACTATCAATGCCACGATTTTCGACTTCATCCTTGTATCCACCCTTAGATATTCATTTAGAAATTTTTTTTCTTGTCAAAATTCATACCGATATAGCCATCTGTAACTCTACTTCAGTGCTATCTACTCTTTACTAACTGCTCTTGATAGTTCTCACTTCTTGCTTATGCACTCTTTTACAAACCATGACTCAAATCTATATATTCAAATATATATAAATAAAAAGAATTACAAGCACGAGGGTCAGCTCTCCAACATGAGCTTAGTGAGTAAACAAAACAATGCGCGAACATATGCATACATTCAATTCATATCTTTGGTCTGGTTTTAAGTTTGCCATATGCTATAGAAAGGATTGGCGGCCACCGCACCTCTATACACGAGTGTATGAATCTGTCCAATGGATCAAACACCATTGCCGTCCCATATACACCCACCATGGAATAGAGATAGAGCTTAAGTGTCTAGATCACACACTGCCAACACTTTCCCTCATGCCCTACCCATACCAATGTGTAAGCCCCTACTGATGAGGGCTTGCAAACTAGGCTCGCAACTAACCAATTGTCACACCCTAATTCCATACTATTCAGAATGGTGAGATGAACCGCTAATTAACCAATGGTACAACCAGGATCTCGAATAGGCTGTGTTGTGTCCGTTTGCCTAAACCTTACACATCCACAACAATAATCAGAGTAAATACACAATAGCAGAAGTCTTTATACTAATGAACTGAGAGTCTAACAATTATAAAATAATAAATTATCCAATTATTCTCCATTGACTAAGACATAAAATAATTTAAAATATTCAATTATATTTCCAAATAAAATCCAAAAGAATAAATCTAATCGAAGACACATGAGTTGGACTCGCATGACGAATCATGCAACTCCACCATAACTTCAACGTCCATCTCTGCCGCATGTTCATACATAGGAGCATTCATATAGTCTTCAACCTTGGTACCTGCATCATCAACTAAAAGTATTCGACGTCGAAAGGGTGAGCACACATCACGGCTCAGTGAGCAAACAAAACAATGCAACAAACATATTCATGCATACAATTCATATCTTTGGTCTGGTTCATAAGTTTACAATGTGCAATAGAAAGGATAGGTGGCCACCGCACCTCTATACATGAATGTGTGAAACCGTCCAACGGATCAAACACCATTGTCGCCCCCACATGCACCCACCATGGAATACAGATAGAGCTAAAGTGCTTAGGACCGCACCGCATCACACTTCCCTTGATGCTCTACCCATACCAACACGTAAGCCCCTGTTGGCGAGGGCTTGCAAACTGGGCTCGCAACTAACCAATCCTAATGTCAAACTGTGTATCAAAGGCCTCACCCCAGCATCCCTCAATACGTCTATAGAGATAGAGCTAAGGCCCCCCGGCAGAGTCAGAGACTACACGGTCCGAGACCACCTCCTCTGATGCCCTATGACGTAATAGTTCTGCTAAGATAATAGCGATATGATGATGCTACTGGACAAGACTTGAGTAGAGATAGAGCTAGAGTCTGGTGACTAGGATGAACCACAGTGTCACGTCCTCCCCCTGATGCTCCACTCACATCAAGCACACTAACCACACACATACATTCACATGCTTATTCCTAGCATCATAATCATCATCATGTTATAAATAAACTGAATTAAATATGCATGAACAGTAATAACAGGAATAGTGGATGATATGTGATATGCACATTACAATCATACCATCATAGAATCATTCATGGTATTGAACTCAATAAATGAAAATAGTTTATTATTAGTCAATTAGTTTAGGTCTTGTTCCCTCACCTTTGATTGAGTGTAGATCTTCGTTCAATCTTTATGAATCACCTTTAAATCACTAGAAAGGCCTAACAAGTCGATAAATTTTAATTAAAATTAATTCCAATAAATTTAGACTAGCTGAAATCGTAGGGTCATAGGGTAGGGTCGCACCTAGGGTAGCAGTTTTCTACGACCCTTGGGTGTAGGGTCGGACGTGGGGTCGGATATCAATCGACCCTACGTTCGACCACACCCTCCCTGGGACTTCCCGAGGGCATGTGATCGATCCTGTGGTCTTATAGGTCCATTCTAAGATTGTTCTATGACTCATAACTATGATTTTTACACACTTTCCATTGCCTATGATGATAAATTCCATGGATTCCTTTGAAACTTGTCCATGGATGGATGATTTGGGTTTCTCTTAATCCTAACTTCCTCATAATCTATTCTAGGCTCTTACTTTATGAAGGGAATTAGGTTCATACCTGAGGTTGGTTGAGATTCAGAGGTTTCTCTGAACGTCCTCTTCTTCCTTGGTCTTTTCTTTAATTTTCCTTCTCTTCTTCTTTTCCATCTCTTTCTCTTTCTCTCACTTTCAATTAGGGTTCTAAAAGGAGTGAAAGAGGCTAAGGGACGTCCTATTTATAGAGGAAAACCCTCCAAAATAAGTCCCATCGAGTTTAGGAAAGAACCCCTTGGAATTAGGAAAGTTTCCTAATTTACGGTTTCTGTCTGTAATCGTAGGGTCGCAGGATCCATCGACCCTACACCTTCTTAGTCATGCGACCCTACAACTAAAAAGTCATGGGTTGGACTTCTGTTGAGGTGGGGTCAACCCTACCTATTTAGGCATGCGATCCTACGCCTCACATTTACTGTTTTTGGGTTAGACTCATTCCTGGTCTTGTGATTTTCTTCACGCACTTGGTCCACTTGGCTCGACCAAGATAGGTAGACCTGGTACAAGGTGTTAAGACTGGTTAGTTCGATACGGGTCTTACACCAATCCTAATGCCATCCAGTGTATCCAAGGCCTCACCCCAGCATCCCTCAATATATCCATAAAAGTAGAGCTAAGGCCCCCCGACAGAGTCAAAGACCACAAGGTCCGAGACCACCTCCCCTAATGCCCTACGACATATTAGTTCTGCCAAGGTAATGGCGATACTACAATGTCAGTGGGCAAGACTTGAGTAGAGATAGAGCTAGAGTCTGATGACTAGGCTAAACCATAATGTCACGTCCTCTTCCTAATGCCCCACTCGCATCCAACACACTAACCACACACATACAATCACATGCCTATTCCTAGCATCATCATCATCATATTATAAATAGACAATAATAAATATGCAAGAGTAGAATATAACAGTAATATTGGATGACATGTGAGATGCAATTACAAACATACAAGCATAAAAACATTCATTGCATTGGACAAATAAAGTAAAATAGTTTGTTATTATCCAATTAATTTAGTCTTGTTCCCTCACCTTTGATTGATGTTTGTTCGTCTCCCAAGCTTTGAAAGTCACTTTAAATCTATTGGGAACCTAAACAATTAATGTATTTAAGTTAGGGTTCAAGTTTTCCAAGTTACAGTAGTCGAAAACCTTGTCTAGTCTAAAAATATACTTGTTGTTTTCGTGTGGTCGACCCCTGTGGTCTCAATATATGCGACCACATGAGGTACGGTCAACCCTATGGTCGCACTACATGCGACTATACGTACGACCACACGATTTCTAGGAACTTCCTGAATAGCTATGGTTGACTCACTGGTCACCCTATGGTCGATCATAGCTGCGACCATATGAAGTTTAGTCTAATTTTTACTTCCAATAGGAGTTCCTCCTCTAGGCTCAACAATAAGGTTCCTCATACGATCAGCCTACGTCATTAAATCACAGTTTTTCCCTCATCCATTATCCCTGACCTATTCTCTATGGAAAACCATAGAAAACCTATAACCAGAATCGTTGTATTAGGTTCCACATATCAACTTGAAAAGAACATATTCTATCTGATTTACCCTATAGAGTCAAGTCCATACCTTAAGCTTGCTGTAGAGAGATAGAACTCTTCTCTGCAAAACTCTTCTCCAAGCTTTCCTCCCCTTCTCTTCTTCTCCTTCTCCTCCTCTCTCTTTTCCCCTTAGGCTTAGGGTTTGAGATTGATCCAAAAAAGTAAAATAGAATGAAGGGACATCATTTATATAGAGGGAAAACTTCCATGTAGAGTCCCTCTATAATAAGGAAAGAGATCCCCTTTAATTTGGAAAGTTTCCAAATCATGGAGTCGGTTCTGGGTTCGTATGGTCAATGGTGTGGTCGCATAATCCATCGACCATACAAACCAAAACATGCAACCACACGTTGTGTGGTCTTAACCTAGTCGACCATACTGTCAACCATACTCCTTAAAAATGCAACCATACGTCCAAAATTTATTGGTTTTTTGTTTTTGACTGATTGCTTCCACACTAACTTAAACAGTCAACCACACCAACTAAATTTGACTTGTTGCTTTCCTCATCTTGTGGTTTCTTCATACAATTGGTTCACTTGAGCCAATTATGATGGGAAGACCGGTCACAACATGAGAACGTAAGGTTAGACCGGATTCGTTGCATGCGGGTCTTACAATCAACCACTTTGTAGTTTTTTTAATGAATTCTGGCCCAAAGATTCATCGTTATTTGACCTTGTTCCAAAATAGAGGGGTCCGACACTTCTTACCGTACAATGCCTCATAAGGTCACATTTATAGGGCAGCTTGATAGTTGTTGTTGTATGTGGACTCTATCAGTGGTAACCTCTCATCCCAATTCCTATAAAATCAATGGCACAAGCTCAGAGCATATCTTCTAGAATCTGAATGGTCCATTCAGACTGACCATTGGTCTGAGGATGAAACATTGTGCTAAACATCAGCTTTGTTCCCATTGCCTTGTGTAGTTTCCCCCAAAACTTTGACGTAAAGCGTGGGTCTCTATCCGACATTATGCTCTCAAGTACACCGTACGATCTAACAACATTATCCCCATACAGCTTGGCTAATCTCTCCAATGTATATTGGGGTTGTATAGAGATAAAATGAGCCGTCTTCATAAGGGAATCAACTATCACCCAACTGCGTCAACTGATCTAGGAGTCAGTGGTAACCCAGCAATGAAGTCCATAGTGATGTAGTGCACTCCCAAGCAGGTTCAGATAGTGGTTGTCGCAGACCTGCCGATCTCTGTCTTTCAGCCTCCAATTGTTGATCATTTAGACACCGAAACACGTGCCTAACCACATCTACTTTCATTCATCTCTACCAATATAATCTCTTTAGGTCATGGTTCATTTTAGTACTTTCAGGATGCACCAAAGACTGAGTAGAATGGGCTTCCAGCATTATTTTGTCTTTAAGGTCCGAGTCTTCACTTTCAAGTATGCACAGTCATCCTCTATATCTCAGGACCTTATCTGCATCCAATGTAAAGTTAGGGCTTACCCTTTTCCAAATCTTCTTGGACAATTCTCAGATATGGGTCATGTAGAATCACAGCTTTCACTTCATCCGTCAAATCTGGTAGAATCTTCAATGTGGCGAACATAATTGAAAACTTATGGATCAGTCCTTACTCTATAGGATAGTCTGCAAACTTCAATATACGTTGCCTCATATCCCCTTCAGTAGTTGACACTGTGGAACATAGAGCAGCACTCGTGCTAAATTCTTCTTCTAGCTTTAGCATCCCTTTTCTGCTTAATGCATCCGCAACTACATTGGCCTTTCCAAGATGATACTAAATATCGCAATTATAATCCTTTAAGAATTCTAACCATCTTTTTTGTCTCATATTCAACTCCTTCTGAGTGAAGAGATAAATAAGACTCTTGTAATCCGACCTGATCTGAAACTTTTTGCCATATAGATAATATCTCCAAGTCTTGATTGCATAAATCACCACTGCTAGTTTCAAGTCATGTGTAGGGTAATTCTTCTCATGCTCTTTCAACTGTCTAGACGTATATGTAATCACTTATTCTCCTTGCATTAACACGCATCCCACATCCAATCCAGAGGCATCGGTGTATAGGGTCAAGGGTTTCCCTGGTATCAAAAAAATGGTCAAGATGGGTGTCGATATTAGTTTTGCCTTCAAGGTTTGGAAACACTCTTCACACTGATCGGTCCAAATGAACTTTTCTCCCTTCTTGGTTAATTTAGTAAGAGAAACTGCGATCCTAGAGTAGTTCTCCACGAATTGCCTATAAAAACCTAGCTAAACCCAAGAAACTTCTGATCTCTGTAATGTTCTTAGGTGCTTCCCACCCTACGATTGCTTATATCTTACTAGAGTCTACCTTTACTCCCTCTGATGAAACTACGTGACCTAAGAAAGTAACCTCATTCAACCAAGACTCACCCTTCTTGAATTTGGCATAAAGCTTCTTCCTTCTCAGCCATTGTAAGGCTGCTCTAAGATCCTTCGCATGAGTTTCCTCGTCTTTGGAGTAGACCAAAATGTCATCTATGAAAACTATGATTGAAGTATCTAGCATCTAATGAATACCCAATTCATGAGTTCCATAAAGGACGCGGGTGCATGAGTCAATCCAAAAGACATAACCAGGAATTCATAATGTCCATACCTAGTTCTGAAAGCTGTCTTCAGAATGTCACTCTTAATCTTCAATTGATGGTATCCTAACCATAGATCGATCTTAGAGGATACCTTCGCACTTTGCAACTGGTCAAACAAGTCATCAATCCGAGGTAATAGATATCGGTTCTTGATCGTAAGTTTTTTTTTAATTCTCGATAGTCTATACACAGTCGAATACTATTGTCTTTCATCTTCACGAATAACACTGGTGCTCCCCATGGTGATATACTTGGCCAGATAAAACCCTTGCCTAATAACTCCTATAGTTGAGTCTTTAATTCCTTCAATTCAGTAGGAACCATCTAATAGGGTGCCTTAAACCTAGGTGCCGCCCCTGATAATAAGTCTATGATGAACTCAGTCGCTCGATCAGGTGGCAATCTAGGTAAGTCTTCTGGAAACACATCTAAAAATTCCCACATAACTTCAATAGCTTCCATCCCTGGTGTTTCTTTGGTATCCTCCACTACAGATATCAGATCTCCAACTCCATCCTTTTCAAGGCATCTCTTCCCCTTAAGTGCAGAGAGAATAGCTTCCACTTTCGAGGGCATTTGGTTTTCGTAAAGCCAAACTCAGTGTCATCTTTCGCCTTGAATGACCAATTTTTTTCGACACATAACAGCTTTGTAGAGTCTTGAAACAATCAGTCCATCCCCAAGATGACGTTAAAGTCTACCATCTCAAGTCAAACTAGGTTCGCATTCAAACTCCGTCCATTACTACGAATCGAACATGGTCCATAACACTCATCTAATACAACTCCCAATCCCAATGGAGACCATACGAACAGACTCTGGTCAAAAGGTCTTAAGGGACGTTTATCCCTTTTTACCTCTTATGATTTTTAAAGACTATCGCCAATAATCTCATATTGCTTACACCTCTTTTATCACTGCTGCTCTACCTTGATCTCTCATTCATACATTCTGAGAAGCATCTTTTGATTGATACTCATTATATATCCAACATGACTACCAATAAGCATTAAAGTATATGCTTATATATGCTTATATCTTTATTAATTCCACTAACTCTCTTGGTCTTTACTCAATCCTCTTATTCGACATTGGGAAAAACTCAATAATAATGGTTCTAATCCGAGTACTATCAATGCACCACTCTCGATTCCATCCTTGTATCCACACTTAGGTATGCTTTTAGAAAAATTTTACGTTGTCAAAAATTCATACCGATATAGCCATCTTTAACCCTACTCGAGTGCTATCTACTCTTTACTGGCTGTTCTTGGTAGTTCTCACTTCTTACTCATGTACTCTTTTACAGACCATGACTCAAATTTATCTATCTAGCAATCTCAAAAGCAGATACTCCATTACATTACCTGAGGTTTCTTGGCTATAGAATTTAATCTAAATTCAGTCGTCTTTCCTCCAATAATTCTCTTATTAACTAAGCATCTTATCAATGGAGGTCGAGAAAATGTAAGAATCAGAATGTTTATCCAAAAGCAATTCATTTCTTTATTTCAAATTCAATATGATGACGAATATTTGTTTTATCTAGTGAACCTAGATTTGAAGGATCCAAAGTAAATCTATGGTAACCAAACCAGCAACCATGGATCGTTAGGTTGCAAGGTGGTCCGAATACGTAGAAGTAGAGGCTCTATGGTTTATGGGTTCTTTTGAGTATGTGGAGCCATTGGTCAAAGCACTATGGGAATAAATCTGGAGAAAATTTTGATACATCAATAAACTCAGGTATAAAATAAAAAAGATGTACATTCAAAATGATAAAACCTTCAGACCGTTCTATCAATTCGTATCTCTATTCATGTTGTCGAACATGATAGTAACTTAAATTAGTATGATCAGGACTAATTATAAGGAACAACATCTGTAATTCAAATTGACAGGTTAAATTCAAAAGGTATCCTGTCAAGGCACGATAATTTAAAATCAGGCATGTGCATCCTCTATAATCATAAGGGTAAGTCAACGATGCACAGAATAATATATATGCCTATCTAGATATATGGTCATTACAACGAGGTATCTCAGCTCACTCAATACATTCTTTATTGTGTGTGCATCAGGCAACCTGTATGCTTACCCTATATTAGCATTCATACCATGCTTCGAGCTACGACGCCCCATCTGATGGCCAATCTACCTTATGGCCGCATGATCACCACCATTCTCGATCCCCTTGGCCTAAATATGGAGGGTGAGAGAATATATGAGGAGACGATCATGGCAGATCCAGACTGAGACTGTTGCATGAGGCAGTCATCAGTGATGCTGAGTTGAAGCCACTAGATCGACCTCTGGGTGGAGTATCAACAGCAGCAGCAGCTAAGGCTAAGACTACCTTAGCAGAGGCAGTAGCAGAGGCAACAACAGGGGTCAAGAGGATCAAATATATATGGATGTAGATGATATCTCTCCCCCTACCCCATAGCATCCATCTAAGGCTGGTCCTTCACGTCCCCCCTCTAGATTCGATGATGTCACTCCTCTTGGATATTCGGTCTCAGTGTATGATGGAGCGATGCATTGGAGAGATCCTGAAGGCTCAGCGAGTGACAAATCGGCGAGTGACAGATCTTGCTACGAGTCTCGGTACCACTCAGGAGCAGGTAGTTTGGCTCTGGAGGACCTATGAGGATGACTACGAGAGAGATCGAGAGACATCCCCGTCCCACCAGCTCAAGGATAGAGTTTTATCTTCTTTTACAAATACTTTTATTTTTTGTGTATATTCTCAGGGTAACTGTCCAGATTGTAAAATATACCCTATGTTATTTGTTTATTAGGTTACATTTATCATTTCTTTTTCTATATATATATATATATATATATATATGTGTGTGTGTGTGTGTGTGTGTGTGTGTGTGTGTGTGTGTGCGCGCGTGTGTGTTATTGTCTTGTTTAAGTTTTATCTCAACCAACCCTTGTGCTTCGATGTGTTTGTATTGCAGCCTTTAAGTTTAACCTAACTCAGTTCATTGACTCATGTAAATGTACTTAGGTTTAATTGACAGAGCCTTAGAGCTCTGATACCAAGTTGTCACACCCCAATCTGAATGAACCAAAAGTGTAATGAACCATCATATGAACCAACGGTTCAAGCCAAGTCACATAGGACCGTGTCAACCATCAAACCATACACTTCTCATAATCAGAGTAAATAAATAAATAGCAAAAACTGTATTAATAATGAACTGAGAGTCTACAGTGATAAATAATATATAACCAATTATCGTCAATGTACCAAAACATAAAATAACAAACTATTACAAATCCCATAAATCAAATACGAAAAAAAACCCTAAGCGTGAACATAATGGAAACACTTGCATGATGAGTCATGCTTGTCCTCCACAGCTTGCACGTCCATAGCCGCCACATGTCCATACATTGGCACATTCATGTGTCTTCAACAGTACTACCTACATCATTAAAAACTAAAAAGAAAATGATACCGTGGGGTGAACTCACAACTTATCTCAGTGAGAAAACAAAACAATGCAACAAACATATGCATGATGTCAAATTCATATCTTTGGGTTTGGTATAAGTTTATAATGTGCTAGGGTAAGGATAGGAAGCCACCACACCTCTATACACGAGAGTGTGAGCATACCCAATGGATCACACACCGCTGTTATCCCACATCACCGAGTACAGAATAGAGATAGAGCTAGAGCCTAACGGATCACACACCGCCAGCATTCCCTTGATATTCTAGCCCATTCCAATGCGTATGCCCCTACTAGTGAGAGCTTGTAAATTGGATTCGTAACTAACAAATCCTAAATGTCATCAAAGGTGTATCCAAGGCCTTATCCCAACATTCCTTAATACGCCCATAGAGATAGAACTAAGGTCCATCGACAGAGCTTACAGCCACACACCGCGATCACCTCCCCTGATACCCTATGATGTACTAGTTCTGCTAAGGTAATAGTGATACAACGATGTCAATGTATAAAATGATTCAATGTTACAACTCTCTTCATCTAACACACCGACCACACACACAAATACATACCCGTTCCTATCATCATCATCATAACAGAATAAAATAATAAATAATTATTCATGAATAGAAATAGCAGTTATTGGATGACAAGTGAGATGCACAAACAATCATACAAGCATGGCATCATATCAGTTTAACAGAAAAGTAAAGGTAGCTTGTTATTAACTAATTAATTTACGTCTTGTTTCCTCATTTATGAGTGATGCTTGTTCCTCTTCCAAGCCTAGGAAACTATCATGAATTAGTGGAAAGCCTAAACAATTAATGAACTTAGGTTAGGATTTTATTTCATTGAATTTTGGTGCTTGGACTCACTGTCCGATTTCCTATTTATGTCCTCCGGACACTGTCCCGTTGCCCTACCGGTCTTGTATTGGTCGACCGATGAGTCCATCAGACAAAACCCTATAGACTTCTCGAGAGTCATCGGTTACCTCACCGGTCTTCTATATAGTCGACCAGTCAAGGGACCAGACAACTCTTGAGTCATTCCCTAGGTTTGTCTTTCAGTCTGAATTCATTCTGAGTCAATTCTTCGGCTCAACAATGGGGTTCCTCCTAAGGTCATTCTATGGCCATTATGCATTGTTTAACTAACCCTAACCATTGTAATATTGTTACAAATTCTATATTCAAAATATTTAGGATCGAAGCATGGGATTGGATCTGATCTTCCTTGCAATATGATCTCCAATCCATAAACCTACTGTAATCTAACCTTCTACAGAGACAAGGTACTTGCCATTGGCTTCTCAATGCAGTTTGTTAGGATCCGAAGATAATTCCTCCTTCTATAGAATCTCTTCTCATTCCTCTAAGCTTTCTTCCTCTCCAAGTCACCTTCTCTTTCTTCTCTTATCTTTCTCTTAGTTCTAGGGTTTGGGAATGAGCAAAAGAGTGAGAGAGAGTAGAGGGACGTCCTCTATATAAAGAGAAAATCTCCATATAGGGTCCTCTCTAAATTAAGAGAGTGGCCTCTCTAAATTAGGAAACTTTTTTAATCACGGAGTCAAAACAGGGTCTAACCAGTCAACTCACCGATTGCAAAATATGAGGACCAGACAATCTAAAACACTCGATCGGACAACCTACAATTGATTGGTTTGTTTACCTGGCTTCATGGTTTTCTCATACGATACCTGGCTTCATGGTTTTCTCATACGATTGGTCTGCTTGAGCCGGTTACTATGGAAAAACCTGTCACGACATGAGAATGTAAGGTTAAACCAGGTTTGTGGCATGCGGGTCTTATATGAATCCCCTGAGATAATGCATCAAAGTAAACTCTAATGTGAGTCTAAAATTGATTAAAGAAACTTTAATCAAAATGCCCCAAAACCTTTATGGGTAATAAAACATGGTACTTAAATAGAGTGGAAGCATAGTACCACACATTGGCTAGACATTGCCTTCATTCTTTGGCTAATACTGTCTTGTACTTTCTGGCTAAATACCGCCTTATACTCTTTGGCTAAATATTGCCTCAGTAACCTCGGCTGAATACTATCTTCTTACATCGGCTGAATATCGCCTAAATTCTTTGACATGTCAAAGACATAACTATGTAAACAAAACAGCAATAATGCAATGCTAAAATAAACAAAATCATGGTTACAAAATTGTGCCCATCAAATCATGAGCAATACAATCAAACACAGAAAAATAATGTTAAAACATAAACATAAAGAGTCTCCCACTGATTGAGCATATCAAGAGACTCCCACTGATTCTTAGATATTTGGCTACTTAAGCCTTTGATAAAATTAATTATTTTTTAACTATGAATAATTTTTATTTAGTCTTAGGATATTTTTTATGCAAGTATAGACGAACTTATTCAAGCTTCACTTTACCCTCACACTACCATTACCTATCATAACTGGTGTTTAGTAAGCTAAGTCGTTAAATCATCTCTCCCCCTTTTATTTTAAAATTACCAAATTTTCTATTGATTTTTCTTAGATAATTTATTTACAATAAATTCCATTTGAACGCTACTACACAAGACCTCATTGATAGAACACCTCATAGACATCGATCATTTCTCAAATAATACATCTAGGTTAAGTACTCATAGACCAGTTTCAAACTTTTCATATCATCTTGTTTGTGAAATAATAATCATGATAACAGCTCCAAAATAAGGCAACGAAAATAATGAGACATAAATGATTAATTTACACAAGGTAAAGCAACACCTACAATTTGAACAAATGCAGGCAAATCATTTCTGTGAGAGTCAACCAAACTATACACTCATCCTTTAAGACAAAGTATGCATCGGTCCTCCCGATAACTGTGCAATAACTGTGAAAGGATAATGACTCTCAAAAATCTCACCACCTTTGGGTGGATGAAATCCCTAAAATCAAGATCCTTCAATCATGTACATGAGTTTTATATAATCTTTGACAACACCACTCTCTGGTGGACAGTGCTGCTCTTTGCTGCATCCATAAAAGTGAGAGTTTATGTCAGTGTCACTTTTGGGTGAGCATTGTACTTCCTAGCTATGGCTTGTAATTGCACAAATATTGGATTTGAGCATATTAAAATAGAACCAAGTGTGCCACTATGGTGGTCCCATAAAATCCTTACACAATGGCAATAAACCCAAGTTTGAATAGACTTGGACAATGTCACCTTTGGGTGAACAATGTCCTTCTGAAGCATTTACGAACACAGACCCTTGAATTTGAACACATCATAATGAAACAAGGCTGTCACTTTGGTAGTCACACCAAATTCTACCATGATATAAACAAATCCCGACTTGTAGCTGATGCGAGATATTTATTTGACCAGAATGTTTTTAAAATTAAATAACCATGCACAATAGCTCAACAATCAATTTGGTACAATAACTTTAAGAAAAATCAGCAGAAACACTGCAAATTGGATCCCCATAGGACATTCTTTTATTATAACATGCTTTCTAATGTATCAAAATATACCAAACTATATACCAGATTGAAGAGCATCAAAAATAGAGTATATTGCAAAAAACACGGTCCAAACAGACCTCCCACTTGCCCATACGCAAGAATTAATGTTTTTTTATTAGAAACAGTAGCCAAACAAGCCCTTAAGAACCCTGTCAGGGTCGGTTCGGTTCAGTCTGGGTTGGTTTACCCAGAATCGACTTGGCTAGGTTTGAACTAAACCGAATATTTCAAAAAAAAAAAAATTTAAGTTTCCTTCAAAACCGAACCACTATGGTCTGTCCAGAGTGAATTGCCAAGTTGGTTCATAGGTCCGACCACCAGTTCAACTAGGGTCACCTAATCGGGTCCTTAGGTCAAAATTATTGGATTTTTAGGTCAATACCTAGGTCAACCCATTCAGGTAACCGGGTCGGGTCTTCGGGTCAACCCACAAAGGTAAGTGCATGGGTTATCAGGTTAATCTAATAGGTTTTCTGGTTGACCCGAAGTCTTTTTTTTTTTTTGGGTTTGGGTTCAGCTAGCCGGTCTAAGGTAGTACTGAACCTGGGTCGGGCTAGTCAGTTCTCGTGTAACCAAGGCCAGGTTAACCAACATTGAATTGGTAGGGTTTTCGATTCATCGCCGGGTCAACTTGGCGATGAATCATCGTCATTAGAAAAACTTTTTTTTATTTTTTATAATTTCTTCTCCCGCTAGTGAGATCCACTCGTGGCTACCATTGGCGAATGGTGGCCCATCAGGGGTCTAGTGCCAGTGATTTTTATATCGTCGAAACCTTCTCTCCAAGATCTTTCCAATGATATATAATTCAATACCATTTGTTGGTCAAAAAAATTCATCGGTGGGAAAATTCTGACAAATTTGATCTAAATTCAAGGAATTTATCTTTTTTAATTCAATCATTCACTTACAAGTCTCTACAATCAATCCCCATTGATCCTAGATCTATATGGTTGGCTCTGATATCAACTGTTAGATATTTATGTGTTTAGTGTTTCAACCAAACCCATCACAATCCATACATGAACCATGGAACACAATGGAGAAGTCATTAACTATGAATCATAAAGGCATACATGTTTGAAGAGAATGATTCCTGTACAGTCCAAGACGCTCCAAGCTTTGATCGTAATCCTTCGGTTATAGTCTTCCACAGCCTCTAAAGGATATCCCCAATCTCTTGCCAATGGTTACAGAGAGATCTCTTTACTAACTGTGGTTGTGGGGACTCTAACCTAGTATTTACGAAATATTATTGTAACCCTAATACCTTTCCCACAATAGAATTAGGGCTACCAATGTAAAACCCACACTCTACTAATCAGGTCTAACATGGGTTAACGTGTCGTGACAGGTCTTCCCATCATAACTGAACCGGAAGAGATGATTGGACGACAAATCACGCATAAAGGTATGAAAGTGGCAACCTTAATTTTTGTCTGGTTTGACTGGTTGAGGTTGTCCGGTCCCACGTATTGTGCGGCCGGTCAAACATAAAATAGACTCCGAGTTAAGGAAAGTTTCCTAGTTTGGTGAGACTACTCTCCTAATTGGGAGAGGACTCTATTAGGAGGTTACCCCTGTATATAAGTGACTTTTCCCCACTTCCACTCACCCTTTTGATCAAACCATAAACCCTAGAACTGAAAGGAGCTGATTGAGAAAGTTGTGGAGAAGAAGAAGGCTGTGAAGGAGAAAAAGGAAGGAGAAAGGAAAGCTTGTACTCACCGTCGGTTTCCAGCAAAACATCGTTGAGAAGCCAATAGTAAGTCCTCTCTCATCACTGTAAGTAGGATAGGATGTGCGTGAGGTTGGACTCACAGCCATCAAAGACTGTTAGATAATTTTACGACTGTATGAAACATATTATCGAATGGTCCACAAGGATCTAACGACAAGGTGTGTAGAACAAAGGTTACAATGAAATACATAATATGTTCTCGACCTTAGGACAACATAGGATGAACCCTAGAAAGAGTTCAAGGAACAACCCTGAGGAAAACACAGACAGAAGAACAACCTGTAGCTTGTCCTATCTGTATAATCAATCGCACCTAGAGAGAGACGGGACACAGGTCCAGAGACTCTCGGGAAGTGTCTCAGGATTGTCCAGTATGATGTCCGGTCGAACAATATGCCACATCGGACATAAACTCAGACAATGTTCGGAATGACTGTTTGCTAGTCCAGACAGTGACTCTGATCACTGTAAAATTTATAGAAATAAACCTAACTTAATCCTATTGATTGTCTAGGATTCATAATCAACCAAATAGCTTCCAAGGTCATGAAAAGAGTCAACATCACTCAACAGGTGAGGGACAATACCCCGAACTAATTGGTTAATAATAAACTACCTTGCTTTTTGTTGATATGTTGTGTTTATGCATATAACATATCATCCAATATCTACTATTATTGTTCGTGCATGTTTATTTATTCTTATATGATGTGATCAAGGATAGGCATCTATTTGTGTGTGGTTGGTGTGTTGAGTAGAGAGAAATTGGAGCCTTAAACCATTCACCAAACTGTCATCGTCATATTGTTGTTACCTTAGCGTGTATAGTATTTGGCAGGGTATTAGGGGGGATGTTGGTGGTCTTCGTTGTAGCCTTACCATTAGACTTTAGCTCTATCTCTGTTTCGTATTGAAGGATGTTGGGGTAAGGCCTTGGATACAATTTGATGACATCTAGAATTAGCTAGTGACGTAACCAGTTTGCAGGCCCTCGCTAATAGGGGCATACGTACTAATGTGGGGTAAGGTATCAAGGGGATGCTGACAGTTTAATTGTAACCTGCCGTTAGGCTCTAGCTCTATCTCTATCTTGTAATGAGTGTTGTGAGGCAACAACAATTTTGATTGGAGCCTAACCGTTAAGTGTGCTCACACTCTCGTGTATGGAGGTGTGGTTGTAGCTTATCTTTACTATATCATATTGCAAACTTTGCCAGACCAAATGATTGAATGCTACATCATGCATGTGGCTTGCTGCATGTTTTGTTTCTCACTAAGCTAAGTTGTGAGCTCATCCCATGTATACATTTTCTTTTTAATTTTCGATGATGCAGGTTATACTATAGACGACTACGTCAATGCACCCTCTGTTGGAAGAGTAGCAGCTATTGACGTGCAAATGATGAAAAACGAGCATGACTCGTCATGCGAGTGTCTCTATTATGTTTATCTTTAAGATTTTATTTTGGCATTTGAATTATAAGACATGTAATGGATTACTATTATTATATGTTTTGATCAACATTGAGATAACTGGACTTATTTATTTATTTATCACTTAGTTTCTCAGTTCATTAATAAAGACTTCCGCTCTTATCTATTTATTCTGATTATGGTTAAATGTATGGTTTGATTGTTGACACGGTCTTATGTGATCCTAGCTTAAGCCGTTGGTTTATTAACGGTTTATTCACACTTCTGGTTTGACCAGAATTGGGGTGTGACAACCAAACCTATCTCATACAGTGTAACGAATCAAACCAATCTAGTTCCACCGTGTTAATTAGACTCCCACTGAATAACTGTTTAGGTAATTAATTAATCTCATATAGGTCTTAACACTTTTCACTGGAAGATTACTCATAGTTGCAAGGATTGTAACGTAGTGTCTTAGTTTCTTAGAGAGCGGCCAAACAACTAGGGCCGTTGCCGACCTATCTTTGCTTGATTCGATGTGGTACAAAGGGTTGGATTTCTCAACCTCAGTCAAAATTTCATTTTCAAACTTGATTTTTGGGAGTGTTATGTTTTGTTTGAATTTTTCGAAATCCTACTGTTGGCAATTCCGAAGGTGGGGTTTTTTCAATATTCTATGTTATTTTTCCATCCGGCATTTAATCCTGTAGTTGTTTAATTTTTCGGAAAATTACTCATACACCCCCTTGACAATTGGTTTACTACACAGAATTATCCTCTCTTGACAAAAGTTACACAAACTACTCCTAAAACAATGTTTTATAACAATATAACTCACAACATTAGTTTTTTGACGTTAAAAAGTGATAAGAGAATGTTTGATTTTTTTTAAAGACAATAATACCCTTAGAAAATGTCAAATGACAAAACTATCTTTTAGAGTAAAAATCAGAGACAGTAATATGAGAAACTAGGTTTTTGATCTTCCTCCTTTCAGCCCGAGTCCTACGATCTCTCCCTCTGTCGTCCTCTTCTGATTTCTTCTTTCTTTTCCGCTTTCTCCTTTTTTTCTCATTTTTTTATTTTTTTTTTGGGTTCTTTTTATTCCACAGATTCAGCTTCTTTTTCTTGCCAGCAGGAATTTCAACCAAATGCTCAAGAAGTAGGAGCGTTTGGCTATCAAACGATAGAGGGTAAAACCATTAATTCCAGCAAAAGCAATTGCAGGAATGATTGGGCGTTCTGCTCCAATTTGTAAATTATTATCTTCCATCGACCAGGGAACCCTCCCTTGGCTTCCCGCACAAGTTCTTGAGCACACATGACAAAATCCGATGGAACTAGTGCTGAATCAGATCGAAGCCTCTGTATGATTTCCAGAGCTTCCAAGCAAAGCATGACCAAAATCAGAAGGGGTTGGCTCGTCCCGAACAGAAACCACTTTGGCGTTTCAGGAAGGGTAAGAAAAACAACAGAGAGGACTGGAGAGAGGATGAGAGGAAGAAAGAGAGAGTTAGTGGGAAGAGAGAGACTCAGTGGAGAGATGAGAAGGGAGAAAGTTGGTGGAAGAAAGAGAAGGTGAGGGTTTTCGGTTTCCACAAATAGGAAGTTAATGGGAGGAAAGAGAGGGAGGGTGGTTTCAGCAGCAGGAGGGGTTTTTGGGCGGTTATGAAAGAAAACGAACGGCAGAGTTAGCGGGGTGTTTTTGGTTTGAGCAATAAAGAGAGAAGTAGGGATTTAATAGAGGCTGGTTTTTATTTTTATTTTTTTTTTCGTTTTAAAAAAATTGCAGTGGAGGATTTTTAACGATGAAAGAGAAGCTTCTTAAGTTGGTTAGATGAAGAAGAAAGAAGAGTTTGGGGAGTTTTTTGGAGCATGACCTCGTGAAACCTGGTTTCAAAAGGAGACTGTCGATGGCGGCTGCGATTCGATTGACCAATCAAATTTCTTTTCGCAAATGATCGAGTTTGGATTTAAGGATGGACGATTCCGACGACATCTTTCCCGATTGCTGTTGGATCCGACTCTGGCCACGACGTTTCTATTTCTATGTTGATCTGAGTTATGTGATGGTGTAGGCAATTTTTTTTAAACAAAATGAAGAATGGAAGAAAAAAAAATGTTACTTGTATTGTATTTTGAAAGATATTTTTATCTATTTTAATTTCAAATTAACACTACTAGCAAAAAGGTAGTGAACTGTAAATTCAAACTACACAAGATAATTTTGTGTAGTAAACCAATTGTCAAGAGAGTTTGAATAATTTTCCCTTCATTTTTTCATCTAATTCCAATATATATATATATATATATATATATATATATATATATATATATATAAGGGGCACTAAAACATCTAATTTTTATTATTTCATTTTTAAATTTGGTGTTTGGCTTTGTTCTAGTGTGAAGTAACACACCTATTCTCACCATTCATCAAGCTTAAATACCTATGTCATGCTTTTTCCCCCACCGCATGAGAACCACCACATTTTTTTGTCATTGATATTTGACGGTTCCATATGCTATATGCTTTGGATTATGTAATAGGTGTATACATAACAAACAAATTTGTAATAAAAATGCTCCTAACGAATAGAGAGAGAGAGAGAGAGGGGGGTGAAGATGTTGAGTGGTTGCCAGCGGTTTAGAAGGTCTACGTTTTAACTGTGGTCACTTTTCTCATAACTGTGTTCACATTTCTGAGAGTGAATACGGCAAACTTGGGAGGGAAGAACACTGAGATACTATCATTCTGAATCCTTTCAGAAAGATTAAACTAGGAAGGCTATAACTAGTTAAGTTATGGTTAGCTGCAAAAGGGTTCATCAACGGAATGGTTAAGTGAAGGGTACCAACTTGACAAGTCAGATTCTTGCTCCGACATGAGTGGGCTCCATCCAGCATAAGGACCACAAGAAAGCTGAAATAACATCACAACAAACTACTAAATAAGTTCTCTCCCTTCTACCAAAATATGAAAAGCTGAAGGCAGGATTCTTATAATTCTCTCCATGGCATCCTACTTTAGTTTCTTCATCTGTGTACTGGATTTGCTGTTCTCGAGTTACTTTTTAGATGTCTCCACCTTTGTTTTTCGGATCTTAGACAACTTAGTTGTTTTTTTCTCTTTGCCACCATCTCCATCTTCATTGCTACTGCTTTCCTTAGATTTCCTCTTCACGAGAGACTTCATTGCTCCACTTCTCTTCTGACCTTTCTTTGGCTTTTTAACAGTTTCCTTCTCACTTCCCAGCTCATACTCATCCTCACCATCTTCATCTTCGTTTTCATCTTTGTCAAAAGACTGCTTTGTGGATCTACTTGGAGCCTTCCCCGCTTGCTTTCCTGTTAGCTTTTGCAGCTCCGGTACATAGGCAGTTGTCTGATATGAAAGTCAGAAATAAGGCTAAAAATATATATGGAAATATGCAGAGATCATTATCGAGAATGACGTACCCTGCCGCCTGCAGTGATGAAATCAATTTTCTTCCCTGCCATTAGATGGAAAGCTCAAGTGTTTCAGAAAAATTCTTTTGAATTAACAGAAGGCATTGAGAAATGAGAAATGAGAAATGAAGGATATGGGTGTGGGGGTGGTAAAAGGAGATCGAAGTACAAAAATACTGCTATTCATGTTAGGTAAAAATCTGGGAGGCCCAACTAGTTCCTTAGAATATCATATAATAGCATGGAAATGTAACTACTAACCAAACACCTGATCATTATGGGTAAGAGAAGAAATCCAATATTAAATGGAAAGTTCGAAAGAGCAACCAAAACTATTATTTGATACAAGGATCAAGGTGCCGGTTTCGAGACCTGTTTCGGTCAGGCTCGGAACCGGCACAACTCGGCGAAACCACCGAAACCAGGCCGAAACCTGGTATTTTCTACCAGCTTTATTGACTCCATGGTTTCGAGGCTTAAAAATATTTTTTTTTTGTCTGATTTTTTTTGTGTACCCTATTTAAACCATTTTACACCTATTTCTAATGTTAGTTTGCAAAAAAGACATAGAAAATAGCTACATGTGGTGTAGACCAATGTTTGATAGTGTACGCTGAAATATTACACAAATGTCATAATGTAGTAATGTACTAAGCTACTAACTATTAAGCCACTAATTAACAATATTCATTAAAAATAATACATTGAAGATTGAACTTAGAAATTAGAAATCTCACCAGTTAGTTCCATGTGGAGCTTCGTGGTACATTTAAACCACGTGCAACATACCACTGATGGTGGCGATAACGCTCCTCAGATTGCAGCACGTATGTATCCCAAGACAAGGGATCACTCCAATTGTTCTGATAGTCTCTAACAGCCCATGAGTAGATAGAGTCATCAACATAATATAAGTACCCTTGTCGAGGGTAAGGCTGATCGAGTGTGTGTGTGGGTGGAGCAGGAGTAGGCATGAACGTCGGAGGAGGAACATACTGAAATATGGAGTCGACGAACGATGATCCAACAGTGCCACTGCCAACACCTGAGGCTGAGTCATCTCTAAATTGATTCCTTGGGGTAGGAACTATAATAACCCCCATACCCACCACCTCCAACCCCACTAGCCCCAGTAGTAGACCATCCAAATCCACCATGTGCCGTCGAACCGATACTCTCACCGCCACTCTCTTCAGGAATTGCTGGGCTCGAGGTCCGTGTGATCATGAATTCTGGTGCACACCAATGCCCAGTCCCTCCAGTCTGAGAACTCTCCCCTAAATGCATCCCTGTCATGCTGCCAGACATGGTCGATATATCCATGGGATCTGTTTCATCCATCTCCTCCTGTGGCATGAACCGCTGGCGTGATCCTCTAGTGTACCCTCTAGTACTACCACTAGACCGGGTTCCGTGGTCAGTATCCTGTGTAGCATGATCATAGTGAGTCTCCCCTGTGAATCTCAAGGGAGAAGGCAATGGATCTAGCTGTTGTGGTTGGTCATACTGATCGGGCTCATTGCGTAAGGCAGCATATCTGTCATCACCACCACTATCATCATCATTATCCCTAGTACCACTAGGTCCACTAGTACCAGTACCACCCTGGGTGGCAGAAGGTGATTGTGTTTCTCCAGAAGAAACCGGCGAATCACTCTCAGTCTCACTATCACCAGTCTGAAATGGACGTCTTGCCTGTGCGTGGACTCTACCCTCAATAGCCATAAACTCTCCCACATAAGCCTCCAAGGCTCCAGCAATAAGACGACTTGGTCGACCACCAGCCTCATCTAATTGAGGCTCACCACGATCTGTAACCCACTCATTTAAAGGATCAACTTCCTCTCCCTCCAACTCAAAGATCTCACTCAGCTCAATGGGGGTTTTAGCATCTTTGTCCCTGCTTAACCGTATGTGCTCTTCTTTCAGTTTCAAATTATAGTGCACATACACCAAGTCCTCAAGCCTTTTTGCACCCAACCGGTTTCGTCGCTTAGTATGTATAAGTGAAAATGTGCTCCAGTTTCGTTCACATCCCGTGGCGGAGCATGTTTGTGATAACACCTTTACTGCTATTGCACGAAGGTTGGGTGACTCCGATCCGTATAGGACCCACCATTCAGCTACAAAATAGCATAGGAAACAAATATTAAATGATGAAAAAATCCACAATGGCATATTGGCATCCATAAAGTAAGTATACGTACTAGGGGGTGTTGATTGTCGACCAGATTCAGCAGCCGCCCTACCAAAACTCCTAGTGGCATCTCTAAAGCTTTTGAGCTGAACCAATTTTGATGGGTAATAGTCTTAGTAAAAATAAAATTCTTATAAATTATGTTGACAACAAAGTAAGTAAAAGTCTTACTTCTTGCAAAATAATAGACTGTGCTCTTGCGTTTGGCTCAAGCTTGGCAACCACTTCTTGTACTGCATCTATTAATTCTTGACGCATTCCCAAGTTGTCTTTGTATTGATACTTAGGATTTAGATAATATGCTAAAATTGACAAATATTATAATTACGTCAATGCAAGCTGATGTAATTTTAATTAGTTGAGAAACTGAGGTACATCAAGTAAAGACTCACCAGCCTTGTGTAGTGGGTGCTTGAGCTGTCGCTCCCAATGATCTTTGATGATGACAATATATTTTGAGTTCCCGCGTCTATAAGCTTCCTCTACTTGCATCTTCATCATATCTATGGCAGCCCACAAGTATGGTAAGGTGGCCTTCCTTTGTCCATCAACCATTCTCAGCACTTTCACAATGGGATCTAATATCGCCACAATTTTTTTGACATCATCCCAGAATTTATCGCTAGATATGGTTGCTTGTGCTGTTCTACCAGCTCGAGAACTAGACTGAGGCCACTCAAACCACTCCTCTGAAGCAAACATTGATCTCAATCTAGACTTCTTCATGTCAAAACTCTTGAGGGCAATGTAGTTTGTTACAAAACGCGTTAACCCTGGCCTCACTAAGTCTCCACCACACTTGGTTCTCATCATCTTAAGGCATATCCATGGTTATAAATGAAAGTGGTTACTTGCCTTGCATTTTCTACAGTTTCTTTCACCAGTTTTATTTCCCCCATGTCCTTCAGCATCAAATCAATACAGTGGGCTGCACATGGTGTCCAAAAAAGCATCACAATTCACCAAAAAGTTGATGAGAGATTTCTTGGTGGGTCCGGTCCACCCATCACACATCACAGTCACCCCATATCTTTCCCATTGTGTCTTCAAAGAATCCACATATTGTTTCATTTCTATTTTATGTCCGGGTAGGTAGGTGTTGTACAACTCCCAAGTCGTAGGCCCTTTAACTCCCGGACTCGCCCTACCTATTTCATCCAACATAGTCTGATAGTGAGGTCCTGTGGTAGCATTTGCTGCAATGCCATGGTACATCATCCACTTGGAGATTTTGTCTCCTACTCTCGTCTTGACATCAATCCAAAAATGGGGCAACTTTTTTTGTTTACTATCCTGTCTGACAAATAGATCAGGATCCACCCTTAGGACCTCAAGATCTGGGTCACGAACAGGTGGTGGTGCCCTCATCCTCTGCTGTTGCCTCTCTAGATGACCCAGCTCCTCTAGTCCTCTCAAACTGTCTTTGTCGATCTAGCTCTCTTTGCCTTATACTTGCTATCTTCGCTCTATTCAGCTGTCTCACCTCTGCCTGTCATTTTTTTGTCTACCTCATCACTGTCAAGGCTAATGTCATCTTCATTAACCCCTAGATTGCCCTCCAGACAAGCCTCCTCAAGCTCCTGTTTATCTGCCTTCTTCTTATTTCTTCTATCAATATCACTCTTCATTAAGCTTGTCATAGCCTTCTTCACTTCACTTGGTACGTTGGGGCAACCCATAACATCCTTGTTACCACCAGCAAAATGCCACTTCAATCTAGTGGCACCACCTCCTTTTATCTGCTTGCCACAATAATTACATTGTGACTGTTTCTTATTATTGGCAGTTAGTGGTATCCCATGCCTCCATGCAATGTCACCACTTGCAGTTGGTGCATCAGCCATTTCAAACACTTATACTGTTGAAACAAATAGACAACAATTACTACAATTAAAACAAACTATATTTTCATTTTTAACAACACTTTATTACATAAATAATATCTTATAACTAAATAATACATCTTAAAGTAAAAAAACAGCATAGGTTTATCATTTTTACATTGCATTATTACATAAAACAGCAACATATTATAATTTCTAACGCATTTATATTTTTTCCATAAGTTAAAAATATTTTATATTAATTTTTCAGTAATTAAAATGCCCTTAAATCAACATAAAGAATTAGTACATATTACTTTTATTACATAAAACAGCAACCCACCATAAAATAGTAATACTTTTAAAAATAATTTTATTTATAAAGATTTTCAAAGTGAAAACAGAAATATTTTATCATTTATTTATATTTATTTTCAATTTAATTAATTATTTTATCAATATACAAAAATTAAAATAATTAAATAAAAACAGAAAAATAATTTTACTCCATACAAAATGTAGATCACCTTATTTTGTTTAACATATATTTAATTCAATGCCATACAACATGTGTAAGATGTAATTTTTTCAAAAAATAGTTGTAGGAAAATCTTTTTTTCAAACAGAAAATCTAATAAATAAATTATTTGTCAAAAAAAAAACTACTTCCATGGATTCATAGATCGGGTGTTAGAATCAAACATATAAAAAATTGAAAGCCATCCATGATGTTTGCATACCATTTCATTCAAAAATACACAAAATAGAGAGAATGACTTACCTTGAAGAGAGAGAGATGAGTTGAGAGCAAGAATCCTTGAATAATCTTGACAAAAGTTGATATCTTTTGAAGAATTGAAGATTTAGGAAGAAAAAATTGAGAGAAATGAGGTTGGAGAGGAGAAGGGGGAAAAATAGGAAGGAAGTGTCGAAACCTACTGATTTCGAGTAGGTTTCGACACTTAAAAGGCACTGGACCAAACTATTATGGGTCGAAACCTGGGTTTCGACCGAAACCTGGTCGAACCCAGTGGTTTCGGTTCGAAACCATGCGTAAATCAGTTTCGAGCCTGGGTTTCGTCTCGCCCAGGCTCGAAACCGAGTTGTTTCGGCCGAAACTTGAAGTTTCGACGGAAACCTCGAACAGTGATTTGATATAAAGATTAATTCAACTAGGATGAACTGTCCAGCTAAGCAGCCGTAACCCTTAACATGTAATGATTTCCTCTCCTTTAATAAATTCCCTTACATGAACTGCTGCTTATACAACTGTCTAATCAGGAACCCCTGATGGATATCCAAATTGCAAATCACAGGACAACCATTTAGGAATTACTGCGAAGGGTAAGAATATCACAAGAGCTAACTGTGAGCATTTCTTATTTGAGATATGTACTGTCAGTGATGAAGGGAACTCCCACTGTCCAGTGTAATGAAATGATGAAAAGTTTACTTTGAAGGTTAAGGTTAGACAAAAAGCCTTGAAAGTTCTACAAAGTTGTCAGCCTTTTTAAATCTTGTCAGCCATGTGTCACGTTTAGGCACAGGAAGAATTCATCCTCCATCTGTCATGCTACACCACTATTTAATATAAAGGGTAATATATATTTTGGGTCCTCGAGGAAGGGGTATCTCTGAGCTGGGTCCTCCATGTTAGAGATACCTCGTTTTAGGTCCCTGATAACCAGACGGCATTGCTGGCAACTAATCCAGGAATTAAAATGACAATAATCCCATATTAAACCGGAATCGCAAATTATCTTGGTTTCAAAATTGTATAAGATACATTGATGCTTCCCAACTCAGCAGCAGAGAGGCTCAGGTTCAGTTTAGGAACCAGAAGTCTCTGAATCGACTTTGTGTTCCCTGTGTCCTGTGGATCGGAATGGTGTGGGAGGAGTCAGAGAGGGAGGAGGATGCTGTCAATGAACAATTCATCAGCAGGGAGGTGTGTTCCCGACTATCCAGAACTCGAATTCCGGTGAGTTGTCTTCATAAGCAGTGAAAGCCAGAACACTAGATGTTTTTTGAGATATCCAAATCTCTTTAGAAGACAAAAAGACGAAAGGCAATGCACAGCGAAAGACAGGGAAAGGAGAAGGATGAACTACAATGATATGATCAGACAGCGAAGCCAGCTCCCTTGCTGTTTGTTGTCAGGCTCCTCCTCTCAAAATGTATGGGAATTAGGTTGGCTTTATTGGAAGAAAAAGAAAGATAAATCAGAGGATTTTTTTTTTTTTTTTTGGTCTGTTTAAGAATTAATGCTGGAAAAGGGCAGAACTGAAAATGCAGATCAAAGTTGGCTGAAATCTCGGAGACAGCCCACCTCTCTTGACTCAGCATAGCATCTTGTTACTGATTTTTCGGTCATCATAACAGACAACAAAGGACGAGAGAACACAATGCAAGGAGAAGCAAGCAATTTGATGGAGGGAACTGAACCATCCTGAAGGAAAAATGATATATGTCAATTGATTCAATGACGATGTCAACAGTCAACACCACTTATCACTCAGCAGAATTAGGAGAATGTGATGGAGGGAGGTAAGTTGTATCAATGATGTTGAAGAGATTCAACAACATTGATTCAAAACGGGTGGCTTATTCCATAACTATTTTTTTCATAGATCACTTGTGGTTAGCTCATCTACTTCATTGCGTAGTTGCAGCTCTGAGCTTGGGGTGTGAAGTTTGTTCCCTTCTTGTTCTTACTATTCTTTTGCTAATAGATAAAGATGGTTTCAAGATGAGCAAACTAGTCCTTTTGGGAAAAAAAAGTACGAGTCACAGACTGAGTAATGTTGATGTCCTAATGTCCCACTAATGGAGGGACTCAAAACAGCGTCTCTATAAGGACCAGGTCGGAAATGCCGCTAAGATGGAGAACCCAAAAAATGTAATTTTCCCTGCCAATTCCTAGATTGAGGACTATAGCTAACAAGTTAAACTGCCATTGAAAAAAGATTTTAAAAAGAAAAGAATGATGTTATTCATAAAATGGTGCACTTAAGTCAGGAGCCAAACCATCAACAAATGCTTTGCCAGGTTTCTTTTCGCGAGAATGAAAAATCCAACTACTAGGAAACTGACTACTATCTGCTTCAACCTCCACGGCTTTTTCAATGACCTGTAAAATCAACTATTTTTTGTCAAAGGATCATATACTTCAGAATAATCTTACCATTCACTTTTCCAGATCTTTTCCCCCACCGAAAATGAAACAACCACTCAATTGGAAAACAGCAGCAATCAGCATCAACTTCAACCGCATAGTGGACAACCTACAAGTGTCCTCTATGTTTTCTATAAAGATCTTACATAAATGCATGACTTATCTTTTGTACAACTGCAAATAAACAATTCACATAGAAACAACACCCTTACCTCTTTGATGCGCTTGTGAAGAGTTACACAGCTTTCTTTTGACAAGCTGGAAGCCTGTTGCAGAGGATGAATTCTTGCCTACATGGAAATAACAAAAAGGTACCAGTATTTTTAAAACCCTCAAGTATAACATCCCCCAAAATACTTAATGTACTCTCACACATTGGAGCAAACACTTTTTTTTTTTTTTTTTTTTTTGGGTGTGGATAGGGAGATTACTGATTCCCCTGGTTCACAAATTTTCCTTACAATTACATTAGATAATTCTTTTGTTATTGAGATTCCCCAGTCTCTTGCACTTCTATTACAATTTTACGCGCCTACTTATTGTCATAACTGCAAGGTTGTCATGGTGACAAGGCGACCCAACGCATTGGAAGTTCCCTGAGCGCATAGGCAACAAAGGCAAGTCAACTATGTAACACCTCAGCTGGCTGAGGAGTTAGCCTAGCTAGAGTCTTACCTTTGACAAGTGATTCAGGAGTTTTTGGGATGAGAGGGGGTATTTTTGTAATTTACCCCTAAGGTTTCCAAAGGTTGTTATTTAATTATTATATATTTCTCTATATAGTTTGGTGCAACTAATTCAAGTATTGAATGAATAAAGTAAGATTATGCTTATAAATGTGTGTATAAGTAATTGGCTAGGCTTAGGAATATTTATTTTTATATAGCTTAGTTGATGAGTGGTTTGAAAGAACGTAAAGGTTTTGATTTTGAGATTTATAGGGAGAACTAACCTAGTAGACTAATGGTATTGCTTTTAAACTTAAGTTGCTAAAAGTGAGAGGTCTTGGGTTCAAACCCCATAAACGTAAGTGGATAATTGGAAGAGTTTTATAAGTCAATATCAGGTGGGACCCACTAGATGAGATGGCAGCCCAGTATTAGGTATAAGAATCTAATGGGATTGTGGTTAATGTTATGGCAGCCACATGGCAATTTGAGGCTTCATGCATTGGTGATAGATGATAAATAGTGGATGATGAGTCACCATGGATGATGACATGGCAGCCCACTATTGAGCCATAGTATGACACATTGATTTTGATTGGTTGTGGCATGTGATAAATATGAGGAATGAAAAAGGGTAAAGTTCGTCCCTGAATTAAAAAGGGTACCAATTTCTCATAAAGGTAAGTGGGTGCATGTGCTCAAATTAAAATAAAGGAGGGCTAAGTATGTCATTCAACTTTTCTAGGATTTCTATGAAGCATGGGTTATTCTCCATGCATTGGTTGAGTTGTGGGGATACAAGGGAGATTTCACAAATTGAGTTATTAAAGAAAAATGAAATGATTTAGAAAGTATAAAAGAGAAATTTTAAAATTCATCTTGCCAAGATGATTGTTAATGTTTTCCCCAGCTTATAATACAAGAAATAAAGTATGTTTCTTGTTTCAGATCTCTTACCAAGATGATTGTTAATACTGTGGTAAAGCTCTATGTGTGAATGTATTATGATGCTTATATGAGTTCTTTAAGCTGAATAGGCATATTGCTAAAGATAATGTGAACCATATTACTGAATGCTATTGAAAAGGATATGAAGACCATGTTATAAATGCCATGTTTATGATTTGAAAACCAAGATTATGAATGTTGTTGACTATGGGATGGAAACCACATGAAAGAATGTTATTAACTAAGAAATGAGAAGCATGACCATGAACACTAAGAAAATGAAAAGTAGAGGTATGGAAGACAAGTTCCAAGAAACTAGAGTGAAACTACTCGATAAGAAATTGACAGGAAACGGAAGCATCTATTGAGTCCAAACATGTTACAAGTTGAACAAGACATGGTAGTATACAGTGAGTTTTAAATAAGACAGTAAAGCAAGATAACAAAGAGGACAAGAAACGGAAGCATCCGTTGAGTCTAAGCACGATAACAAGTTGACAAGAAACAGGAGTATCCGTTGAGTCTAAGCATGATAGGAAAGTTATGGACAGCAACGGAAGAAAAACAGTAAATAAGTTATCAACTTATACATTCAAGTAAATTTATGAACCCATGTCATAAGCAAGTGTAAGAACTCATAAGTGATCGTGAAGTTGAGAACTCCTGTATGCAGAAAGGTTATGAAATTACAGGTTCAAGTAAGCTATGCACTCATGATTAAAGGAAAGAAAGGAAAACTAATGTCACATATGGACTGCCACAACTTTAGTGGACAACAAGCTATGGTATAAAGGAAAAGTTATGTACACATGCGTGATGACAAGTTAACAAGAAACGGGAGCACCTGTTGAGTCTATGCATGATAACAAACTAATGAGAAATGGAAGCATCCGTTGAGTCTAAGCATGATAACAAGTTGACAAGAAACGGAAGCATCCGTTGAATCTAAGCATGATAAGAAGTTGACAAGAAATGAGAGCATCCATTGAGTCTATGCATGATAACAAGTTGATAAGAAACGGGAGCATCCGTTGAGTCTAAGTATGATAATGAGTTGACAAGAGACGGAAGCATCCGTCGAGTCTATGCATGATAACAAACTGACAAGAAATGTGAGCATCCATTGAGTCCAATCATGACAAGAAGTTGACAGGACATGGAGGTATATAGTGGGGTTTAAGTAAGACAGTTAAGCAAGAGTGTTAAAGAGACAAACATTTAGGACCGGAATCTGAATAGTAAAGTACAAGAATTTCTAACAAGAAAAGGAAAGATAGATTGAAATCAAGTTTACAAGTAAAAGACAACATAGTATGAAACAAGAATGAGCATGATTTAGACAAGTAACAAGTAAATTACTGAGTCAAGGAATGATCAATCAGTAATAAGCAAGTTATTAAATGTAGCAAGTAATGGTAGATTACAGGCAAACCCGTTGGGTTTAGATATGAAAGTCAAGGATCAGTAATACATTATAGAAAAGTAAGTAAGGTGGCAAGATTAGGATATATGATGCATAAATGGTAAAACGGAAACAGGAAAAGAAATAAGATCAAGTATATGTGTGATTGATGAACCTTATGATATGCTAAGAAAATGCATGATGAGTTATGGCTAATGCAAATAAGACAAGTAGAAGTTATGTTTTGCAAGTATGATGTTATATGCTTTGTAACAAAATAGAAAAGAAAGAAAGGGAAGACGGAGAGAATGGAGAATGGAGAAAAGGAAGAGAGAATCAATGTATTTCTCCTCTCCTTGTGTCCTTGTATTTATAGAGAAAATAGTAGCCAACTATTACAAGAAAGTTTTTCAAATTAAAAGAGACGAAATAAGAAAGAAATAAACAAACTTAGAAAAGAGATAAACTAACTTAGGAAAGAAAAGAAAGTTTAGTCAACAAGACTAAAACTTATTCCAATTACCAATTAGACAACTAGACTATTTTAGGAAACTATCTTAACACCTTCCCTCAAACTGGAGCACGAGGGAATCCGACAGCTTCAGCTTGGAACAATGTAGCAGCAGAAGTAGCAACAATAGTAGTAGCAGCAGTAACTGTAGTCCTGGCTACAGTAGTAGTAGTAGCAGTAGAGGTCGCATCACATGTAACTGTAATAGGTTCTGACACTAACAAGGTCATAGTAGGCTCCAACATGAGGAAGGTAATAGGTGGTTCCAAGTAGAGCAAGGTAGTAGTAGGCTCCAACATGAGCAAAGATTGAGAAAAGTGTCTCTTCCATGAGTAGACACGAACCAACAAATAATAATAATCTTCAACTGATGACTTAAACAGCTAAGTAATCTTCAACTAATAACTTGAGCAGATAAGAATCTTGAAGCCAATAAATCTTGAATAAGACCTTTGAAGAAGATCTTTAAGCAGTAGTGTAGTAGTCACAAGAAGTAAGCTTCCATAAAAAAAATAGTGGGTTGCATCACGTGCAATAAATAGGCATTATACGGTAGTAGCAACAAGTAGGTATCTCAAAGGATGAAGAACACCATATATATCATAAACAAGAGCAGCAGCAAATAAGATCCAAAGTTGAAGTCAATCCGACAGTTGGATCCAAAGTTATGAGGTATTCAGTTTTGTTTGGGACATCCTGGAAAGGCAAACAGACCCTTAGAAAGGGAACATATGGATCCAATGGCAATATGATAATTTCTGGAACACTTCAAGGGTTCAACCATGGGACTTGGGTAGTTAACATGGGAGGAAAATAATAATTGATGTGGACCCGGGTCGTAACAACCCAATTTGGGTCGTTGTTGACCCCTACTCAAGTAATAGAATTCTCCAACAGCATAATAATGGCAAATAAGTATACATATGAAGGTTTATTGAAGTGAGGGGCAGTTGTGTAATTTCCAGCAACAATGTAAGGGTTTAGGTAAGCAAACAAGACATATGGGACATGACAGGAATCATCTTTAATGAGTCAGGACAATCTTGGAAGGAAGAATTAAAATAGGACAAACCAGAATTATTTATGAAGCCCAAGGGTATTTGAGGAAAGAAGCAAATAAAATAATAACTCAGCCAAAACGTTACTTGGTTGTCTTCAACCTCTCAACAGAATAGAGGCGGAAGAACCAGGTTTGATTCAAAGGAAAGAACTCCGCCGATAGGTGTCGGAATGACCAGAAATTTTAGGAGCAGAACTGTAATCAACTACTCTCTTGAATGCATACAACATCCACCCCATTAACTGATTCTAAAAAAGAATTAAAAATGCCTGAAGCTGCAGGAGGCAGAAGATGGGATTGCAGATCTGAGTTTCAGTGTAAAACTCTGGTTTCCAGCAAGGGTTGGGCTTAAAATTCAGCAGTTTGGGTCGCCCTCAAGGATTGGAGGTATCCCTAAAGTTTCGAAATGAAAGACTGAGAAATTAGGGAGATCGAAAGTTATAAGTGGGGCTGGGATTACCGCCCAGAACAGGGGAGAAGAGAAGAACAAGGAAACACCCGATCAGAACAGATTTATGAACAATAGCATATCATCAAGGGCAGCAGCAGGTAAGATCTGAGTTTAGATCTGATAAGTGTTGACAGTAGCAGAGGAGAGTAGATCAGATCAACTATAAGTAGATCTGAAAAACTCGATAATAGTGTTGAAGTAGTTTCGGCAGTAGGCAGATCAGTAGCACATGTCGACAATAACATAAGAGCAGAGCAGCAATATAATAGAGCAGAGATCCAGATCAGTATTATCAGATCAGCACATAGATGCGGCAGCAGATCTGATCATGGTAGACCAGATTGGTGTCGATAGCAGTAGTAGTGAATTATATATGGACAGTAGATCAGTAGTAGAGGTAGATAAGCAGCATAAGCAGCAATGGTGGCTGCACATCAGAATGAAAAACTTAGACGACTCTCAAAATGACACCCGCTCTGATACCATGTAACAAAATAGAAGAGAAAGAAAGGGAAGATGGAGAGAATGGAGAATGGAGAAAAGGAAGAGAGAATCAATATATTTCTCCTCTCCTTATGTCCTCATATTTATAGAGAAAATATTAGTCAACTATTACAAGAAAGTCTCTCAAATTAGAAGAGATGAAATAAGAAAGAAATAAACAAACTTAGAGAAGAGATAAACTAACTTAAGAAAGAAAAGATAGCTTAGTCAAAAAGACTAAGACTTATTCCAATTACCAACTAGACCACTAGACTATTTTAGGAAACTATCTTAACATGCTTAATTGTGATTGCATGCATGTATTCTTGCCAGGATAGTTTTCTACTCACTGAGCTTTGGCTCACCCAAGTTGATGATCATGTTTTACAGATAAGCAAAGTGGAGGAAGGATGAGATGGTTAGCAGATGAAAATCCAAACGGGGAACCGATTACCCCTTTGGCACTCAGTTAAATATTTGATATGAGATTTTATAATGCATGTATTTTAATTGGTTAAGTTTTCCAAAAGATTAATTCTTTCAGCCACCAGGTGTTGTATTAAGTGTATGTATAAGTCTTCCGCTGTTATTATGTAAAGATCATGTATGTCTAAAGTATGATTAGTTTATGTTATGAAGGAAAAAAAAATTTATACCAGTTTTCTATCAGGTCTTCCTTCATGATTTATTATTTTTATGTTTTAGACCCGACCTCCAATCCAGAACTATTCCCTGGGAAGGGCTGTTACAAACTAGGTGACAGTAACACCAAGGCATTCGTAAGGGTCCATCTTCCTTAAGAGGATTTATACAGAAGGGAGGGGACAAGGTATCAATTTTTACTCTTTTTTTTTTAAAACAAATGCATGATTGCATGCATGAAGGTGTATATAAATACTTTATATAGTCCAATAAATAGTTACAAAGAGCACTTCATTAAAAAACACGTGTTGCAAACATTTGATGGCAAAGAGGAATTTAGGAAAGACTCACACACTAATTCCCTTTGCAACAAGATCTTACTTTAATCCAACCCAGAAATCAGAATAGAAACTTTAAGGAAAATTTGACTTATTTGAGAATCCGACTGTTGGTTTATCTTCAAACTTGGGGAGAATGATCCTTAGGATGTACTTGGTAATATATCTGAATTTGGAGATGATCCGAACACAGATGGAATAGATATAAAGTCTCGAAAACTGGTCTATGTTCTGACGATGCCTCTGGTACAAGCAGATTCTCTCGATTTGGTTGTATCTTCACTTCAGCAGTGTGGTATCGATAAGAACAGCAAGGAATGATGTCGCAAATAACCAAGACAGTTGGAGAGACGATGAACAGCAAAAGAACTAAAAGAACAATGCAAAACAAATCTGCAATTGAGTCTCACAACCTATGAGACTCAACCAAAATTCAAAACTTAATCTGGTTTTCAAAAGTCTACCGATCTTGTATTCCTTTCATCTATATATAAAGTTCAATGCTTACAAAGTCCCAATTAGAATGGACATAGAAAATTAAACCCTAAACAGCAAACAATTAGGAAACTAAGTCCTAACTAAACAAGGATTAGGAAACTTAGACAATAGTTTCCAAAATAAACCAAACCACTAATTAATCCTTCTCCTAGATAGATGTCGTCATCTGATTAGGAAACAACTGAAATAAAATAATTGATCCTAATCACAATAAAATACTAATGCAAATCAAATTAACTATTTCAAACTAGTCATAGTTTGGACCATCGGCTAGTATCAGTTGGCTGCGGCTAGGTTTGGCTTGGCTTGGCAGCTTGGCTTAGGCCTCGTTTGGCTTCCTTTATTTCTTCTAGAGTATACTTGTATTGCATCAGCTCCCCCACACTTAAAATAAACTCGTCCACGAGTTTTGTAATGGTAAAGAATAAGTTCTGTGGGGTCGGCATACATCTTTCTTTGATATTGGAAATCTAGCTATGCTTGAAAATTTGAAAGAAGGTCCGCCAATTTGAGTCCACTCTCCACAAAATACTGTGGAGGAAGCACAAGGTCAATATGTTCAACCTCTTGAAAAGACTCAACTGTGACGGGGGTGTCCATGGGGATTACCATATCTAGCTCTTTGCCTTACATAGTTGTCTCCATGACTTTTAGGGCCTCAACGTCACTGTAGCTCTTACTATCAGTCAACGGGGCTGTACAAAAAAGATTAAGATTATATATGCCCACTTCATTGATTGCAATAAAAGTATCCACCCTGTGACTAATTTGGTCTTCAACTTCAACCTCGTCAATGTAAATCGCTACAGTAGGAACATCAATGGTGCGCTCTCCCTTGTCATCAAGGATTGGTAAAACCTTTTCATTGTTTTCCTTGAATTCAGTCATTAATGCTTCAAGAATAGTTGAAGGCATTGGATCCTTCGTTGGTAGTGCAACTTTAGGTTCAGCTTTTGTGTTAATATTGTTAGCGTTAGGCTTCCACCACCCGCCAACTTGCGAACTGAATGTTATAGATGGTTGTGGCAAGTTCTCTTCAACTATAAATACCACTTGATGGTAATTTTGTCGACATAAGAGCCTTCGTTGAATATGTTCAGGTATGTATTTCCTCATTAACTCGTTTTTCATATCTTCCCAAGTGGTTGGTTATAGCCGCCATCAGATCAAATTGCCTTTATAATACCGCCACCATTCTCTAATTGCCCCTACTAGCTTGGAGCATACCAATTTCAATTTCCTACGTTCAGAGAAGTCAAACCAATCAAAGTAATCATCAAGAGCACACATCCAATCATGGAACAACTGTGGGTAATGTTGACCATTGAACTCTTTCAACTCCAATCTTACTTTGTGAGTGTTATCATAAGGATGTCGTCGTTCCTCATGATCATAGTATTGTGGGGCATGTAGATCCTCAATAGGAACTCTTCAGGGGGGGGGCTTGTGACCGAGTCCTAGGGATGTCATTAGCTGTGGACTGCTACTGTCCCGCGGTCATAGAGTTCATTCTATTTTCTATACTAGTGATTTAGGTTCTCATCTCTGCTAATTGTTGTAGGACCAAAGTCAAGGGGTTAATGGGCTGGTTAAGAAAGTTAGAACCCTCCATTACTAAGCTCTGATACCAATTGATGGCAAAAAGGAATTTAAGAAAGACTTCACACTAATTCCCTTTGCAACAGGAACTTTCTTTAATCCAACCCAGAAATCAGAATAGAAACTTTAAGGAAAATTCGACTTATCTGAGAATCCGACCGTTGGTTTATCTTCAAACTGGGGGAGAATGATCCTTAGGATGTACTTGGTAATATATCTGAATTTGAAGATGATCCAAACACAGATGGAGTAGATATAAAGTCTCGAAAACTGGTCTATGTTCTGACGACGCCTCTGGTTCAAGTAGATTCTCTCGATTTGGTTGTATCTTCACTCCAGCAGTGTGGTATCGATAAGAACAGCAAGGAATAGTATTTTGCTTACTTGTTTTTTTGGAAACTTTCCAAAAGCTGTGAAGGAAAGTTTCTTATTCTTAATGTGTTATTTTTTTATATTCCTTTATGGAATCAATTCTTTCATAATTTGTATCTTTTCTAAAAGATTATAAATATGAATAAAGAGAAGAAAGAGGTAGACTTGAGAACCAGAATTGCTATCGAATTTCTAGTTGAGTCTTATAGGTTGTGAGACTCAACCAAACTACTGTTTTCTCTTTTCTTGATCTAAAATTATTTCTCTTTGTTTCCTCTTGCTTCTAATTGAATTGCGACATTGCCTATGGTGCTGCTAATCACATATTCCAAGAAGATTGAAAGTAGCAACCAGGTTTATTGAAGATTGGAAGAACCAGTGGCGACAGCAACTCCTACCCCGATTTCGAAAATTCATAGTTCTTAATTTGTTAGTTGGATCAATGCCAAATTAGGATATGTCAGTCAACATATATTAAAGCTGATTCTTCCAAATCTGAAGGCATTCCATTGGCTGGATCTGCAGATAAGTCTGTTTTCCTATACTACTACATCAATTCTGGCTTTGCTATTTTCTTTGCATAGTTGTCAAGGCACTAAGGCGAACCAAGGCGATTGAGGCCTGACTAGGCGACTAGGCGACCAAGGCGCCCGCCTAGGCGACCAAGGCGCCCAATTTTTCAAGGCGACCCAAGGCAGTCTGGGCGCCTAGGCGACGCATAGGCGACGACTAGGCGACGCCTTGACAACTATGTTTCTTTGAGAATTCAATTCGGTTGGTTGTAAAAGATCTCCCCTTGCAAGGATTAGGTTGAAATGGAATTAAAACCTTGACATTGTCAACAGAATATTAACAGTATAAATAGACAACTAGCTAAATAAAAAGCAGTCTACTGATATGTACATGAAATAGGAAAAACAAGAAGTGTGAGGACAAGAAAAGAAACAGAGGAAGAAGAAAGGAGAAGGGAGTCACATACACTGCTCCGGATTATTTTTGGAAACAATTAAAACGATCCAGTGAGAAAATTACTGGTGAGAGAAATTTTTTACTCACTTGTGTGTAATGACATCATTTTATGAATGGAATGCCTTGATATTATCATGAAGATTGCAATGTGATGTGAATGAAGAATGATGTCTATTTTATGATTGAAAAGATGACATGAAAATGCTATGTTATTTTACGTTGAATGCCATGAAGAATTGTCATGTTATTACTGTAAATGATCATGCATAGAATATTGATGGAAAATTAAAAGGAAATTATGCAATTATGACGAAAAGAACTTATTTGCGTGAAAGAAAGAAAAGGGGAAATTAACCCCGCACATGTGACAAGTTAAACCTCTGGTACAAAGCCAGAGAATAAAAGCAATGTAAGCCAAGTTAAGGTAAATAATGATCGTTTTTAAATAATTAATTGTTAGAACCCGTGATTGCTGCCCCTTCATATTATAGGGTTAGGTAATGAATGGAGATATGTCACCCGTTTGCGTTGCACGCTGCCTGTATAGCTGAGACGTCTGGGGGCATCACCGGTACTGTCCACCCGAGGGATTTGCCACCTGGTGTAGTGGTGCTTCGACCACATAAATCAGGAATATAGAAAGAAAAATTCAATGAGAAAGAGATACATAATAGATTAAGTTATATATGAGGAAGCGAAGAGGGGAGATGTCTAGTGACATCAAGGTATAGTCTGCCTTAAAGGACTGAGATGTCTGAGAGCATCACTGGTTCTTCCCGCCAAAGGACAGAGATGTTTAGTGGCATCATATGTATGGTTATCAAGATTGAGATGTCTGGGACATCAATGGGTATCTATTGGCTCCAGATAGTTGTGCACATCGCAGCAAACACCAGACCTGGTACCTAAGACATGTAGAATAGATTACTAGGTTGTTCATCTCATGATATGTTATGTTTATTTATGTTCAATCATAATTTGTTAATTGCTTGAAATGAATTGCTTAAATTATTGTAGTGTGAGTAGATAGTTTTCATCACTGAGCTGTTGAGCTCATTCCTTTATATAAATGACTGTCTCAGAGGAAAGTGAAGAACTTTCGGAGATCTTGCCTGAGACGGACATATCTGCCCCAGAGGATAGGACTATTTTGAGTGCATGGGAGTCAATATGATGTTATGACTTTTTGAAATGAACAATGTAATGTACATATTTTAACTAATCAAACTTATGTAACTTCTTGGGAACAATGTTGTAAATATTTTACATTTCGTCACCAGTAATGCAGCAGACCTTTTTTCTCCTTTTTGTTTTTGTTTGGTGTTAAATAAAAAAAATGGCATGGTTATTTTGTGTTTCTATTGTGATGTTCAATCTTCAAAAGAACCTAAACAACTTAGCACACACGTGACGCCTTTAATCCTCATTTTCGAGTTTGGGGGCGGTGCATTACACTTGCACCTAGCCTTGCACCAATTTGACATCAAAGCATGGCAGCGGAGGGTTCTAACCATAGTTGTCAAGGCGACAAGACGATCCAAGGCGTTTGAGGCCATCCTGGGCGCCTAGGCGCCGCCTGTATTTTTTTTATTTTTAAAATATTAATGTTATATTAATGTTTATATATATATATATGCAGCATTCTACATAAATAAACATTTAAGACATAGCTTAATTAATATAAGAAAACCAACAAAGAAACAAATAATTGAGTTAAGTAGGCAACACGTATTTATGACTAACATTTGCTTATTTCTAACAAATTTTACCGGAGCGTAACTCTTTTAATATACTTCGGATTCAAACAATCTCAAATTCGTTGCAAAGCTAGTATAATCAGCTTTCCAACAAATCCTGGATTGCTTGAATCCGAGTTATAATGAAGGAGTTACACTCCGGTCAAACCTTGTTCGAAGTACGCGAATACTGTTAAAAGTCGTCTGAATGTAAATTATTTTTTGAGCATCAAAGCAAGAGATTATTTTGGCGCGCTCTTGGTTTTTAGTGATGCTTTACTATAATAACATTTATGGAATTTTTATATTTGGAAAAAAGCCTAGCATTTTGAAGTTGAAAATCACCCCCGCACCCGAAAATACGGTTTTTGTTCTTGAACTGGAGGGTTGACTTTTTATCCTTCTGGAATTTAAATTTTAAACTATTTTTATTGGATTCAAATAGGGGGTATTTGCTTATTTATGAATAATATCTTAAGTAAATGAAATTAAAGAAACATTTAGTTAAATGATATTAGTCATAAATAAATACTGTTTGATAAATGTTGTTCCTGTCTAGCATAATAAATCCTGTGAAGCAAATTCAGAGATCAAAGAGAAAAAAAAACACATATAAGACCCAAGGCGACCGCCCAGGCATTCTGGGCGTCCAAGGCGGAGGCAATACCCATAAGGCGCCCAAGCGCCCAGGCCTTGGAATCACGCCTGAACGCCTAGGCGACGCCTTGACAACTATGGTTCTAACTCTCCTAAACAGGCCCTTGCTAGGACAGCAGTCTTACAACAGGTTGACTGAGATACGTCCTCAAATGGCTATTATGGAAACTAGGATGAAATCAATCATTGTGGGACAGTAGCAGTCCAGAGCTAATAACATCCTGAGGGATGTTCCACGAGCCCCCTAAGTATTCTTATTTATGAGGAACAAGCTCCACCACACTAAGGGTGTTAAAAGGTTTATAATCGGTTTAACGGCTCGGTCCAGTGCGGTGCGGTGTATAAGAGGGTAAAACCAAAATCGAACCGATTGACTAAACGGTGTCAAATTGAAACCAGAACCAAATAGTAATCAGTTTCGATTTATCGGTTTTTAAATGGTTTTTCATTAATCGGTTTTGATTGCGGTTTATAAACGGTTTAATGCATTGGTTATAAACCCTTTGTTGAGCACAAGTCAGAGGTCATTGTGTAGTCTTGATAGGTATTTTCTTTCTGTCTTCTATAAATTTTCGAATGTTGAAGCTTTTTCATTTTTCCCTTCAATCGCATTATCATGCCCATTATTTGGAATCTCTTGACTCATGGACAAATGGCTAATGTAAGTCAGTTTTAGACATTAATGTGGCTTCTTGAAAATGCAAATGCCAGCATTCACAGAAAGATCTTAAATTATGTAATTATAAAATGAAGTAAAATAAACATAGGCTTTTAAGCATGCCAAACTATTAACTAATTGTGCAAAAAGTGGGAAAGAATCATGGATAAGGGAGAGGAATTTTTGTTAGCCTGAAATTTTTACATATAAAGCTAGATTAGTATTCTGTTGTGTTGATCTCATATTTCCATTGTGTTGGATATTAAAATCACTACATGACTGAATGGTTCTAATCCTAGGTGTTTTTCCTACATCTTTTGGATGCCTATATGTTTTTCTGTTTCGGTTTTATGGTTTAAGCCTTTGAGAATTGGGGCTGGGGTTTTTGGGAAATAATATATTAATTGGGGTTGAGGTTGGGATTAGGGTCTGGGGGAAATAACATATTAAATTATTGAGATTACGGTTTAGCTTTTAGGGAATTAAACGGTTCATTCTATTCAGTTTAATCGGTGTCTAGCCAGTGTAATCCTCCGGTTTAAACAGTTTCAAACCGATTAAGTAAACGGTTTCATATTTCAAACCAGAGCCAAACCGATTACTAAACGGTCCTTCGGTTCTGGTGTAAATGGTTCGGTCCGTTTCGGTAAAAGGCTTCGGTGCAAATGTTGCACCCTTACACCACACTATGATCGTGATGTGAATCCACGTCCTTACAATAACACCCATAAGGTGGTGTTGGAATTGGAAGAGTTCAACGGCCCACATGACCCATAGTTCCACAATTGCATGTGCTCTTGATGACTATTTTGATTGGTTTGACCTTCCAGAACCAAGAATTAAAATCGGAAAACTCTAAGCTAATGAGAGCAGCCAAAGAATGGTAGCGGTACTATGAAGAGAGCTTGATCCACAACAGCTACAACCTACCACTTGGGAAGAGATGAAGGGAGAATTCAAGGAGAAGTACTTACCTCGTACTTTTCAAAGGAGGCTCCATGATCAGCTGACACGCTTCAACAAGGTACTCTTTTTGTTGAAGAATACATGCACCAGTTTGATAACCTACGGGCTCGCACTGGCTTGCATGACAATGATGACCAAATGATCTCTCATTTTATACTTGGCTTACATTCTAAGCTCAGAGACAAGATTGGAGTAACTCAAATCTTAAGCATCCTTGATTTTTTTGAGAAAGCCCTACAAGCGGAGGATTTCTTAGAGACAAATACAACATGGAGATTTACTGCTCAGTATGGAGAGAATAAACAACCTTGCATACTACCAAGACTACAGGAACTACGTCACAAGCTCAATCTATGGTTCTAACTTCCGAGTAAGGGTAAGGCACCCATGCAAGCCATTAGCTCTAATGTTATCACTATAAAGGGTATGGACACTGCACAAAATTCTGCCCACAAAAATCAAAGGGAAATTCTATTGCTGCTCAAAGAAAAGATTGGAGTAACCCAGGATTGTCTTCCCCTTTTAGGGGCGCTGTTAATACATTCATTTATTCACCCAAAAAAAAAAAAAAAAACTAATACCAAGTCTCACGTTTGTGATCCACAGAACGATGATACATAGATAACACAGCTGTTGATAACGATACATATGATGACTACGGAGATGACGAATAGGAGGATGCCTATGAGATACATGTGGCGATTCGTATACTAGTGGCTGAATCCAACGGTGAGGATTGGTGCCACCATTGTATTTTTAATAACCGCATATCCAGTAGACAAACCTTGTTTATACCATCGTGGATAGTGGAAGTTGTGTGAACGTCGTTTCACAAGCTTTTGTTATAAACTCCAAGTTAAAAGCAGAAAGCACCCACAGCCCTACAAAGTCTCTCTTAGACGGCAACACATTAGAGGTGAGTCACCGATGCTCTGTTGCTTTGAAGATGGGAGCTTATGATGAGTATGTGTGGTGTGATGTTACCCCAATGATTCTCATTGATGTGCAATTGGGGCATTTATGGATGTATGACAATGATATACTGGTGGATGGAACGAAGAACCAATGCTACTTTGATGTTGATGGAACCTATGATATTGAAACCTCTCAACGTGCTTGTTGAAAAGGGCAAACTGAGAGCCGCACAGTTGAAACGGAAGCAAATATTACAATCCTAGAAGAAAGACCAACCAGCAAGCAAAGGCAAGCAGATTAGTCAACCATCTCATTCTGGACAGCATGCTGATCGGCCCCTTTTGGTCCTCGATCAGCAAGAGTTCTTGGAAACTACCAAGGAGACTGGGTTGATATTAGTCCTCATGGCTAGGGAGATTGTTCCCCATGTTAAACCTAACTTTCCCATAAAACTTTACTTTCTGATTTTGCAGATTTAGTACTAGATGAGGGCAAGCCTTGGTGTGATGGTAAGGTTGTCATATTGCAATCTGGTGGTCACGGGTTCAAATCCTAAAAACAGCCTCTCCACATTATGGGGGTAAGGCTGCGTACATTCTGCCCTCCCCAAACCCTGCAGTAGCGGGAGCCTCGTGCACTGGGACACCCTTTTTTTAGTACTAGATGAGCTACTAGAAGAGCAGCTGGACGAGCTACCACCTATGAGGGACATTCAACATGCAATTGATCTAGTGCCAGGAACCGTTTTGCTGAACTTCTCACTTACCGTCTCAACCCTACTGATCATGCCAAGCTCAAGAGATAAGTAGATGACTTATTGCGAAAATGATTCATCGAAGAAAGCATGAGTCTGTGTGCTGTACCAGCACTACTTACATCAAAGAAAGTCAGATCGGGGCGCATGTGTATTGATACCCTGGCCATCAACAAGATTACCATCTAGTATAGGGTCCCAATTCCTAGACTTGATGATATGCTAGATATGCTGACCGGCACAACTATCTTCTAAAAAATTGACTTAAAGAGTGGATACCACCAGATCCGTATTGGGCCTGGAGATGAGTGGAAAACAACCTTCAAGACGAAAGATAGACTATATGAATGGAAGGTTATGCCATTCGGCTTGACCAATGCCCCTAGTACCCTTATGAGAGTGATGACACAGGTAATCCGACCATTCATCGGCAAATTTGTTTTTTGTATTTTGACAATATTCTGATCTACAATAAGGGAGATGAAGATCATCTTGATCACTTGAGGCGAGTGATGAGAGTTCTACAGGAAGAGAAACTATACATCAACCTCAAGAAGTGCTCTTTTATGCTTCCAAGAATCGTCTTTCTTGGCTTTATCGTGTCATCCAAAGGGGTCGAGGCTGACCCTGAAAATACTGAAAGCATCACAAATTGGCCACTTCCAAAGACCTCATGGAGATATATAGTTTCCATGGCCTTGCATCCTTCTGCTGGAGGTTCATTCGGGGGTTTAGCTCCATCATGGCACCCATCACTAAGTGTGTGAAGACAAGAAAAGGTTATTTCCAATGGATCCTTGCACCTTCAACCTTATCGCAAAGACAATGACTGAGACCCCAATTCTACAACATTCAGACTTTGATTGTATGTTTGAGGTGGCTACCAATGCATCCCATGTTGGGATAGGAGGTGTACTTATGTAAGGAGGACACCCCATAGCTTTTTATAGTGAGAAACTCAATGATGCTAAAAAGAAGTACTCTCCCTATGATCTTGAATTGCATGTTGTAGTGCAAGTTCTAACATTGGCGACACTACTAAGGGTGCAATATTTGCATCGAAACCGTTTACCAAAACCAGACCTAACCGTTTACACCTGAACCGAGATAGACCGGTTCGGTTCTGGTTTGAAATATGACACCATTTACCCAACTGGTTCGGCTTAGTTTGAAACCGTTTAAACCAACGGGTTACACCGGCTAGACACTGATTAAACCAAATAGAATGTGAACCACTTAATTCCCTAAAAGCTAAACTAGTAAACCCTAATCTCATTAGTCATTCCCTATTAATAATTTAATATTTCATTCCCCAAGACCCCAAACCCAATGAATATATTATTTCCCTAAGAACCAACCCCAATTCCCAAAAGCCTAAACCATAAAACCAAAATGGAAAAACATAATAGGCATTAGTGATTAGGCATAGCAACAGTCTAACTCTCGAGAATCTCAACTCTCTCCTTCCCGTTTGAAATTTTTCATTCTTTTTATGAAAAACCGATTAATAACGGATGTGTTAAACTGTTTATAAACCCCAAGCAAAACCGATTAATGAAAAACCATTTAAAAATCGGTAAACCAAAACCGATAACTAATCGGTTCTGGTTTCAATTTTGAGACCATTTAGTTAATAGGTTCGGTTTTCGTTTTACACTCTTATACACCGCACCGCATCGGACCAGACCGTTAAACCGATTATAAACCATTTAACACCCTTAGACACTACCTTATTGAGAAAGAGTTTGTTCTATACTCTGGTCATGAGGACCTAAAACACTTGCACCCACAAGGGACCGCCAGTCACCGGCATGCGAAGTGGGTAGCCTACTTGCAAGAGTTCATATTTGCATTGAAGTTCAAGGCAGGGAAACCAAGTAGTTGATGCATTGAGCTGCAAAGAACTCACACTCAACACAGTTTCCGCACAAGGTGCTGGCATAGTGCACATCGAAGTTGAGTATCTTTTCTGACATAAACTTTGCTCCCATCTTGCAAAAGTTGCAATAAGGGGGTACCGATCCTAAATATCTTTACATGATAGCTTCCTATTCTTGGGAACAACTTTGTGAATTCCAAACACTTCCTTACGACAGCATCTCATATGGGAGTTACATGGAGGTGGTTTAGGAGGACATTTTAGAAGTGACAAGACTATGGCACAAGTTGCAGATCTTTACTATTGGCCACACGACCCACACCTACCACAAGATGTGCAGAATGTGGTTCAATGGTGTCATATATGTCAATTGTCAAATGGTACAAAACAGAACACCGGCTTATATTCACCGCTGCCGATTCCTCATACACCTTGGCTACACATTAGTATGGATTTTGTTCTTGGCTTGCCAACCACCCGTGAGAAATTTGATTCTATCTTTGTGGTGGTGGACAGATTCTCTAAGATGGCTTACTTTCTACCATCCCGGAAGACATTCGATGCTAGACATGTTGCTATGTTATTCTTCAAGGAAGTCGTACGTCTACATGGGCTCCCTGAAATGATTGTCTCTGACAGGGAAGTCAAATTTATGAGTTACTTTTGGAAGACTTTATGGCTGAAGACAAACACCAAGTTGCAATATTCAACGTCCTTTTCACCCACCAACGAGTGAATCGGAATTTGGGCAATCTTCTTCATTGCATTGTTCGTGACTACGAGAAGACTTGGCTTCCAATTTTTTATATTATGGAGTTTGCCTATAATAGTTTCGTGAATCAAACTACCAATCGCACTCCGTTCGAGATTGTCCTAGCCCAAGCGGCTTATTGATTTGATACCTCTCCCCTCCCATGTAAGTGTTAGCATTAAAGCAGATGAGTTCATCAGATATATTGCTGAAGTACATGCAGATGTTTGCCAACATATTGCCCTTAGCAATGAAGCGTACAAAGCCAATGTAGATCGTCACCGCCGCTTTGTTGAGTTCTAATTGGGAGCTATGGTGATGGTTAGGATCACTAGGGAGAGCTTCATTCATGCCGCTACCATAAAGCTCCACCCAAGAAAAATGAAACCATACTAGGTGCTAAAGCAAATAGCTATTAATGCCTATATGTTAGAGTTGCCACTGGACATGGCCATTAGCAACATCTTCAATGTGGCAGATTTAACTCTCTATACAAGACACCACTCCGATGAAGGTGATATGGAACATGCCTTGAGGCTCCCCAATTTGTGGCCCATCAATTGATGAGATTCAAGACGTGCTTGACAATAAATACACTATGACTCGGATCGGAGGCGACCACCAATCCTTACTTGTCAAGTGGAGGGGATGGCCACGCCATGACTGCACTTGGATCCATGAAGATGATTTTAAGCACCTTCATGAGTGCCATATGTCCTCCTTCCATTCTTCGGAGACGAATATTTCTAAGCCGGGGGAAGCTGATGCAGTTCAGGTGTGCCGCAAAAGGCCTAAGGGCCAAACCAGGCCCAAGCCTCCCAAGGCTAGTCCAGCCAGCCCATAAGTTGCTTGTGGACCCCATCAAGTCACCGCAGCTGAGGAAATCTTTTGCAGCTCCTGTTCCTCTAGAAGACTCCTTGGAGTGATGCCCAAGCAATTTACTTTCTATTTTGGTTGTTTCTATTTTCTCCCCCCAAACTGTACTCGCAAGTTTCCCAAGTTTTTGAAAGTAATGTTAGTTACTATTTCTAGTTTTTACTTTCAGTTTTAGAAAGTTTTGCTTAGCCTAGGCTAGAAGAATATTAGAATCTCCTCTTTTGTAAAGTTTCCAAAGAGGAAAGACCTGGTAATATAGGACCAATCCCCAACTCAACAGATTAGGAACCAGCCCAATAGGAGGATCGCTTCTTAGACAACATAAAGAACATTAGTTTCAGAATTAGGATGTTTTACTCACAGCCTTAACCAACTGTCAGATGATCCTCAAACTGTGGTGAATAAAGGCCTAAGGGAGGGTTGGATGATGTCAAAATATGGCCCACATCTGATGGCCAGATCTAAAGATACTTGAGATTGACAAACTCAGCAGGAATAGCCTCTAAACAGTAAACCTTGAAAAGTAAAAACAGAAATAAAGGAAGAAAAATAGAAGAATAGAACCTTAGGAGTCCCACCTAAGGTTGGCTAAGTCCCACAGCCTAGGAAACCCAACTAAACATTGCAAGTAAGCTTTTTTTTCTTTTCTAAAACATGCTCTGCCTTGGCCCCTTTTATTCATACAAATAGCCAAAGGTTTTGGTTATAGAAATAGAAAGTACACAATAACTACTCTTGTTGACCAAGTCTTCTCAAATAGTAACTCTAAAAGAATAGAAACTCTCTAGAAATCTTCTAGGTAATGGCTAAATAAAGACTTTCCAAAACTGAAAATGGAAACTAAGAAAGAAAGTAAGAAAAAGGAAAATTTCCTAAACATAAGTTTCTAAAACTGAAAATAAAAGGTAGCTTGCTTGGCCAACCCTTCAATGAAATTAGAAAGTGCTGAAATACAGGGCTGGCAAAAAATTCTCAAAGAATCTTTTCAAAACAGCCTCTAAAATTTGTTGGTGTTCATGTGAACAGTGTTTGCTGACTGGTTTTGACTCTTTGTTCCCATTGGCATGGGCTGTTGTTAGTTCACTTAGTTGAACAATACTACATCACTTGGTCAGCAAGGAGGACTAATCTTACCTTCTAATTTTGTACTCAAGCCTTTTAGGCTATAAATACATCAATACAGGAAGAAGCTCCATTGACTTTGGTGAAAGAAAGAGTCTATGTTCCTTTTTGGAATGGGGATACCAAGGCTGTGAGAATCAGCCTTTCTCTTCTGCACCTACCCTTCTTCACCATTTTATTTTCTCACTCTCTCTCCATCGTTTTCTGCACCCAAAAGACTGTTCCTGCTGCTGAAACCTTCAAGAACAGAAATCAATATCTGCTGGGAGTGGAACCATCCCTATTGTACTCCTGAATCATCACAACAGCTGCTGCATCATTGGAGAAATCAGCCACTGAATCTATTCCAATACAGCACATATATTGCTTGCGGTCCTGTTCTAGAACCTGTTCTCTGCAGAAACTTGAAGATCACATAAGTCATATTCCTCCGGCAGATCTGCTTCATATTTGGATATTGTTCTTCAACCATATAAGATTCCACTTGACAGGAATTCCTTGACCATCCAACGGTCAGATTCAGAGATCAGTTAAGTTTCTAATTCCAATGAGTTCTCTTAGATCCTATTTTCTGGAATAAACCTTGCTGTAAGAAGACTTCCTTTCGATTTCGGTTGCTGTTTATTGACTTTCTTCTGCTGGTACTGGTTGTTAAAAGGTCCTATTGTGAGGCTAAGACCTAGTTACTTGTTAAGCCATAGCCTTGCACCAGGGTCATGCACGATCATTGCTTCATGGGCTTGAGAACTTTGGCCTTGAATGGTTCTAACGTGCTTGTATGGTTCCAGTGAGTCCAAGGATTTAAATTTCGGTATTAGAGATGGATTCATACTTCGTACAGCCCCGTATTGGTAATTACAGCAATATTTCACTGTTTGCATAAACAGCAAGCTTGGATAATGGCTTCCATGGTCGATCCTTCATTATTTTTTTTCTTTTTTCCCAACATGATCTGTAGATCTAAATGGTATTTTTTTTTCTCCATTTCAGCTGGGAAATCCTCTTCTGGAATTCACAACTGGCTTCAATTCAAGGGCTATGATTCTCTAGTCTCATGGTTTGATATCAGATTCAACATATATACCATTCACCTCAGTTTGTAACTTCTACTGCTACCAAAGTGACTCACACTCTGTTTCCCCTGTTTGTTTGGTAATTATGGACTTAGTTTTGAGTACAATGGCAATTTCTGTAATTTTGGTATAAACAGAAAAAATATTTTTGTTACTGTAAATTCCATACATGTTTCTGTTCTCTATTAATGATACAAACATTTTTTTTCAGTTTTACCATACAGTTTTTAGCACAGAAGTATTTCAAAATAACAGAAACAGAAAAGGATGTTTTTGACTCAGAAACAAGTTTTTGGAACAGAAAACATTAACATACACAGCCTAAATAGCTCAGTTCCTCGGTGCATTTTAAATAAAGAAATTCATTAGTCAGGCAACTGCCAAATTGACATAAGGGATCATGGTTCCAGAGCAAAATATCAACTCCTCAAGCAACTGGAAGTATTGGGGTCAAGATTTGAAAGGATGAACATAGAAATGAATGTAACAAATACAGTAGGGAGATAACCCCTTTAAATGAAGAATAAAGGGAGAGCCAACTGCAAATGCCACGGACAAAGAACACTAGAAGTCTGAAATAGCAAGGAGTCACTTGCCCACAGTCGATAGCTTTCAAAGGATTTTGTTTTCTCCTGGTGGCCATGATAGCTGTATACGTATAAGGTAATAGAGGGAATGGTCCAGAGAAGTGAGGAAAGATCCAAACATATGCTCTAACAGATTTTAGAGCTTCAAATAGAGCAAAACGGCAGCATATGATTCATGTTTTTTTATATTCTACAACAAGATGTTCATGGTAAAAGATGGACTTGAACAACTTCATGTAATTATATGCGAACCTCAATCGGTAAATGTTTGCAAATGAAAGACAAAAACAGAAGTGCCACAAATGAAAAAAGAAGCTCACTAACTTGATAGAGCACTTCATCAGCGATCCAATTGCCAATGCCCGAAATGTAACTCTGCAAAATAAGGTTATTTAAAGATAAAACATTATGAGTAAGGAAGGGGAAACAATCCAAGAGGGCAACCAGAGACTAGAAACTATACAATAATTTTGGAATACTACATGGATTAAGAGTATATTTTCTCCTAATTACAAGTTTCCTACAACAGGCTGACAAATAATCTTGGACAATTTAATAATGTAATTAGAAGCAATCTCAAAGTGCTCAACCTAGGAAGAAAAAAATTATATTAACTTAGGAGCTCGAAGCTCCAAGCCCAACTACTTGCAACTAGATATGACATTTGAAAATAAAGATTCGCAGGGAAAACTTCTCATTATTTATGTACACCATTGATGAAATAACATCCATTTCTCCCTGCTTATGTGCATTGGTAAGGAGCAGAGTATACATTAATTTAGAAGCACTAAGCTCCAGTTCTCTATCTTTGCAACAATAAACACAATCACTTTATATATTTATAACTATTAGAATCTTGAAGAACCCAGACTTTGATGCCAATAGAACTCACCATGGCATGATAATAAAGGACCCCTTGATGCAGAATTGAAGACTTATTCAAGGAGAAATAGGGCTAATTAGCTAGCCACGATATTTATTCCTGAGTTGCTGTTTATTTCTTTTGTTTATGTCTTGATTTGATTCAGTTATTGAACCATTGGTCCAATCTAAGTTGTGGTTCAGTTGGTTCACGTTAAGTTGTTTGTCTTATTTCACTTGAACAAGTTAGTAGTTAGTGAAGTCCACATCAGGTTAGATTTGATTGTGTCTTTTAAATAAAGCTAAGGACGATTGGGAGATATTCCAATTTGGGACTTTCCTAATTGGTCTCTAAGCCACCTTCTATTTTCTATCTATAAAGCAAATCTTGGGCAAGCATTGTAGCCCACAATTTTACAACCAAACTTCTGCTGCTGCCGCATGCTTGTTTCCTCCAGGGAGTACCTTGTGTTTGATCAAGGGAAGGGACTGATGTCTGATCCAGTTGACACCCTACGGTGGGAAGCCCAGGTGGATCTTCTATTGCTCGTGTTCTCATACTACTGTTGCTCTACAATTTCTCAAGATCTTCTATCATTAAACCTACTGTTGTTGAGTAAGATCGTTTCCTTTAAACTTCCTTGTCTTGGTTATATTTTCTGAGAAAATCAGGTGAGACTTGTCCCGCAAGTTTTGCAACCCAGACCCATCCAGCCATCAGGCAGCCCCATATTTTGGTTGGGTTTTGATGCAGGCCAGGTTTACTCAAGAAAGAGAGGCCGCAAGCAATCAAATGGGCCTGGCCCATTGGGTCAGACCAATGCTGGTTAAGCAACCAGCCCAGTTAAATCCTAACACCAGCAGTTAGTGGAAGTATTAGGATTCTTTTGTTTAGAATGTTTGGTTGGTTTCCTAAAATATAGTATTCAGTTATTTAGAAATTTCCATTGTTTAGAAATTAGAAATTTCCTTAGTTTCCTAAAAGTACTTTAGAAACTTTCTTATTCTTTGTTTTAGAAACTTTCTTATTCTTTGTTTTAGAAACTTTCTTATTCTCTATAAAGGAAGTTTCTGTTTCAGTTTGGAGTTCCTATTTTTGTAGCTTATTCCATATTTTATAAATAAGAAGAAGTGCAATGCTGGCGGCAGACTTTCGAGAAAAAAAAAAAAAAAAGAGATTGAATTTTTTCTGCTTGAGTCTCCCATGGTTGTGAGACTCAACCGATTGTCTTATTCTTATCCTTCTTCTTCTCTAATATTTTTAAGCTATTTTATTCCTCTATTTACTGCTGTACGTCATTAATTCCTACTGAAATTAACCAATTCCTTGCTGGTTTATCCAAAGAACCCATCAACTCCATCAAAATATTCTCAAGCTGGGTGGTAGTGATTACAGCAGGCCTGCAGAGCTTATAGCTACTTCAGTTCTTCTCGAATCACTTCCAAATCTCAGAGTGTGTTCACATCTCTTATAAGGACCATCTATGACAACTGTCATATTGTTTTAAGGGTCAGATCTCAAGATAAATGAATTTCTTCATTACTTTATAATTCTGTTTTGAACTTGGACTGTGTAAAGATCCTGCAGCAAAGAGGGTTTGTTAATTTAACTTGCTTTGAACCCTCTTTGTCATCAATTGGTATCAGAGCATGGCTGATGAGAGTTCTAACTCTCTTAACCAGTCCAATAAATCCACCATGGATCCACTAGCTTTAGTGCTAGAACAATTGGCCAATATAAATGCAAAGATAGATAATATGAAAGGAAGGATGAATACTAAAACTGATAATTTGGATGAAAGAATTAACCCTACGCAAGCTAGAAGAGAAGTCCCTAGAAGAGAAGCTCATATAGCCAACCTCGTGTCAAGACCTAATGCTAGGGCTCCCCAAACAGTCCCTAGAGAAGAATATCAAGACCCACCCTACGAAGAATATGGAGAACGTCAACCCCACCGTTACCAACTCATAAGGTACGGATGGAACTTAAGGAGTTTCATGGGAAACAAGACCCACAAGCGTTTCATGAATGCTAAATGCCTTAGATGTTTATTTCGATTGGTTTAACCTTCCCGAACCACGAAAGCTACAATTGGCCCGCTCCAAACTTATGGGAGGTGTCCGATATTGGTGGCGTCATTATGAATATAGCCTAATGAGGAAAGGGTTGGAACCTACTACTTGGGAGAGATGAAAGAAGAATTAAAAGAAAAATATTTGCCAAGGTCCTTCCAAAGGAGGCTACATGACCAATTGAATAATCTTCGACAAGGAACCATGAGTGTGGAAGAATATGTATATCAATTTGACCAATTGTGTGCACGTACTGGAACACGAGACAGTGATGACCAGATGATATCTCGGTTCTGGTTGGGATTACAATCAGAAATAAGAGAAAAATTGGGTATGATTGATATTGTTAGTATCAATGACTGTATGGATAAAGCTTTTCAAGCCGAAAAGCTTCTAAAATTCACCAGAAGGTATAACCCAAATTATAATCATAGCAAGAGACCCATGTCAAATCCCAAGAGTATAGCGGCTGTCCCTCGTCCTACTTCCACAGTGAATGAAAAGGGAAAATGACCGAAGACTTCTAATAACAATATTTAATGCTATCATTGTAATGCTTATGGTCATTATGCAAGGGAATGTCCGAGAAAGATGAAAGGCAATTCCCTAATGGCTTCTGTGGAGGCCAATGCTGATTCTCAAGTTTGTGAACCACAAAAAGATGATTCCTATGATAATGCTGCTCTAGATGACAAGTAAGAGTATAACTTTGATGAAGATGAAGCATCCTTTGAGGTACATTTAGTAAGTCATATATTGGTGGCTGAATCTAAAGGGGAAGATTGGCGTTGTCATTGTATTTTTAACACCCGCATGTCTAGTGGTCCTAAGCTTGCTCAGATTATTGTGGACAGCAGCAGTAGTGTTAATGTTGTGTCACAAGCCTTTGTGATAGATGCTAAACTAGAAACTGAAACTCATCCTCAACCTTACAAGGTATCACTTCTCAATGGCAATACCTTGGAAGTGAGCCAAAGGTGTTTGATTCCACTGCAAGCAGGGGCCTACAATGATTTGGTTTGGTGTGAAGTTATCCCTATGATATTGACAGATGTATTATTGGGGAGGCCATGGTTATATGACAATGATGTGTTGGTTGGTAGCACCAAGAACCAATGCTACTTCGATGTTGATGGAAAACCTATGATATTGAAGCCTCTTAATGTACCAGCTGAGAAAAATAGGTTGCAAGCTACACAATTGAAACGTAAACAAATCCTTCAAGCTTTAAAGAAGGGTCAGTCAACCACCAAGAGCAAGAACAAGAGCAAGGGACAATCATCAAAAGTTGGGCAGCAAGCTGATCACCCATTATTGATACTCAATCAACAAGACATTGAGGAGACAAGCAAAGAAAGTAGTGTAATGATAGCCCTTTTGGCTAGGGAAGTTGTACCCCCTGAATAAACTAACCTTCCCCTACCTATTCGGTCTCTCTTGTCTGATTTTGCAGACCTTGTTGCAGCAGACCTTGTTGTAGATGAACTACCAAACGAGTTACCACCAATGAGGGACATACAACATGCAATTGACTTAGTCCCCGGTTCAATGTTACCGAATCTTCCCACCTATCGTCTGAGCCCCACAAAGCATGCAGAACTCAAAAGATAGGTGGATGAATTGTTGCAAAAGGGCTTCATTGTAGAGAGCATGAGCCCATGTGCCATACCAGCACTCTTGACCCCAAAGAAAGATGGACCATGGCGGATGTGCATCGATAGCATAACAATAAATAAAATCACTGTCAAATACAGATTTCCTATTCCACGGCTTGATGATATGTTGGACATGTTAACAGGTGCTACCATCTTCAAAAAGCTTAATTTACGGAATGGTTACCATCAAATCCGTATTCATCCCGGCGATGAGTGGAAAACAGCCTTCAAAACGAAAGACGGATTATATGAATGGAAGGTTATGCGCTTTGAGTTAACCAATGCCCCTAGTACGTTTATGAGAGTAATGACAAAAACACGCCGACCGCTCATCGGTAAGTTTCTTGTTGTTTACTTTGATGATATACTGATATACAGCAAGGGCAATGAAGAACCCCTTGATCATATACGGCGGGTAATGAGGATCCTTCAAGATGAGAAATTGTACTTGAATTTGAAGAAGTGTTCTTTTATGCTCCCCAAGGTAGTCTTCCTTTGTTTTATTGTCTCTTCAAAAGGGGTAGAAGCTGATCCATCCAAGATAGAGAGCGCACTCCTAAAAACTCTCACCAAGGTTCATAGCTTCTACGGCCTCGCTTCCTTTTATCGAAGATTCATATGAGGGTTTAGCTCCATTATAGCACCCATCATAAAGTGCATGAAGACAAAGAAAGGTTCGTTCCAATGGACTCCGGCAGCTACCAAAGCATTCCACCTTATAAAGAAAGCCGTAACTGAAGCTCCTATCCTTCACCTTCCTGATTTTGATCGTATGTTCGAGGTTGCTACTGATACCTTCCATTCAGGAATTGGAGGGGTACTTATGCAAGAAAAACATCCGGTGGCATTCTACAGTGAGAAGCTCAACGAAGCAAAAAAAAAAGGTATTCTACATATGATTTGGAACTTTATGCTGTAGTACAGGTGATCAAGCACTGGAGACACTACCTCATAGGGAAAGAATTTGTTCTATATTCTGACCATGAGGCTCTCAAGTTCCTAAATTCCCAAAAGAACATTAGCCATCGACATGCGAAATGGATTTCGTACTTACAGGAGTTTACTTTTACACTCAATTACAAAGCCGGAAAAGAGAATCAAGTAGCTGATGCTTTAAGTCGCAAAGTGAATGCAGTGAGTACCTTTTCAGCCCAAGGTACAGGAATTGAGCATATCAAAGGGTAGAACATGAAAGACGAAGATTTCGGTCTTATTTTTCAGAAATTACAGCAAGGTGAGACTGACCCAAAATTCTCCATGCAAGATGGTTACTTGTTTATGGGAACACGGTTATGCATTCCAAAGACGTCCATATGCCAATATCTAATTTGGGAGTTACATGGAAGTGGTTTGGGTGGACACTTTGGTCATGATAAGACAATGGCACAAGTTACCGATCTATACTATTGGCCTCACCTACCTCACGATTTGCAGAATGTGATCCAACGTTGTCGTATATGCCAACTAGCTAAAGGCACCAAGCAAAATTCTGGTTTGTACACACCACTACCGGTGCCTCACTCACCATGGTTGCATATTAGTATGAATTTTGTCTTCGGCTTACCATCCACACGGGAGTGATATGATTCTATATTTGTGGTGGTAGACAGATTCTCAAAAATGGCACACTTCCTCCCTTGTAGAAAGACTTTTGAAGCAAGACATGAGGCTGTCCTATTCTTCAAGGAAGTGGTGCATCTCCATGGGCTGCCAGAGACTATTGTGTCGGATCGGGATGTGAAATTTATGAGTTATTTATGTAAGACATTATGGTTGAAGACCAATACTAAATTGTTATACTCAACCGCTTTCCATCCTCAAACAGATGGGCAAACGGAAGTAGTGAACCGAAGCTTGGGCAATCTTCTCCGATGCCTTGTTCGTGATTATGAGAAGACCTGGCCCTCTATTCTTGACATAGCAGAGTTTGCCTATAATAGCTCCGTCAATCAGACCACAGGCCGTACTCCATTTGAGATAATGCTTGGCATACAACCCAAGAGGCCTATTGATCTTGTGTCCCTTCCACCTCAAATGCGTGTGAGCATTGAAGCTAACGTGTTTATTCGTCATATTAGAGAGGTGCATACAGATGTTCGGCAATACATTGCCCTTAGCAATGAAATGTACAAAGCTAATGCGGATCGTCATCGCCATCATGTGGAGTTCCAACCCGGTGATATGGTAATGGTTCGGATAAATCCTGAAAGGTTTACTCCCGGCGAAGCTACCAAGCTATATCCACGAAAAATGGGTCCCTACAAGGTGCTCAAGAAGATCAGTGCCAACGTCTATGTCCTTGAGCTTCCACCAGACATGGCCATCAGAAATATGTTCAACGTTGCTGATTTGACTCTCTATACGGATCGCGAAGGTAATATAGAACATGCTTTACGTCTCCCACAGTTCGTCGTTCCCCAAACTGACCAAATTAAATATGTTTTTGACTCCAAGTACATAATAACTCGCAATGAAGGAGGTTATCAGTCATTTTTAGTCAAGTGGAAAGGACACCCTCGCAAGGACAGCACGTGGATACACAAGGATGACTTCAAGAGAATCGACCCGGACCTCTATGAGCATTGCATGTCTTTCTTCCATTCGTCGGAGACAAATGTTTCTAAGCTGGGGGGAGCTGATGCAAGCCAGGTTTACTCAAGAAAGAGAGGCCGCAAGCAATCAAATGGGCCTGGCCCATTGGGTCAGACCAATGCTGGTTAAGCAACCAGCCCAGTCAAATCCTACCACCAGCAGTTAGTGGAAGTACTAGGAATTAAGATTCTTTTGTTTAGAATGTTTGGTTAGTTTCCTAAAATATAGTATTCAGTTATTTAGAAATTTCCATTGTTTAAAAATTAGAAATTTCCTTAGTTTCCTAAAAGTACTTTAGAAACTTTCCTATTCTTTGTTTTAGAAACTTTCTTATTCTCTATAAAGGAAGTTTCTGTTTCAGTTTGGAGTTCCTATTTTTGTAGCTTATTCCACAGTTTATAAATAAGAAGAAGTGCAATGCTGGCGGCAGACTTTCGAGAAAAAAAAAAAAAAAAAGAGATTGAATTTTTTCTGCTTGAGTCTCCCACGGTTGTGAGACTCAATCGATCGTCTTATTCTTATCCTTCTTCTTCTCTAATATTTTTAAGCTATTTTATTCCTCTATTTACTGCTGTACATCATTAATTCCTACTGTAATTAACCAATTCCTTGCTGGTTTATCCAAATACTGTTTCTGATCTGTTTTGTAAATCGACTCTAAGTTTTATGCCACTGATTTGTGCATTGATCTCTGGGAACATGAGAACATTCTCTTAACAAGGTCCTGTTATCTGGTATAGTTTGAGCATTCAATTCAGTTCTACATTACCCCTTTCATCTCAACTTTTTTTGATTAAGATGAATAACAAAGGAGTTCGGGATGAGTTTGTCCAATAAATTGGTGATTTTTTTAAAGGTAAAATGAGGGCCCGGCAGGAAGCCTTGTGATCCAACAATAATGAGTTATCAATTGACCCATTTCCTCACGACCTATTGGGAATTGACAATGGCAGTAGAATCTAGGACCAGTGTATCTATGGACAGGGTCAGATCGATCCCCATGCATGTGAAACACCAAAAGCAGATCAGTTGCTACATTTATTTTATTCTGTACACAAAAGGGGGGATACAAAGGTGGAATAAATCAAGTTGGGTTCTAGTAGGTGGAGAAAACCACAGCCAAATCCAGAGCAATATTTATAATAGCCAGAATAATCCAACCTAAAATTCTCAATCCAAAGAAAACCTGATCTTTTTACAAAACAAGGTATCAATTGAAAAGTTGTTGGCCTGACCTGAACCTATATCAGGTCATAAATGCCAACCGAACTCACCTATCAGTAAAAAGATCTTGAACAGAGCTGGGAATCCCCTGGTAGGTGGTGACAAAAATTGTCACCTCTTGGGCCAGAAGTCTCAAGAATGACACAGTATATCATCTTTAAAAGTCCCTATCCCCTGCCAGCATATAATCTCTTGGGAGAAAGATAACTAATAATGATATTTCTAATTTCTAACAAAAAGCACAGAATACAGATAGGATCATAGAACTTATTTAATTACATGATCAACTTGGAACAATAAAAACAATTCTGCAATACTTTAGCAATTATAAAAGCAAAATCCCAGAAACTTTTATGGGAAGTTGGGAACATGCGTAGTTATCTGAACCTGATCAAGCAATAAAGCCTTAATTGCAGTCTTCTTCTTGCTCAAGGATTCAACAAACTCATCTATGGGCAAAAGCTCATAGAGTGCATCAGGACCAAGTTCAGATATTGGGGGCACCGATTTTGGCTGCAACAATAAATCCATCACCACAGAATAAAGACAAAACCTTCACAGAAATGAATGGAAAATTGTTTAAAAAAGAAAATTGAAAAAAATAAATACATAGCTGGATATGCCATACATCTTCAAGCAAGCGAACTTTTGCAAACCGCCTCTTATCAGTGAAAGATAGCTCTAAACCATCTTCTAACTGCAGAGATAAGTATCTAAACTTTTGTAATGAACCATAATACAAAGGAAAGAAAAAGAAAATGACAGGGAGTATATCAGAAGGAATAATCCATCTCGTAAAATAAACTGATAAGCAGTAAGCAATAGACTCAGTAAAAAAAAAAAAAAAAAATTCATATTTGCTACCATGTTTGCACGAATCATGATCACATGCAAAGGAGCACAGTAAAAATGTCAAATATACAAAGGATTAGTCTTACACATTGTATAGACGTAGTGAAGCATGCCCACTGTAACAAAATAGAAAAATAAGAGAAGATGGAGAGAATCGATATGTAAAGGAAAGAGAGAGTATGTGTCCTGCTCCTCTCCTTGTAGCTTATATTTATAGAAAATAGAAAACAACTATTAGATAGAATCTAGGACTCTACAAGTCATAGTCCTAGTCACAAACTAAAAGATAAAGTAGACTCAAAATAGGAAAAGAAAACTAACAAGCCTAATTTGTAAAGGAAACTAATAAAACAAACTAATAAACTAATTAAGAATCCATCACCACCAATCCACATGATTAATTGCTTTGACTAAGTCAAAGCAGCACAATCAGCAATAGTGTATTTTATATCATTACTCTAACACTCCCCCTCAAGCTGGAGCATGAGGGAATGTGAGAGCTTCAACTCGAAACAATGTAGCAAATAAAAGAAATGAATCAAAAAAAGGGGGGACTTCTGCAATGGGTTATGTCACCCATTACTTACGAGGGAAGTCGCATCCATCCCATCGCAAGCACCTACAATGTCATGATCACATTGGTTTACCCTTTTATCTTTGGTAGTTCAACGGACGGTCGCCCCTCCAACAAGAAAAGGTATAAATATTGAAACTTCTTTGCCATTTGGATTGGAGAATTTATGGACGAAATCGGGTTGCAGGAGCAGTAGTAGTAGTAGCAGTAGCAGTAGTAGTGGCAACAGCAGTAGTAGTGGCAGCAGCAGCAGTAGTAGTAGTGGCAGTGTGGCACCCGTAGTATTAGCAATAGCAGTAATAGTGGCACCAGTCGTAGCAGTAGTGGTGACAACAATGATAGCAGTAGCAGTAGTAGTGGCACCAGTAGTAGTAGTAGCAGCAGCAAAGTATAGGTCACTATAAACCAAGTAGTAGTGGCAACACAGTATATGTCACTATGAACCTAGTATTGTAGTAGCAGTACAGTATAGATCAATGTGAAGCAAGTAGCAGTAACAGCACAGTATGGGTCACTGTGAACCAAGTAATAGTAGCAGCACAGTATAAGTTACTGTGAACCAAGTAACAACAGCAGCACAATGTAGGTCACATTCAATTCCAGTTTTAATTCCTTGCCTAGCAATCAATTGCTATTATTTCCTATCAAAGTCCCTTACGTATTGCATATCAGCCTCAAACCAGATCAACAATATCTCTTGGATGTTATTCTTCCATGGAATTCGATTTCAGTTTTATTACATCCATAATGGTGCAATATTCCATGTGGTGGTTCAATTGCATTAATGAGTTGATTTGTTCATTAAATTCTGCAATCGATTTGACTTGATAAGTTTTCCTAGTTCCACAAGGAAACCCTCCTAATTTAACATCCAACCATTGGGTACATCCACTGCTGTACTGTTTTCTATTTTAAAGAATTTTATCATCTTAAGGACTTCTTGATATCTCTCATATGCACCGTTAGATTGACATCTTCTTTTGATATCCCACTTGAGTCATTAATGTTTACATGAATACCAATTCTGGTTGGCAACAGTTAGTCGGATTTTGACTTTTCACTTTTGTCAAAAAAAAAAATAATAATAATAATTGTCTGGTTACCCTATCCTACTCCAACTAGGACTTCACAATATTTCTTAATCCGACCGTTGGATGATTTTGAAATTTGGATAACCTACTATTGATGTGTCCTGCCATAAACTGTCCACGTAGAATGTTCCACGTGAGGGGGGGATTATATGTATATCTGCTCAAGTTCATTGAAGAATGCTTAGCCTACTACAACATGCTTGTGTTGAGAGCTTAGCCTACTATAGTACTACTACATGCTCTGATACCATATAAAAAAATAGAAAAATAAGAGAAAATGGAGAGAATCGCAATGTAAAGGAAAGAGAGAGTATGTGTCCTGCTCCTTCGTGTCCTGCTCTTTTCCTTGTAGCTTGTATTTATAGAAAATGGAAAAAAAAAAATATATTAGATAGGATTTAGGACTTGACAAGTCGGAGTCCTAGTCACAAACTAAAGATAAAGTAAACTCAAAATAGAAAAATGAAACTAACAAGCCTAATTAGTAAAGGAAACTAATAAAGCAAACTAATAAACTAATTAAAAGTCCATCAGTCCACATGATTAATTGCTTTGACTAAGTCAAAGCAACACAGTCAGCAATAGTGTATTTTATATCATTACTCTAACACCCACCATATGAATTCCCTCACTGTAGGCGTAGAAGGTGGTTTGGTATCATGTAAGGGTGTCAATGGGCCGGTCCGGTCCGGTTTCAGTCCGGGTTGAAACAATGTGGGGTTTTACAAGCCCAGCCCAAAACATGTCCATTAAGGGTTCAGGTTGGGGTGGGCTGCGCTGGACACAATAACTAACGGGCCGGTCCGGTGTCGGGTTGTTATCAAGTTGGGCTTTTTGGGCTGATTTTGAGCCGGTTCAGTCCAGGCTGCCTTCATATGTAGCTATTTTTGCATGACAATAAATTTTTTATGGCACTTTTTGTTCATATTTAATATAATTGTAAACGGTTTAGTTTTGACTGATCTTAGGGGCATCTAAGCATGGATAATGGATTACATATTTACATTTATCTAGTTAGAATTGTTAGATCCTTAGCCAATTGGTTATCATTGAGCAGCAAAAAGAATCGGTTCAAGCTAACTCAGGCTTCTTAACGGGCTTTACCAGTGTTTGGGTCGGGTATTATTGGTTCGGGCTAGTTTGGGCTAGTTTGGGCTTCTTAACTGGCCGGTTCGGTTTCTGTCTGGGCCAAAACGGTGTAGGTCTTTACAAGCCCAAACCAAAACCAATCCATTAAGGGTTCGGTCCGGGCTGGGTTCGGGTTATATCGGGCCAACTTAGTCAGTGCTACCGGGCCGGGCCTAGATTTGACACCCTTAGTATCACGGTCTGATGTTGCATCTGTCTGGGACGTACAGATCCGGATCCGTGACGACTCTTTCTTGGACTCTTTCTATCTCTGCTGGTAAAAACAAAGGCACATCTTCACGTTCAGCACTCTGGACTGCATCCATCTCCCCCTGAAGATGGGACTTATAGTACATCAGGGCTTCATGGAAGAGGACATCCTTGGTAATAAAAGTCCGCCGGGAGGGTGGATGGTAGCACTTATATCCTTTCTGTGTAGCAGGATATCTGAGAAAGATGCAACGTAGCCCCCTTGGATCAAGTTTGCCCGGAGAGGGATGATTGCAGGCATAACAAACACAACCAAAGACCTTTGGTGGTAGCACAAATGAAGTATTGCCAAGTAATAGATCCAGAGGGGCCTTATTGTTGAGAATTCTCGATGGAAGCCTATTGATGAGAGAGGCCACAGTGAGGACAGCGTCACTCCAAAATTGTGCTGGAACATGGCCCTCAAACATAAAAGCTCGTGCAATCTCAAGGAGATGACAATTTTTGCTCTTTGCAATCCCATTTTGAGCTGGTGTATCAACACAACTCATTTAATGCAGGATCCCATTATCAGGTAAATATTGCTGAAAGATCCCTTCAAGGTATTCCCTCCCGTTGTCACTTCGAAGTACCTTAAGTTGAGTCTGGAATTGAGTCTTTATCATATTATGGAATTGGCGGAAGCACTAGAAAACTTCACTTTTTTTATGCATGAGATAGACCCAAGTAGTCCTAATGTGACAATCAATAAATGTTACAAACCAACGATACCCAGAGATAAAAGTTGTTCTAGCTAGTCGCCAAACATCAGAATGTACTAAATCAAAAACACCACTACTTCTATTAAATGAAGGTAAATAGGTTGTATGAGCCTGCTTAACCAAAATACAGGCTTCGCATAATAACTCCTTTTTATTACAATGCTTGGTAAGAAAAGGAAACAACTGGGGAAAGACAACCAAGACAGCGATGCTACCGTTGCAGAGTGCTCACGGCTGAGTAGATATGATGTGTGGTAGGCGGAGGTAAAGGTGGTTGATAGGACGATAGGGATTCTGAAGGACCCTCATCAAGCAAGTAGAGACCACCATGCAATCTACCATGTCCAATCGTCTTCCCGTTCTCCAGATCCTGAATTACACACGATGAAGGAAAAAAGGTTACTTTACAGTTAAGAGATTTAGTGAGACTACTAATAGATAGCAAATTTGTAGAAAAGTTAGGAACATGAAGAACAGACTGTAAAGTAAGAGTGGAAGAGCAGCGGATGGAGCCCTTTCCAAATATTGGAGAGAGAGACCCATCTGCTACTTAGACTGTATCTTTCCCAGAAGAGGGAAAGTACAGATAAAACAAGTTGTCTGAACCAGTCATGTGATCAGTGACTCTAGTGTCCATAACCCATGGGCTAGAGATAGAAGAAGCACAATGACCAACATGAGAAATACCTGATTGAACAAAATAAGAACCTGGTGTGGAAGATGACAATGGAGGAACGGTATTAGCTGTAGAAGATGGCCTTAGTAGATTTCTGAGCGCCTGATGTTCTTCTGTTGATAGTGTAGGTAGAGTCCTAGTAGGAGGGAAAGCCTCTGTCTGATGGGCCTATGGTGCCCTGAAATTGTTAGATCTCGGTGGCCCTTCTCACGCCACTTAACCACAAAATCAGCCGGTTTGCCATGTAATTTCCAGCAAGTATCCTTAGTATGTCTTTCCTTCCCACAATGTTCACACCGAACTGGATCTCGAGAGATGGAAGGTTTGGAGAATGCAGGACTGCGTTGCTGAGTGGTTTGGAGGGCTGACCATTCCGCTGGTAATGGAGGCATCATGGATGCACGGCGCATGTCCTCAGATTAAACCAAGGCATAAGCCTATTATAAGGATGGCAGGGGTTCTCTACTGAGGATTTGAGCCCTAATTTGATCAAATTCAATATTGAGGCCAGCCAAGAAGTTATCCACCCTTAGTCTGTCTTTTGCAAGCTTCATAGCAGCACATCAGTAAAGCAAGCAGCAGTAAAGGTGTCATAGTAGTCCAACTCTTGCTACAAACTTCGGAGTTCAAAGTAGTATTGGGATATAGTAATGTCCCTTTACTTAGTTGCATTAATCATCACATAGAGATCATAAATCAGGGAGTAATTTCCAACTTGAGAATAAGTTTCCTTGGCTACATTCCAAATTTCGGTAGCATCAGGCAACAAGACATAACTTCGGCCAATTTTAGGCTCCATAGAGCCAATCAGGTAAGCCATCACAATAGAGTTCTCTGATACCCATTTGTCATAAAGTTGGTCTGTGGAAGCTAGTGCCTTTTTTTGACCTGTAATATATCCCAACAAACCTTTGGCAGAGATCACCATGGGTGAAGTTTTAGACCACATTGCAATAGCAGTGAACTCAATTTTTGGGATCTCCGTGTTGAGAGAAACAACGTCTAAAGATTCAGTCATGGTAACGAAACAACCCAAGAACGATCTATCTAAAGGCTTGGGTAGAACAAATCAATAGGTTCCCAACAATGTAAAATACTTGACACACACCAACAGACTACAGTCTTCTGTAACCGGGATACACACCGACAGCAAGTTTCGATCTTAAGACAAGCAAAGAAGAATCGAGGGTGGCTATGTGGGCAATCTCGTCGAAGCAAAAAATCTGACACTAGGTTTGTTCGTAGGAAGAGTGAAAGAAAATAGACATTAAAGGCCAGGGGCATTTCTGTAACTCAGGCTTTAATGCTTTTCAAATTGTTGTCACGCACAGAGGTACATAACGGAAATTAGGTTGATCTCGAGAAGGAGACCGTCACCGATAGGAACCCGTGTGATCCAGAATTTGGAGAAACAGATCTTAAGGTGTAGTGTTATCGAATCCAACACCCATCAACTTCAGTACTCCATCACCGAATGAAGAACACAAGGCTGAAACTAGTTCTGGCGATAAGAGGCGGAAGAAGAGTTGCAGGTTTTTCAAACTTGCAGAGGAGGGATAATGGGAAGATGAAACTCAAGAGGTTGAGTCACCCTTGGGATTCGATGGTATTCCCAAGGTTTCAGGGTGAAAGGAGGAATGAGGGAGGTCGAATAACTTTCGTTTGAACTTTAGTTTTCGGTCAGAGCAGGGAAAAAGAACAGAGGTTCAGTTTGTGGTAGTTCTAGATGGTGGCGGCAAGGGCAGGATGCCAGTTGTGACGAGTAAGGATGCTAGAGAGAAGAGAGGTTCAGTTTACGGCAGGTCTGGTTGATGGCGGTAAGAAGGATGCAGGTTTTGGTCGATGGCGATAAGAAGAATGCAGGTTCTAGTCGATTGCGGTAAGAAAATGCAGGTTTTGGCTGATGGTGGTAAGAGGATGCAGGTTTTGGCCGATGGCGGTAAAAGGATGCAAGTTCTGGTTGATGGCGGAAAGCAGGTTCTAGTCGATGGTCGATGGATGCAGGTAAAAGAACCAATAGGAGTTGCAAGGGCGGTAATCGGATGTCGATGATGGGTGGCAGTAGTTGTGCAAGGGCTGGGGCGTTAATAGGAGGTCGATGATGGGAGAAAGAGAGAATGGGGCAGGGCTGTGGTGGCGGTGCCAGGGTTGGAATCCCAACACTAATGTTGGCTCTAATACCATGTTGGATCAGAGAATAAGAGTGAGAGATTAATGATCTCCTCACCCAGCCTTCTTATTATTGTAATGTGTTGTAATGTCTTTATGTCCAGGATCAGTGTTATCTAACATTGCCCAGGTTCAGTTTATATCCAGGTTCAGTGTTACCAAACATTGTCCAGGTTCAGTGTTACCTAATATTGTCCAGGTTCGATGTTTCCTATCATTTTATCTCTTCTACCATATTTGTAAAAATCTCACTTATAAATAGATGAGACATCTGTCTATTACAGACAAGTCAAACCATTATTCAACATGCTATCAGAGCTAAGGTAATCAGCTCTTCCCCTAGCGTCGCCTCCTTCCCTTCCGCCGTCGCCGCCGCCTCCGCCCCCGCCTGCTTCCGCCTCCAGCCCTCTCTCTCTAAGGTGGCCCTTCCGCCTCCGGCAACCCTTCGGGGTCATGTACTTCTAAACTTTTTTCAAACCTTTTTTTTTTTTTTTGTTGCTTTATATGATTTATTGTCAGTAGTTCATTTTTCTCCATCATGTCGGATTTGACTATTGCATCAATTGTCACCAAGGGCTCTAATGGTCGGAGCTCCGGCTTTCCTACATTCCCTCCTTGTTCCATTAAATTAGATGGGAATAATTACTTGATGTGGTCTCGTTCCTGCTTCCTCTCTATTGTTTCCGGCTTTTCAGGATTTCTTACTAGTGATGCTAAGAAACCTACCACAGATGACAATACCCTAAGCAAATGGAACACCGACAACTACCTTGTAATGTCATACCTCATCGGTGCCATGAATCCAAACATTACTCGTGGATATTTGTTACTCGGCGGCAAGCATATGGAAGGCAGCAAAAGAGACGTATTCACAGGTAGGGAATGATGCTCAAGTATATGAGATTCAGAAAAAAAAATTCATGATACAAAACAAAAAGAACTTTCTTTATCTTAATACTATTCTGAACTACATGGCATGTGGCAAGAGATGGATTATTATGAAGCATTCTCTGCTGCATGTTCAACTGATGCCATGAAATTTGCAAAGAGGGAAGACAAGTTTCGGGTTTATGTTTTTTTAGCTGGCCTAAATATGGAATTTGATCAGATCCATGCTCATGTTCTGAGTCGTGATCCTTTCCCCTCCTTAGAGCAAGCCTATGCCGTGGTCCAGACTGAAGATAGCAAACGGACAGCCATGCTTCAACCGCCTCTACCAGATCGCTTCGCTTTATTCACCAGTACAAATTCCTCTACCACAGGTAATTTTGTCTGTCATGGTTCAGACAGGGAACCAATTAAATGTGAGTCGGTGGTAAAGAACGTCACACAAAAGAATATTATTGCAAACTTCATGGGCGTCCTACAAATGGCAAAGGTCGGGAGCAGGGTCGAGGTAACTTCGCCCAGGCCCATCAAACCGAGTCTGATAATGTTGGTCACACTCCTCTTGGTAATGACGAATTGATGAACCAACTAAGTCGCCTTCTGCTTCAGACTGGTCCTTCAGAGTCAACTACTGCCCCCTCTTCCAACTTTGTCAAATCAGGTGTTTCCCTCGGTAGTCCCTATGTATCCTCAGCCTCTACACCGTGGATCATCGACTCCGGGGCCACTGATCACTATACTGGGTCTTCCCATTCTTTTGTTGATTATTTTCCTAGTTCTGGTAAAGGTAAAGTGCGAATTGCTAATGGCTCTCTTTCCACTATTGCTGGAAAGGGTTCCATCAAATGCTCTCCTACCTTATCCCTTTCATCAGTTCTCCATGTGCCTAATTTTGCTAATAATCTTTTATCCATTAGTAGTCTAACTCGTGATTTGAACTGTCAAGTCACCTTTTTTCCTTCTCACTGTGTGATTCAATACTTGGTGACGGAGAAAACGATTGGCAGTGGTAAAGTGGTTGATGGTTTGTACATGCTTACACCTGCATCCGAGTCCTCTGCTCTCAGCTCACAGGTACCATCTTCCAAAACACAGTTGGCCGCTCTCTGCATATGGCACCACCAGTTGGGACATCCCTGATGCAGTCCAACTACGAAGATCGGCCCGCATCAAAGCCCAAGCTTACAAAGCCCATTTGGCCCAAGACCAAGGTATGAACCAAGCAATAAAAGAACCAATGAACCTGACCCTTGCTCCTTAAAACCAGCCCCTTTTTGGTGACCTTTCAAGTCTTTAGTGGATAATGAGGTGGCCTTTTCTATTCAATATTTCTAGAGTCTTCTCTACATTGGAGCTTGCATCAAGACATTGAACCTAACATCAATACCTTGGACCTTTACTCAAGACATTGGAGCTTGCATCAAGACATTGAACCTAACATCAATACCTTCGACCTTGAATCAAGACTTTGGAACTTGCATCAATGCTCATTGGAGTAACCCCTTGCATTGGAAGAGTTTATTTTTCTATTGTGGATTTAAAGATATGATTGTCTTTTTATTTTCTCTATTATGCCTATAAAAGGCCACCAAAGTAGTTTGTATGGCAGAGACAATTTAAAGTGATTCTTATGAATGAAATTTGCCTAAGTGCAATTCTTGAACCTAGAAGAGTTCTCCCTTGAAACCTTGAAGAAGTTTCATTCCATCCTAGAAGAGTTGGAATTTTATTCTTCACCTACATCCTTGAAGAGTTGTAGGCCACCTTTGGAGTTGATTTACATCCTAGAAGAGAAGTAAGTCACCCCACCTTCACTTCCATCAATTATATCCTTTTCTTTTTTTACCTTTAACAAAATTCAAAATCCATTTCTGCACTTCACCTCCCTTTTGATTCCTTTGATTTGGTATAAGTCCACTCTCCCGATCCATTAGTTCCATAAGCCCAAAATTGGCTTACATCATTTGGTATCAGAGCAAAGGAGGAGAGATATTATGGGTCCAAAATTTCGAGGTGGTCGAAATAGTCTAAGTGGCCGAGGTAGTCGCACTATCACCATCAATGATGATGCATTAGCACAAGCCTTACAAATACAACAACAAATGCAAGAACAAATTCAAAACCTTACTCTTGAGGTTCAGAGACTACGAGATGGTAACAATCCATCAAATTCAAGAGAAGATAGATCGGATGATTCCTTATCGGAAGGATCCGAACCCATAACAAGAGGGTTTCGTCCCACACTACCCTCAAGGAGGTCGGGAACGGGACTGGGAAAAAGAAGTCCATAGGGATATTCCGGAGTTTTCAGTGCTCGATCCTCCCGATGAAATTCTTGATTGGCTAACTCTTGTAAATGAAGTTTTTGAGCATAGAAATGTCCCGGACAATCGTCGGGTTGGCATCATCTCCATGCGCCTTCGAGGCAAGGCCATCGCTTGGTGGCGACGTGAGAAGCAAACACGTCAATCCATTGGCAAAGCTCCCATCACTTCATGGAGAAAGATGGAAGATAAGATGAAAAAATACTTCCTTCCCAAGGGATATAAGAGAGAGCTCTATCAACGGTACCAAAATTTGAGGCAAGGTACACGCACGGTAGACCAATACACTAATGAGTTCAATGAGTTGGTGATTCGTAACAACATCATAGATCCGGAAGATGTACTTGTGAACAAATACTTGAATGGGCTCCAATCTTACATTCAAGAGGCCCTTGAAGTCCTTGACATTTGGGATGTGGGAGATGCACATCAAAGAGCCCTTAAGGTGGAACGTTCTCGAGGTCGGAAACAACAATCTACTTTCACCTCCAATCGATCAAATCGGAATCCGGTGAGTACTACTAAACCAAGTAATTCTTTAGACCATTCCTCTAACATGGAAAAGTTGTCTACTCAACCAAAGGTTACTAATCCTACCACCCAAACCGGTTCAAGTTCCTCTGTCGGTACAAAATGTTATTCTTGTGGAGAAATTGGCCACCGAGCAAGTAATTGTCAAAATTTTAAAAACTCTCATAAGGGTAAAGGTGCCTTGTTGGGTTTTGAGGACCAAGAAAATGAATTCGATCTTGAGGATGTCGATAATGATGATCTTTTAGAGGAAGATCATAAAGAAGATGGAGAAGTGCTCCATGCCGATACCGGAGAACTCCTCATGATGAGAAAGATATTTCTCACCCCAAAGCAAGAAAATGGAAACCGATGGTTACGCAACAATATCTTCCACACAGCATGTACCATTTCCGGTAAGGTATGCTAACTCATCATTGATTCTGGATGTTGTGAGAATGTAATTTCAGAAGAGGCGACTCGAAAGTTGAAATTGGACTTGAAAGAACATCCTACACCATACAAAATGTCTTGGCTAAAGCGCGGTAGTGAGGTAACCATTTCCAAACGATGTCTTGTTCATCTTTCCATTGCATCTACATATTATGATAAAATATGGTGTGATGTATTACCCATGGATGCTAGTCACATCATTCTTGGTCGTCCTTGGCAATTTGATCGGAGAACTACTCATGATGGGAGGAATAACACTTATTCTTTTGAATTTGATAAAAAAAGAATTATTTTGGCACCTAGCAAGGAGCCTCTCAAGTCTCCAATGATGGAAAATTCTCCAACCCCAAATTTGCTCACAATAAAGGATGTAAAGGGTGTTATGGAAGGCGTAGATGTTGTGTATATAATGCTAAACAAATCGGAGTATGATGTACAAATGTCAATCATCCCAGACCAAGTGAAACCACTATTAAGTGAGTTTCAAGATGTATTTCCATTCGACCTACCCTCAAGTCTCCCTCCGATGAGAGAAATTCAGCATCAACTTGATTTGATACCTGGTGCACCTCTTCCCCATCTACCTCATTACCGGATGAGTCCAACCGAACATGCCGAGTTGCAACGGCAAGTTACAGAACTCTTATCTAAAGGGTTCATTCGAGAAAGCCTTAGTCCTTGTGTTGTGCCTGCACTCTTAGTGCCAAAGAAGAATGGAACACGGAGGGATGTGTGTTGATAGCCGAGCCATCAACAAGATCACGGTCAAGTACCGTTTTCCCATTCCCGCCTTGATGATCTCTTGGACAATCTATCTGGCTCTACCATTTTCTCAAAGCTTGATTTGAAAAGTGGTTATCATCAAATCCGAATCAGACCGGGAGATGAATGGAAGACGGCTTTCAAGACCAAAGATGGACTATTTGAATGGCTAGTCATGCCATTTGGATTGTCAAATGCCCCATCCACTTTCATGAGGTTTATGAACCAAATCTTGAAGCCTTACCTTGGAAGATTTGTTGTGGTTTACTTTGATGATATTCTTATTTATAGTAAGACTACTAATGAGCATTTGCAGCACCTCCAAGAAGTGCTACTTACCCTAAGGAAGGAGAGTCTCTATGCAGCCCTTGACAAGTGCTACTTCATGGTGGAGGAAATTCTCTTCTTAGGTTTCAACATCTCCCAGGATGGCATCTCCGTTGATAATGCAAAGATTAAAGTAATTCAAGAATGGCCAACTCCAACCAATGTTCATGATGTTCGAAGCTTCCATGGATTGGCATCATTTTATCGGCGATTCATTGCCCATTTCAGTTCTTTAGCAGCCCCACTCACTTCTTGCATAAAAAGGGAGTCTTCGAATGGACCAATGAAGCCCAACGAAGTTTTGAGCAACTCAAAGAAAAGTTAAGCACCGCCCGTTTTAGCTCTTCCAAATTTTGATCTTATTTTTAGAAGTACATTGTGATGCTTCCGGAACCGGCATTGGAGGAGTCTTGAGTCAAGGAGGACGTCCCGTCGCTTTCTTTAGCGAAAAATTGAATGGTGCTAAGCTCCGTTATAGTACTTACGATTTAGAGTTTTATGCTCTCTTTCGTACCCTTGAGTATTGGAGGCCATATTTGATTCATAGGGAGTTTATTTTGTACACTGATCATGAAGCTCTAAAGTACATTTCAGGTCAACAAAAGCTCAATTCTCGAAGAGCAAAATGGGCGAGTATCTTCAAGAATTCAACTTCCATATCAAGCACAAGGCCGGTGTTCAAAATCGAGTTGCCGATGCTCTTAGTCGCAAGAAGGGGTTTGCTCTCTATGATGCGTAGTCTTGTACTTGGCTTTGAATCTTTTCAAGAACTTTATGAAGAGGATGAATACTTCTCCAAACTCCTCTCGGATGCAAAAGACAAGGTCCTTGTCGATTTTACTTTTTTGTGATGGTTTCCTTTTCAAAGGAAATCGCTTATGCATTCCAAATTGTTCCTTACGGCAAAAGGTGATTGAAGAGATACATAACGGAGGACACTTTGGGAGAGACAAGACACTACACTTAGTTGCGACTAAGTACTTTTGGCCCCACCTCAAGAAAGATGTGCACCGTCATGTGATGAAGTGTCGAAAATGCCAAGTGGGGAAAGGGACAAAACACCAATGCAGGCCTCTATTTACCCTTATCCATACCACAAGCTCCTTGGGAAGACATATCTATGGATTTTATCCTTGGATTGCCACGCACACTTCGAGGTATGGATTCAATTTTTAGTGGTGGTTGATAGATTCTCAAAGATGGCCCACTTCATTCCTTGTCGCAAAACAATGGATGCATCCCGTATCGCCGATCTTTTCTTTAAAGAAGTTTACAAATTGCATGGTCTCCCTAAGACTATCACTTCGATCGAGATACGAAATTCCTTAGTCATTTTTGGCGACAACTTTGGAAAAATATTGGCACCAAACTGCAGTTTAGTACGGTGTTCCACCCTCAAACCGATGGCCAAACCGGGGTAGTCAACCGATCTTTGGGAAACTTGTTGCGGACCTTGATCGATGACAACCCCGCTCTTGGGAAAATCGGTTATCACTTGGTGAGTTTGCCTTTAATTGTTCGGTGAATCGAACTACGGGTTATAGTCCATTTGTCATTGTTTATGGGAGACAACCCAAGTCGGCACTTAAACCTCTCACCCATTCCATTTCCGGAAAAATCAATTGGCAAAGTTGATGATATTGTTTCTGAAATGAGACAAATCCATGAAAGTGTGTATCAAAAGCTTCAAGACAAGACAAAGCTCTACAAGAAGGCCTTTGATAAGCGGCGCCGTGAGGTAATCTATGAACCCGGTGATTATGTTTGGGCTTACTTGCCACCAGAACGACATCCAGTTGGAAGCTATAACAAACTTAGTGCTCGAAAGATTGGACCTCTTGAAGTTCTTGCTCGCATCAATCCCAATGCATATCAGCTCAAGCTTCCACCCCATATGAAGATTCATGATGTTTTCAATGTGCGTCATTTAACACCATTTATGGGTGATTCTACCAATGAAGAAGACTTGAATTCGGAGGGCAATTCTTTCTCACAAGGGGGGAATGATGCAGTCCAACTACGAAGATCGGCCCGCATCAAAGCCCAAGCTTACAAAGCCCATTTGGCCCAAGACCAAGGTATGAACCAAGCTACAAAAGAACCAATGAACCTGACCCTTGCTCCTTAAAACTAGCCCCTTTTTGGTGACCTTTCAAGTCTTTAGTGGATAATGAGGTGGCCTTTTCTATTCAATATTTCTAGAGTCTTCTCTACATTGGAGCTTGCATCAAGACATTGAACCTAACATCAATACCTTGGACCTTTACTCAAGACATTGGAACTTGCATCAAGACATTGAACCTAACATCAATACCTTCGACCTTGAATCAAGACTTTGGAACTTGCATCAATGCTCATTGGAGTAACCCCTTGCATTGGAAGAGTTTATTTTTCTATTGTGGATTTAAAGATATGATTGTCTTTTTATTTTCTCTATTATGCCTATAAAAGGCCACCAAAGTAGTTTGTATGGCAGAGACAATTTGAAGTGATTCTTATGAATGAAATTTGCCTAAGTGCAATTCTTGAACCTAGAAGAGTTCTCCCTTGAAACCTTGAAGAAGTTTCATTCCATCCTAGAAGAGTTGGAATTTTATTCTTCACCTACATCCTTGAAGAGTTGTAGGCCACCTTTGGAGTTGATTTACATCCTATAAGAAGTAAGTCACCCCACCTTCACTTCCATCAATTATATCCTTTTCTTTCTTTACCTTTAACAAAATTCAAAATCCATTTCTGCACTTCACCTCCCTTTTGATTCCTTTGATTTGGTATAAGTCCACTCTCCCGATCCATTAGTTCCATAA